>CM029534.1:28108855-28496539 GCA_017141395.1 Laodelphax striatellus
CCTGATGATGATCAGCAAGTCTGGCAAGTACATAAATCAAACAGCAAACGGAAAATAGTGAAAACGGATTTCTTTAATAAAATTGACAAGTGTGAGAGAGAGAGGGAAGTGGTAAGTGGTCGGCAAACGGATGTACAGAAGAAAGAGAAAGTGAGCTAACTGGAGCACATCATTGCCAGCCACAGTTGCCAACAAAAGAGCTGGACACGCTTTTCTGCCAGCCGAACAATCTGGTCGCCTATCATCGCCGATTTTTTACTATTTGCAAACATGTAATATTAAAACGTGTTCGGCAACGGTAGTTCCTACCAGCGACCACATAGTAGAATAGACGGAGTGATCCTATTACTACAGCATTACGGGTGGTGAAGCCAATTCCGCCATCATGGTTAGGTATAGAAACGCGAAATGGAGCTCACAGAAGCTCAAAATTGTAGTGCGCGAGTTTCAAATACATCGTCGTTTAGTCCCCTTAGGATTAAGTTAAAATTTTCAAATTTGGTGTTCTTATACCTAATAAAACACTGATTCTAATGGTGTAGCTCAAATTACCAGTTTCCAGCTTATTCAACTTTTACGAGTAAAAAAAGTTGAAAGTTTTTCATACATTTGAAAACGTGACATGAAAAAGTTGGTAAGCGAGGAAATTTTTCATCTTTAGGGTAGGCAAGTTTCGTGAGCGAGAAAGTTTTAGATAAAAAGTTGAATTTGATTTTTCATTTAAACATTTTTTTTCTAAGATCAGCCGTTCTCCTGATATTCTCGGTAGAACATAGACGAGAAAACGAGGCGAAGCGCTCCGATTAATTCCGTTCGCCTCAACTCCGATCTCTTCCCTCTAAAACATACTGTGTGTACCTTTTTCTCAAGAACCGTTTCAATAATAGATTTGCCTATATATTTTCTGGTAATAATTGAAGCTATATATTCCAACTATAGATTTGCCTATATATTTCACATAATAATTAAATCTCTAATCAGCTAATCGACAATAATAATGGGAATAATAATACTTAATAAATCACTCTATCTTATTCTTACCAAGTGAACACTGGATTGCGATTTGATTTTTTGATTTGAGAGCTCTTGGAAAATTACATATAAGCATAAAATAAAGAAACTCATCTCAGCACAAGCACACATAAAGAAATATCATAAGTAAGGGAACCATTATATCCTTTTTGTTTTTATGACATCATACATTCATGAGAATAATTTACCGAGAAAAAATTAGTGTCTGTCATCTGTATATCTACCGTAAATATAAAATGAATAATATACACAGAATATCTACAGATATCTACAGAATAATAAAATGCGAAAATTAACTTACAAACGGAATTTTATTGAATTTACAATGAAAAAAAAGAAAGATTATCTTTATTAATAAAAGGCTGTATTCTACAATCTTGCAAATTATCATCCAATTCCATGAAACGCATAGTAGAGCAATTTCTGTTGCAGACTGACTATTCAAAAATAATTTTTTGCTTATAACAATAAATAATAATCAATAATGAATGCTTCCTCTTCATTATCCATGATATCACATTAACTCTCAATTATCAACAGAGCTCTGAACACAGAACAATTTTATATGCCCAATACTTTCATTCGGTTAACCAATTCTAAAAATCAAACAGCAGGAAATTAATGTCATAATTAATAACAGGATATTTACAAGCTATTAAAATGCAGTGCGTGTAGTCCCAGTAATCCGTACTGCGTACCAGCAATACAATAGTGTACTACACTATAATAAAAAAATAATAATTATTATTATAGTATTAAGTGTCGTTTTCCAACCTTAAATAGTAATTTAGTAATAGTATTAAACACTTAACACTTAAACACTTAATATAGTCTGATCGCACAAAGATTTTACTCGGGCAAGATTTGTGCGATCAGACTATATACTTACACCAATTATACACTACCTACAATATACTAACCTGTGAAATGTTATTCCTTCAATGTTTCCTCCTTTATTGAAGCATCCATAAGCAATGCAATACGCTGGCATTGTAGTGCAGTATGATACTAAAACGCCATTCAATAAAACAATTCAGTGAGACAGTGACAGCCGGTTGATTAAATTAGCACTGCAGTGTGTGGACAACTGGGCAGAACTGAGCGTGACCTTGTCGGAGCGCTCGCTACTGGAGTGACTCACTCAAGGCCGCCGCCATCATGGTTGGGTATTGGCGCTAGAGCTGGCTTCAAAAGTCTGCCTGCATGCTCCGTCCATTCTACTATGTGGTCGCTGGTTCCTACCACTTGAATAATGAACCTCACCATAATCATAGGCAGAATACTCAATACTATTTTATTTTTTAAAATTTTCAATACTATTCGAAGAATAGTATACAGAGCTAATAATACTGAGAATTCAAAAATATTGTAGTCTATTAAAACTTGTCATACAGTCCAATATCCAAATTGTTATAATTATTGCATGAACTCATTCTCAGACTTCTGCCTTTGTGGAGAATATTCACTGTAAATGATAATTTTTTATTGAACACTTAGGGCCGGTTCATGAGCTCGGGATTTAGCAAAGTCCTAGACTAAAACGAGTGGCTACCGTAGCATCGACAAACATTTGTCTCGACAGCTTAGTGGGTTAGCAGCATAGAGAGCTCTTAGTACATAGTGTCGAGGCTAACGTTTGTCGATGCTACGGTGGCCACCCGATTTAGTCTAGGACTTGGCTAAATCCCGTGCTTAATTTTTGTTGAAGTCTATTTGAATTTGTATTAGTATATTTGAGGCTGGTTAAGGTTATTCTGGTTTATTTTTCCATACTGATGGGAAATTTATTATGTAGGACTACTGCTCATTGAGAATTATTAGGTTCGAAATGAGAAGAAACTCTTTCTTACTAACTTGATGCTTGAACTGTATTAGGATCTAATATGAGAAATGAGAATATAGTATTAATTTCTTACTTTATGCTAAAACTTTGTGGTTGAAAAAATATGTATCCAAGTATCACTTACAAGGGTAAGCCCTTAATACCTTTGGAAAAAACCATGAAAACAGGCACTCCGCAGTTTACTCCTTCGGTCGCTATTTTAAGCCAGAAATGTGTAGATGATTTTAAATTAAAGATAAACATTGCTAGAATTTTTTCTGTACTTTTCTCACTTCTGTTGACTGTTCTTTCAATGATGTATTCTGTGATTAGCAATAAAGAACAATGAAAATATGGGGAAAACTCTTTAAAAAGTTGGGTTTCTTTCTCCATTGTAGGCCTATTTAGAAAGCAAATACATAATTCCCTCACATGAAAATAATAGAAATTAAAATTGATGAATATTAAAAATGAGAAATTATGCACTACAAAATTACCAGTTTGATATCAGTTTTATATTTCAAGTATTTTTCTTTTACCAATTCGAGAAAACTATTTAAAGAAAATGCTGAGAAACTATTCTTAGTGCCCACTGCACTGAACAGTAGTCAGCCATTGGATGAATCATCTTTGATTCGACCAGCGACCACATAGTAGAACATAGTTCTACTATGTGGTCGCTGGATTCGACGAAGTCAAGTGTCTTGTGTTGGGTTGGGGATCAAACGCGGCCAGGCTCTGGCTCGAGAATGCAGGAACGGGACTCAGACGTCGGCCCGTTATACACTGTGCTTCTCACTCACCGCTGACTGCATACTATTGCTCGCTCTCTTTTCTCCTCAAGAATCACGCTATTTACCCTCCTCCTTCTGTAATCCAATCCAGTGCTGCCACTATTAGTACAGTAGTAGTAGCAGCTACTTGGGTCGTTTCTATTTTATTTTTAATTATTCGGGGATTTCCAAAGATGTACTTCACATTTGAGGTACAGTAGCTACTTGGACCTTCCGGTTTTCTATTTTGATAATTTTGAAGGTTTTATTATTATTATTTGTTATTGGATCAATGTTATATTCTACAGAAACAATTAGGGAATTTCATTTTGAATAGCTGCAATCGATTATTAAGTTCCATACTGAAACAAATTTAATCATTCTTTTAGTTGTGTGGGATTTTGAAGTATTTTTTCAATGAGTTAAGAAACAATTAATCTCATGTTTTATAGATGCAATTATTGATTATTCAGATTTGTACAGAAACTTCTTTAATCAATTTTCAGTTTTGGTGAATTTTTCATTATTTCAAGTACTGTATTTGATTTCCATTGACTTCAGGTCATCAATTTCTATTGGAATCATCTACATATAATGAAAACGCCATATTCCATTCAAGAATACAATTGCACAAATAATTGGGTCTACAGTTATCAGTTACTGAGCAATAAATTTCATCTACACTGTATTAAATACGAATGGTTATATATATAATAGTTATAATAATACTATACCACAGAAAAGAAGAGAATTTTTCTCTTCTATTCTGTGACTCTTCTTTTCTGTGACTATACTAACGAAAGTAGAATTCAACCACCAGTATTTTAAAGATTCAGTAAAGTACAGTACAGTATATTTAGTTTAGTGTAATACTACTACTACTCGTGTCAGAGACAATGCATTGCATGTGAACAGCAATAAACATACATATACATAAAACATATTAGATAAAACGTCCATAATTATATAGATGGGTAATTCCCATCAGTCAGTGATAATAAAATGATAGTTAAGATCAGATTGTTCAAGATATTTAAACAGTAATCTGCGTAAAGTCTAAGGACAAGAAAGAAGCTGTCTGGTTAACAGCCAGCGTCCTGCCTTAATTCTTTCACCCACAGAGACATTGCAATGAGTATAGTGTAATGAAGATTCAGTTCAATTAAAAAAAAATACTAATCAGGCAGGTTAAGAATGCTATAAATTTAAAATATTAGAACGAATAAACAGAATGTATAAAACTATGCAAAATAGGTCAATATAATTAGTTTTACTAGTAAACTTGTATGTAATATGGAAGCAGACAGACAGTTATTCCGTCACCTGATTCCTTCGTTTGGCAATTGTCTCCATTTTTTTATGATTTATCTTCCTAATCTTGTGGAAAGCTATATGAATAAAACAAAACCTTCCAATGAAATAATGTGAATATATTGTTAGTTGAACAATTAATTCACTTTGAATACAAGAGAAGATAGCTAATTTACTTCAACTCAAATAATAGAATTGTCATGAACGAATTTCGTTTTCAGATTCTACATAGATCATTAATGAAAAATCAATTTCGTATCCAACATCCACAAGATCCGAAATGCAATCACATTTCAATTATTAATGAGTGCGACGTGAGCGCATCATCCTTCAGTTTTTTGCTGTGAAAATTTTGTCTTACTGTAGAATGTACTGCAAGGGCTCGGATTGCATGACAAGGTTCTTGCATTATATCAAGGTCTGGCTTGACGATTCAGTACATGCACGCTGGAAACAAAAGTTGAGAGACAGCTTTCATTATTTTCTCGCCCTTGCCGGGGTTATGTGGGGGAGGGGGTGGGTGCAGTGCTGGCTCTCAATAAGCGATTACAAGTCTAGCATGAAGAATATGAAAGGGTGTCACCCCGGCTGCAGGATTTCCAACAACGTGATCGATTTTTCTCATCCTTTTCTTTTCCCGTTTGAAATGAATGTCTGGACAAAAATCTCGCTAATGGATCTCGAGTGACTCGTTCTTTATTTGTGACTTGCCTAACGACTACTGTAATTATCTCGCGAAAATCCTGGATTCGGCTGTTTCTTTCTGAGATCTTCTGAATGTTATTCACACTTGTGCAGTTTTCCCCCAGTTTTTTTCTTAGTAAAAATGCTAAAAAGATGGAAGTAAAGCTAATAGTAGTATTGAAAGGCGGGGACTGGGACATGGTATTGATACCATGAAAACATAGGCGGATTTTGGGACACCAAGAAATGACAGGCGGGGACTGGGACACAAGAAATCACAGGCGGGGACTGGGACACAAGAAACCATACGCGGAAGCTGGGACATGAACCAGCGATTGTAACACAACTTCAAAACAATTATATGATTTTTGGCTTGAAAACATGATCAAGTGAATTATTTTTTCAGTTGGGCTTGTGACTCTAATGAGAGAGGGCTGTATTGCTCAAGTTTGTATCTTTAGTGTTAGCAAAGTCTGAAATGGTGATTTTCAATCCAGCAAGAGTCATGTTATTGTGCCAGAGAATGTCGTATATTGACAGAGATGAAGTGCTACAAGCCGGTTTTATTTTTCATCCATATGCGCCATACATTGTTTGTGCGGAGTGGGGCTGGAAGACTAGTGGAACTCTTGATCTAGAACACATAAAGTTCATGCAGAAAATAAACAATTCGAGTGTAGTTTGGCCAGGAGTGTGGATGAAAATTATGAATGCTATGTAGTTGCTAGAGAATGTGTGCTGAGAACGGAGGAAGTAATAAGGAATACTTTTAATAAATGGCCGAAGTTTTTACCACATGTTGAAAAATGGTGAAATCTGGTTTGTATTACACAGGTTTTCAAGATGATGTACAATGTATCTGTTGTCAGGCAATATTTTGTGACTGGGAAGAGACTGATGACGATTTTAATTCATTGTGCTGAGTCACCTTATTGTGAAATAGTTAAAATGTTGAAGACCAGTAAATATTTTGAAAAATAAATATTGTTTTTCATTTCGTATTTTAAAACCCTCTCTTTCAAAGATTCAGCCTCAGTTCTAGTGCATTTGGATCTGGCCACACCGCCATCACAGGGAATACAGTCTACCAATGACAATCTTGAAATTTCTAGTCAGTATATTAGAGAGTTGGTTAGCTGCGATGATAATGCTCATGATTGTTTCACATATTGGATTAATAGTCATCATTCTACTGACTGTTGGGAACTGCAGAATAAATTGCACAATGAGGAGCTTGGATGAAACAGAGGAGGAGACGATGACATGAATGCTATAAATAACCAATTTCCAAGAAACAATGATGTTATCAACTATATAAAAGGAGGCCAAGTAGCAGTCAAGCATCATTATCAATCATGATACCACCAGTGTACTATCTCCTTGTGACTGCAGCAGTGAGTGTCAACTCCTTCAAGCTGGATCCCCAGTACCGGAGTGGAGAGTTTCTCACATCAAGGGAGCATGGACTGGATACTTCAAACATATTTCACATGCAACAGTGTCTGCAGTCATCCGGACAGTTCAACAAGGATCTTGGAGCAATGCGTCAACACATCAAAGACTGGTACATGAACCTGGCTGGTGAACATGATGTGGATAAGGAGCTGTGCCAGCAAGTCCATTGTGCATATGATTTGGTACATGCCTCCATCCATCCTTTACATCGTCAGAATTCCTTGAAGCCATCATCAATGCTTCAGTTGAGGTGTGTACACTGCACTGTCAAGTTCAACCAGCTCCACCGCCTACTACTACTGCAATTGCATCTATACCATCTCCAGACACCGTAACAGTGTCCATCAGCAATGGAGCCAGCAAACAGTATTGAAGGATGTGCCTGCGGTGATTGCCACCATGTAAGAAGCACTTGTTGGATTGTGGAACCATTCTTCAAGTTTGGCTACAATAATATTCTGGAACCGTTTGGGACACCAATAAATTTTAAACAGAAAATAGCTGCATGTTTTCCAACAGCATCAGTGTTCAACCTGGACTTTAACAAAGTTATTTTGGAGTTTCCAGTTGGTAGAGGACTATGTGAAATGGCTACCGATCTAGGTGACATGTACCCCTGGGTAAGCCTAGATGTTATGTACTAGAAAACCTGTTTTAGCATATCAATCATTCTGTTTCAATATCATTTATTGTTTATGAAGCGTAAATAAATATCACATGTCTCATCTCTGAAACCATGTGTCGACTACAGTTATTTCATAACCTTGAAACCATAGTTTAGGTTAGGTTACATGATCAAATAGCAAAACCAACATTGGCTCACAAACAGTGATGATGTCATCACAGAATTCATGGAAAGCAAATTGCACAACACAGTTTGCCTCACAAACAGGATAAAACCTGCTCTGCTGGTATAGTTTTAAGTAAATATATAGCTATGAAAGTGTTTGATAGTCATTAGTATGGATAAGTCTGTGATAGCGAGAGAGTTGCACAGACCAGGGCGTAGGAATTTTCCTACAAGGATGGTTACTGTGAAAGGTCTTGATGATCTCTATCAGGCTGACCTTGTCGAGATGATTCCTTATGCTCGTCAGAACAAAGGTTATAGGTACATTATTACAATTATCAATTGTCTTAGTAAGTTTGCTCTTGCTATACCAATAAAGAGCAAGTCGGCTGACGATGTAGTCAAGGCAATGCATCCTATTTTAGCTCAGTATCCAATGAAACATTTGCAGACTGACGATGGTAAAGAGTGGTTCAATTCGAAATTTCAACAACTTGTGCAACAGTACGGTATCAATCATTATTCAACATTTTCAGATAAAAAAGCGTCAATAGTGGAACGTTTCAATAGAACACTTAAACATTTAATGTGGGTCAAATTCACTGAACGAGGAACCTATAGGTGGACAGATATTCTAACCTCACTTGTTAAAGAGTACAATGGCAGAGTACATCGCATAATAGGTATGCGACCGGCTGATGTTGAGAAGGTGCATGAGAAGCTTTACTTTCCAAACTTGTTAAACAGCGTCAAGAGTATCAGCAGGGCTTGTTGGATAAATCACAGCCTCGTTCTATCCGGTGCTCATCAGAAAATTGAGCCAGGTGATAAGGTGAGAATCAGCAAGCATAAAATGACGTTTGACAAGGGATACCTACCCAATTGGACAAATGAACTGTTCACGGTAACACGGTGCGACCCACAGTGCCAGTAACCTATGAGTTGGAAGATTATAGAGGTGAGCCTGTGCAAGGAGGATTCTATGCTGAAGAAATTGTAAAGACAAAAGTGCCAACTGTATTTGAAATTGCCAAGGTATTGAAGAGAAGAGGTAACAAACTGTTGGTGCTGGAAAGGATACGATCGCAGTCACGACTGTGGATTGATAGAGGTGACCTTGTGTGAGTGAGATGAAACAGGTCGTGCAACAGCAAAACAAATTCAAGATAATTGACTTTGATCAAGTGGTGAGAGGTTGTGGCTTGGCAGACCTGGAAATGGACACAAAGAAGCGCCATGGTCCTTTGTTCCCCAACCACATGAGATGCATTATTTGTGGACCATCTGGGTGTGGCAAAACCAATTTACTGTTCAACATGCTGTTTGATCGTAAAGGAATTCACTTTTCAAACATTTACGTTTGGTCAAAGACTACATTTCAGCCAAAGTACAAGTTACTTCGCATAATTATGCAAGGACTAGGTGATGGAATGAGCTATGTCGAGTGTAACACAAGTGAAGAAATACCTGCCCCAAATGAACTGCCAGCCAACTCAATAATTATTTTCGACGATGTGATTTGTGAACAGCAGGAGGCCATCAGACAATACTTTAGTGCCGGTCGGCATAGTGATGTTGACATGTTTTATTTGGCACAGACCTACAGCCGCATTCCAAAACAACTTGTGCGTGATAATGCAAACTTTATAATTGTGTTTGAACAGGATGAGCTGAACATGAGACATTTGTATAGAGATCATGTAGGCGCTGACATGACCTTTGATCAGTTCAAGAGCATGTGCAATCAGGCCTGGTCATCAGCTGCGCATGCATTCCTTGTGATTGATCGCTCATCCAAAAGAATAGAGGGCGCTACAGGAACGGGCTTGACACCTATCTAGTTGAGGTGTAAGCTCACTGGAGCTTCAGTACACTGGTGTACACCAAGCAGGATGGATGTGAATCGTAAGCAGACTGTGGAGGAGATTGCTCCCACCATCAAGGAGATTGCCAAGCTGAAACGTGACATCAAGAGGAAACACAAGGAGCTAACACTTGGAAGTGAAGTGTCAGAGGAGCATCATGCAAAGCGCATAAAACCGTTGACTGAACCACTAGCCAACATTGTTGAAGCTCTCAAAACCACCACCACCACCACCACCACCACCACCACAGCAACCAGCAGCGGAACCACTGCCAGCAGCACAAGAGCCCCACCCACAACGCCTTGCAGTACCTGTACGCCAACATAAACATCATGCACTACCCACACCACCACTAACACCGATACAGCCACGACCTCTGAAACAAGCTCTAAAACAACTGCAACTGCCTGACATTGGAGAGGAGACTCCTACATCCTTTGAAGCATTCGGAGATGATTCACACTTTAGTCCAGCTCCAAGTACATCCGTGTTGTGAGAAAGTTGTGGAGCAATAAGGATTCACCTTGAGTGAGGATGATGATGTTCCAGGATGGTCAATGGATGAGGAGGATCAACAAAATGAAAGTGTTCAACAATTGATGGATACTAGCCGAGATGTGGTGGAATCTGAATTTGATCAAACAGAATTGGCTAAAACATCTGTGGGGATCTATGTTAAAGGTTTGATTAGAAAGGAGTTGAGCTTTGATGATACATTTGGACCAAAAGTGATTGACAACAGTTTTCGTTTAGGTAGCAAAATTTTAACCTTTGGAACTAACGGTCAAAGATTGTGTTGACTGATCCTAACAATGCCGGAAACGAACAGACTTTTGATGCTACACAAGGACTTTGTGAACTTATATTTAGGAAAATTCCAAGCACCAAAAGTAACGTTGGCCGACAGAAAGGCCTATGTAGACATATTGGAGTTTACCAATGTGTATAGAGATGACTATGCTGCAGGTGGTAAAATTAGAGACTACAACAATATCAAGTACAAGGAACAATACTTCCGCTGTTGAAAAAAGGCAAAAGAAAGGAAAAGGAATCAGTGGAAGAGGACTGGTGGCACCATTCAATATGGTGGCAAACAGTGGTACCAAGATTGAATATGTCTACTACAATGACCCCAATGAGCTTGTAGACAGACTACAACTATTGGATCAATCCAAAGCAGTTGGTAACACTGGTCATGAGAATGAAATCAATTCGATTCTGGAAGAGTTGGTGGAAGGCGGTTACATAGTTGGCAACCCTGCAAACTAGTTGTACTATATAAGCGGATGATGTACTGTCCACTTTGTATTCATCATGAACACATTGGGTAACATTAATGCTCGTCAGACGGGTGATCAATTTAGCAAAATCCTCAGAGCAGCAGAGATGCAATAAATCTTGGTACATGTAGAGATTTGATTGAGGTGTGGCTGCCAAAGAGAAGGGATACAAGTACATTGCAAGTATTTACAAGTCTCAATGACTCAGTACTGACTGATGTGATGGATCCAATCAGTGCCACAGATGGAGTGAACAAGCGATATTTGGAGAAACGGATGGATGAGCATTCTCGTGAAGTTGTTGAAAAGTATTAACAGTTATGGTAACTTTGGTTAAGGAGCGTGCAAACGGTGATACAAGTTTTACAAGTGGACAGGAATGGAAAGATATGGTCTTGAAGCGTGTAGGACTTGACAAGCCTCCTGAGGGTATAAAAGAGAGTGAGGAGAACAAAGAACACCATTAGATGGCTAGGTGCAAAGGAAAGAAGAGGTACCAGGGAAGGGAGTGTTGTCGGCACTTGTAAATGCCACTGGAACAATAGTCAACAAAGCAGTTGATATTTTACCAGTTGAACTTCATCTTCCGGTTACCAATACTGCGGCCCAGGTACAGATCTGAAGAAGCGGTTGGCAAGAGGTGATCCAGGAATCAACAGACTTGATCGGGCCTGCAAGCAGCACGACATTGCCTATTCACAGAATAGTGATACAGCAAGCAGAGCAAAGGCTGACAGGGACTTGGCTGAACGAGCTTGGAGTGTAGCAACATCTCCAGAGGCAGGATTGGCAGAAAGGGCTGCAGCAGTAGCGGTGACCAACATCATGAAGGCCAAAGCAAAGTTTGGAGGAGGAGCAAAACGTCAAGGGAAGAAGAAGAAGGTAGCAGCTGCTTCCAAAAAGGGAAAAGGACTCTACCTGAGCAGCCAACAGAAGACGGGAAGCGGAGCACGCCATCGTCAATGCAAACGGCGACGGTAATTGCTCTTCCAGATCGAGCGCTGACTGATGCAGACCTCTACAAGTATGCGTGTCGTCTGAAGCTGAAACATTTCCGAGGAGTGTTTATGCGGGATGCTCTACCCGCATCAGGACCTTTGAAACGAGAGTGTGGCATCATCAATTTGGACACCAGCAATGGAGCCGGCACACATTGGGTGTGCTATGTGAAGAAGGATGGAGCTGCCATCTACTTTGACGGCTTTGGAAACCTCAGGCCACCACAGGAGTTTATCGACTACATGCACCGCGGTTTGGAGCCAGCAACAAGGATCGAGTACAACTATAATCAGAAGCAAGAAGATCTGTACTCTCATATTTGTGGCCATTTATGTTTGAAATTTTTGGTTGATGAAAATAATAAATGAAAATTTTTAATATTGCACAACAAGTTTTAATCATTTCCCCTTTCCAATAGTATAAATAATGGGCAACAAGGCCTATTGCCAGTCATTGTGCAATAGTGCATTGAGCAGGCAAGACCATGATGCTCTGTTTTGGAGGTAATACATCTGTGCTGAAAAGTGACTTTTATCCACCGCTTGATACAAGCAGTGGTGAATGGGAAATTGGACTCATCAGCTTTACAAGCTGCAATTCAATACCCAATGTTGAAATGAACTACAACAACAAATTCTATTATGCTCCAAAATAACTCATGTGTTTAAGAAGAAGGGTGCAAAAGCTGATGCTGCAGAAGAAGAGGATGATCCATCGCTGAAACATCATGAAATTATAGATGATAGGTCAGCCATACTCAATCAATGGTATAAGGTGCTTCTCAAAGCTAAGCAGACATCGGCTGGTGGAGACATTGATTATGAAGATAACTCTATAACAGATAGTAGACGGACTGCAAGAGCTACTACTGCAGCACCCGTTATAAGATACTGAGTTTGTATCATTGCCAGAAGGCAGTTTTGAATTTCAAACAA
Source organism: Laodelphax striatellus (assembly GCA_017141395.1). Taxonomy (NCBI): domain Eukaryota; kingdom Metazoa; phylum Arthropoda; class Insecta; order Hemiptera; family Delphacidae; genus Laodelphax; species Laodelphax striatellus. The sequence goes on from CM029534.1 coordinate 28,121,802, forward strand.
TTGCCAACCTGCTTACATCAAGGCTACATGATCGCAACATAAAACTTCAGATGGCTGTGGACCCATCAACCTTGAAATGTTCAGTATTGAGCAATGCCAAATTGGATTTCACAAAACCTGAGTCGATTGGAAGTCTGCTGGGATTCAACAACACTAGGATCATAGAGGCTGACACAGAGGCTAAAGGTGATACAGCAGTGCAAATCAGTCGACCCAATGTAATACGTAAAGTGCAATGTTGTGAGTGGGTCGTACTCAAATGGTGTTAAGGATCACGTGATCTATGAGTTTTACCCAAATGTTGATCCAGGGTATAAAATAGTTGTGACTGTACAGAATGTAATCTATTTGCCGGTGGACGCCAAGCAGATTGGTAACATTACGTTGGAGGTTGTTGACCAGAACGGACGTCTCATTAATAATAGAGGTGAGGAGATCAATATTACTCTGCATCTGAGACAACGCAAGTGAGATGGTGCTGATATTTGATAAGTGGAATCGTGGACTGGATAATGAGGCGGCATGCGACATGGAGGTAGATCGTCAACCTACAGAAACAGATAAAAGGCCTGCAAGTGCTGCAAACGTCATTCGTCATTTAGACTCTGTAGAGTTAACATCAAGGAGCATCAACTATTTGAAAAACGTGGCTGTCACCTACGACAACAACAGCAGCAATAATGGGAGTTTTAGATGTGACAAGGAGTGGACCCAGATCGGATAACAGCATCATTGGCTATGAGTACCATTCTCATGCTCCATATACTACAAGCTTCAAAGCCAATGATGAAATACGGATACCAATTCAACAACAGGACATTTACACAATCCCATCAGAAAGCTATCTACATGTGGAGTTTAAGGTGACAAATGCAGCTAATGCCGCCTTGGGCGGAAGTCCCTGTGTCTCTGGATTCTTTGCTCACCTTTGGTCAGAGATACGCTATGAGATAAATGGTGTGATAGTAGATAGCATACGCACCCGTGGAATTACCAGCCTGGTGAAGAATGCTATGACATTTGATGTCAATGAGAAGAACAGGATGGAAGGAGCTGGCTGCAAGTGTGTTCCAACGGGTGGATTTGCCACTTTTCGTCCCAAGGGAGCGGATACAACAATCATGGATGTGCCTCACGCTACCTGCTGGGCTTTGCAAGATTACAAACAGATTCTACTGAATGTGAAACAAGAGCTGGTTTTGAGACGCAGTGCTGACACTACTAATTGTTTGAATGCTGCGGTAAGGTTGTCATTGAAAAAATTACATGGAGAATACCCTATGTGGAAGTGGCTGATGAAAACAAACTTCGTCTGCTGAAACTTGTACAGAATGATACACCTATAAGTATGACATTCCGGCATTGGGAATTGTACGAGTACCCAACCTTACCTGCTACAAAGAAGCATACATGGACTGTCAAGTCAACAGCTCAACATGAGAAGCCTCGCTACATTGTGATTGGGCTGCAGACAGCGATATGGAGTGGCAACTGCTAATTCATCCCAATTTGACAAGTGCAACATGAGAGACATTCGAGTGTTTTAAACAACAAGTACTATCCGTATGAGAGCATTGGCGGTGATGATTGTTGTGTATATGGCATGTATGAAGCTTTCAATGGAGCCTACAATCATGGACATTCCCAATTGGTCAATCCCTGTTTGAAAAGAGTGCTCTAGAAAATGGCCGAATGATGTTGTATGCTTTTGATTGTTCCGCCAAAATGAGTCACTTAAAACTGGCAGTATTGATGTGAGAATTGAGTTTGAAGCAACTGAAAACATTCCTGCAGATACACGTGCCTACTGTCTGATGATTCATGATTTGACCAAAGAGGACAAGCCAATGTCGGGTATTGTGCAAACTGCCTAGAGAGGTATAAAGGTGGATGACAAGTGTTAGGATAGTCATTCTGGTAAGAAGCATTGGGCGAAGCAGGCATCATGTCCACAGCTAAGAGAGTTTTACAGTTTTTGGATGAGGAAGGAGAGTTGCCTGAAAGTGATGGTGAGGATGTTGTGGGATGCTGCATTGGCTTCTCTACTAAGCATGGGAAGAAGGATGCAGATACTGCTGCTGCTGCTGCTGATGATGAAGATTCTGATGAACACGAATACATGGAAATGTTGCCAGAAGAGCTGCAGACATTTTTGGACCACTACCACTCTACCTGATGGACTTTCAGGGATTTGAAGGATTGAACAATGAGTTTATTGTCAAGGAGATGGCTATATTGGAACGTGATGATAGGCATTGTGTGACAACGCATCATTATTTCTTCAAGCCCTACCCAGACATGCTGCTGAAGGCAAGTGAGCTGCTTGACAACAATGCTTTACAACGAGCAAAACATGGACTGCGATGGTCTGGCAATGGAGCTGGTCAGAGACATCTACCCTATTCTGAATTGAGACAGATTGTGTGTGGAACAGTTGGAAGATGGCTGCATGAAAACAACAACTCAATCAAGATCTTTGTCTATGGCTATGAGAAGATTACTCTGCTCAACACAATGCTGCAGCTGGATGACAGGGAGAATGTGGAGTATGTGGACCTAAGTTCACCTTATCTTTCCATGAGATGCCCAATCTGGATACACTGATGAAGAATGCTACAGGAGTCTACTGCCCAGAACATTTCCTGCTCAACTTTGTGGAGACTTTGAGGATGAAGCTGGCTGGCGACAAAGGAACCCTGGATACTCAACCATTTTGTGCACTGAATGTAGTAAATGTTTCGCACAATTGGATAATGCAAACTTTGTTTAAAGATCAATATTTTTGTCACAACTTGTTTATGGCAATAAAGAAAGAAATGTAATTATTGTGTCATCATTGACTTATCCCCACCACCACCTCTAGTATTTGAGGAGTTGCTGCTGCTCAGTATAGTTTAGTTTGACATCTACAGTCAAGATGTACTCAAGGTATTTGAGCTCAAGGGTGGTTTGAATTTTTCAAATAAATCCTATTATATTAAGCAAGTGTAAATGCTAACCAATGTAATCTAATAAGAAGAGAGAAGAAAATGTTAATACATTGAATAAATACTTGAAATATAGTTGTTGTGTTCTTACTTCTTAATATCCTTATTCATTATTACTTAATAATTAATCATAAAATCAAATATTCACTCACTCAGTGGTAGAATCTCATATTCATAAAAGGGGTTTGATGATATATTTGAATGATTATCATGAAAAGGGTGAGATGTAAATTTTAACTAGTTTTGAAAAACAATCTATGGCTGTTAAAATGTATTTGTAACCTCCATTTTGTCGACTAAATTCTCTCATGTCAACAAGATCTGCCTGCATCAAATCCGCTAATCCTCGAATTTCAACATGGCGAGTTGGAAAATTTCTTCTAGCCTGTCTATGCAGCTCATGTGCAATTCTCTCTTTGTGCTTCATTCTGTTTGAAGACCAAACTAGAACTGAGGCTGAATCTTTGAAAGAGAGGGTTTTAAAATACGAAATGAAAAACAATATTTATTTTTCAAAATATTTACTGGTCTTCAACATTTTAACTATTTCACAATAAGGTGACTCAGCACAATGAATTAAAATCGGGTCATCAGTCTCTTCCCAGTCACAAAATATTGCCTGACAACAGATACATTGTACATCATCTTGAAAACCTGTGTAATACAAACCAGATTTCACCATTTTTCAACATGTGGTAAAACTTCGGCCATTTATTAAAAGTATTCCTTATTACTTCCTCCGTTCTCAGCACACATTCTCTAGCAACTACATAGCATTCATAATTTTCATCCACACTCCTGGCCAAACTACACTCCGAATTGTTTATTTTATGCATGAACTTTATGTGTTCTAGATCAAGAGTTCCACTAGTCTTCCAGCCACACTCCGCACAAACAATGTATGGCGCATATGGATGAAAAAATAAAACCGGCTTGTAGCACTTCATCTCTGTCAATATACGACATTCTCTGGCACAATAACATGACTCTTGCTGGATTGAAAATCACCATTTCAGACTTTGCTAACACTAAAGATACAAACTTGAGCAATACAGCCCTCTCTCATTAGAGTCACAAGCCCAACTGAAAAATAATTCACTTGATCATGTTTTCAAGCCAAAAATCATATAATTGTTTTGAAGTTGTGTTACAATCGCTGGTTCATGTCCCAGCTTCCGCGTATGGTTTCTTGTGTCCCAGTCCCCGCCTGTGATTTCTTGTGTCCCAGTCCCCGCCTGTCATTTCTTGGTGTCCCAAAATCCGCCTATGTTTTCATGGTATCAATACCATGTCCCAGTCCCCGCCTTTCAATACTACTGCTAATGCTGCATTATTTTAGTTTAGGTTCGCACTTGTCCACTTTTAAAGATTTTCATGTCGAGTAGATCCAAGTGTTGTGTATTATAGATGATTGATTATATTATTCATAATGTTGTTGGGATTTTTGCTGAAGGTGATGCCCACATGAGCCTTGGCTTGTGCGTGGCTAATGAGAGAGGGATTGGAGATGACTGACGTCATGACGACTACTTTACAGGCAGTCGGGAGTGGCCGTTTTGTGGTCAAAATCTGTTCTGTCAAATGGGTTTGATCTTGGAAATTTTGGATTATCAGACCGGCGCTTATCGCTCTTGACTGCGGAGCACTCGTGTTATAGTTATTCATAATGTTAGAAATAGAAGTTTATGGTGTTATTAAGAAGAGATCGTTTTTCTTACTGAGTCTTTGAAATTTTTCGTATATAACAAAGTTTGTAAGGTTTTATGTAATAAAAGTCTGTATAGCAGTGAATAGGAATTTTTATGCGAGTCAACCCAGCCTGTGATGTAATTTGATTGCTTGAAAATCCATGATTGAATTTGATTGACACATAATGAATCTTGTCCTATCAGTGTCATTTATTACATTATTAGGTATCGCAGAAACAAATCTGAAACATGCATGTCGTAAGTCGTAATTCTAGCAAAATTTTCAATTTTTTCTCCAACTGTACATGTATTTAGCTACAACCTACATTACATTTGTTGCAAAGCTTCTTGCTCCTTGTAACTGAACGGGGAATGAATGGAAACTGAACGGAAACAGAACAGAAACGCAATGAAAAGTGATCGGAAACTAAACTGAAATTGAAATGAAGCTGAATGGAAACTGAACTGTAATATTGAATGTGTACTGAACTGAATCTGAACAATATAGCTAATATTTAAACCTGCTATTACTCTGAAGCCATTTATGGTACTTTTTGTCTCAGTAATCACTTGGTGGAGGTGGATCCTAGTTAGCTAGTAGCAGCCGATCTTTACTGTGGATTCAGTAGTTATAGGCCTACGAAAACCGTGTTTGCAATCAACATAGACTCTCATTAGGGGGAAAGGGTCGTGTCAGGGCCTGGAAACTAACCTGAGGGGTTTGGGGCCGGGTCACACCCGCATCGCCATACCATTACCATTTCCACGAGCCGTGGAAAACGATTTTCCATTTTCCCAGGCCCGTCACGTGATCGTGATGACTCGTGTGGCACACTTTATGATGGCCACTGATAAAACGTGACCCAGCAACCCCTACTGATATCCGAGTCTCACGCATCACGCTAATGGTGTGTGTGCACATTATTCTGGAAAACACACATCGATACGTTGCTTGTGATCGTGTAGTATGTAGGCGCATGCGCGTGTGTGAAAATGAGAGTATGTGATGGGGGAGAGTACTGTAGGTGTGAGGTGTGATAGAAGAGTCAAGTTAAGATTATAAAGTAGAGGATCGCGAAAATCAATGGAGGCAAAAAATATTTATATTTACTTGGGAATAATATTATCTATTGTTTTAACATGTGTAAATTATATTTTGGGACTTCCTTTCTAATTTCATTGGAATTTATAATAATTCTAGTTTATCCTATCTTGCCATATTGCAATTTTTTCGCATTTTTGGACATGATGGGTGGTCATGATCAAATAAATATTCATTATAATATAGTCTACATTATTTTCTGAATTTGTTTTAGACATTTCTTTTGCTAATTATTACTTTCTGTTCCAGGTAATTGGACTCACGTTTGCAATTGACAGTTGAAAATCTCAGATAACCTAGGGAGCCGTATTTAGAGGAATTTACTGTAAGTTATATTTACTTACTATTAAATTGTAATTCAGGTTATTTTCAGGTAAATTCAAATCTCTATGTATTATTGACGTATCAGGCTCAGCCCATCCATTATAGGATGACTAAACTCCATACCAAAAAAGAAAAGTAATACTTGGGAACTAAAGTTATTCTTTTATCCCACAATCTTAATCTTATTAGAGGAACGGTAACAAGATTAAAACTCACCACTCTAGTCTGTATTTAACACTTTGTAGAGGTGTTTGTGAACAACTTTTTATTCAATTGGATTGCTATACAGTAGGCTATTATATTTTTGGTCTGCTGTGTCACCAAATAATGTGTTGTCTATTCTGTCTATAAAACTAGAATTTTATTAGAAATTAGAAAAGCAAAACGTTAATTTTTTGTTCAGGCTACTACTGTAGATCTAATAAATAATAAAACTGTACCTTTAAATTAATAATTAAATAGAAAAATAAAATTATAATTTAGATGTATTTAGTTTTTGTATAAAATATGGTAAACGCTTTGAATGAATGGATTTCGACTTGTTTGTTTATCACTCGTTGCTGAGTGGCTTCAATTTGACATTCAACATTGGTGACGTAGTGACGTAATAATGAGGGGAGTACTGTTTATATTTCTTATCAGCTGTCAAATAATGGGAGCATGGCATAGTAGCGTGTCGTAGTAGTTGTAGTGATAACGGGGACTGTGTACTATATCGCCTACGCTACGGAAAGGAAGGCTCTGTTGCTTTGTTTGATACATATGACGAGATTGATCTGTTATCTGTCAATTTGTTGTTGTTTTGGAATGCAGTTTGAAGTCTAGGCTTCCTTTTTCACATAAATAACATAAAAAAAACATTTCTTAAAGGAACTTTTAATTTCCAATCCAAGCATTGATATAAAATATTTTTATTGGAGTTTCGAATTCAATAAAATCTAAAATTTATTTATTTTTACAATAAACTTTTTACTTACCGGTACTTACTTTTTTACTTCTTTGGTCTGGATGTCCGGGGAGTCGTCTTATATCTTCCCTCGTAGAAGGGGTGATCTTTTGGAACTCAGTTCCTGTGTTGGTAGGTGTGCTCCTGGACATATTCTGCAACCGTGTAGTAAGGCCTTGCTCTAACGTTATTAACAGTTGAAACTTTGTTCTAACTGTAACTTATGTTACAAATATGTTAATTATTATGGAATATATAGTGATATTTCGGCAGTAGGGAAGGAGAATAGCTCCTCTCCCAGGCGTGGTAACTTATTCTTATAATATGGATATTGTTGTAATTGAAATTTATTGCTTGAGAATATTGCTTATTGCTTCACAGGTAGCATAAACAAGACATCACCATATTATAACAAATTATATTGAAAAATCATACATTTGAACAAAAAAAAACTGCAAATTAAATGTTTTCTAATTGCCGATAAAGCCTCTTAATTTATTTATAATTTTTAAGGAATTATTATCAAATGAATCAATGAAAAAAAATGTTAATTTTTCAAAGTGGTTTGCTTAATCAATAATTCCAGAAATCAATGAGATGGATTAGGTAATCTACCCTCTATTCCTGGTTAGGCATTATTACGTTCTTCAACTCACTAGTTGAAATTAACTTGAATGAAAATTCATGGTTTTTATGGTGCTTGTGGGTCTAAATTATTTATTGACCAATTTTCAATTGATACCTGTTGAAAAGTCCAACACTCTTTCACTCAAAACTGTTCCTTTTCCAATAATTAATCAAAATAGTCCAAATTTAGGTTATGTAACATATTTTCACAAAGACACCAATTCTCACTCCGAAACCAAATACTAGAAAATTCTGAATATTATAAATTACCAACATTTTTCACATTTACTTACATTGATAACAGGTAGATCAATTATTATCTGTCTAATTATTGTCTGTCTATGGCTATGCTTTAAACTCATCAAGATGGTTTTTTTGTATTTGCCTAGAAAAATGGTATTTTCTCCGATTCATTTATGTTTTTCAAAATCTATTTTCAGATTTTGTTCGTAATTTGTTTCGTGCAAAAAATCCAGGCAATAAAAATCGTGCCTGGCAATAGTTTTAATTGATTAACAGCATAGCCATCTCTATCATGATAGCCATAGATAGCCATAGGAATAGGTATAGCCATCTCTATCTCTGATCGAGAGATAGCCATCTCTGACCGTTGCCAGTTATTGCTACACATTGATTTGTTGCGTATCAAAGCGGTGGCGGTTTGTATCATGGCCTAGTACAGTGTAATGTTTTGCTCTAGCGCGCCAAAAGTACACGTGACGTCAAGGCCAGGCAAAGGTCATTGACCCGCGGCCCACTCACCCAACCCAACCCACCCTGCTCATCTGTTCTCTACTCTTCTTCTTCTTTATCCTTCTGTTCTTGTTTTTCTTTTCTCTCTCCTCTTCTTTCGCCTTCACTCCTTAAGTTTTTCACTTTTCTTCCTCTTCGTTCCTTTTCAAACTCTTTAATTTATGTCCTACTACTCTTCTTCTTGTTTTAATTCTCCCTCGCATCTTCTTCTCTTTTTTATTCTTATTTTGCTTCTTCTCCCGGCTGATGATTAATGTTCATCCAACCCCTTGTTCAGTTTCTTCCCCTTCCTTTCCCCTCACTTCCTGCTGTATTTATGTGCCCTTGAAGTAAACCATTAATGGTACAGCATCCCGAAAATCACCATCCCTCCCATAGGCTCCCATCCTACTTATTTCTCAGGCATTATCCATCCTTTACCTCCCCCACCCCTTTACTCTTTTATTTTTACTGTTTCCCAGACCGTGCATTCTATTTCTCTTACTCCTCCACTTCTACAGGGCACCGTTTCTGTTTTGTTCTTCCCTTTCCTTCCAATATTGTTGACGGTCTGCAGTAGATAGTTCTTCAATTCTTTTTAAGCAGTTTCAACACTGATATTATTTCTTTCCCCCCTAAAATATAATATCAACAATATATTTCTATTTATTTATTTTATTTAAAAAAATAAAAATACTTAGTTGAGGGCACCAGGAATTGAATCCTGTTATTGTCCTCATAACCCATAACTAAATCGAAAAATAGCCCCATCATTTGCAATGTAAATTGAGCTCTTTTTTTTCTTCGGCTACATCGTACCATAGAAGCAATAATGCAGAATTTCTCTTTTCCTCTATTCTCTGAATGAACAATTTTTCTAATAGCTTTCTCTGCAAATCTCATTAGGGAAACCGCAATCAAATTGTTCATCCTCGTGATGAGTTTACTCGTCCTGCCTTCCGATTCAAATATTTCGTTCTTCCTTTGTTTTGTTAGAACGAACTTAGAATTGGGAACTCTGGAATAGCTTGAATATGGAAGCAATCTCTCCTTTTTTAATTTAGTCATTTTTTGTTTTATGTTGAAATTTTTTATTATGCCTTAGGTTTAAAACCTGTGATTTATTCCAGTAATAAGTAGCCTCATTAGAATTTAGTTGAAATTAACTTGATTACCTTCTTCTTGGAATTACAGTATAATATGAATGGTTGAACCGAGTTTTCCAAACTGTAATTAGCATTTTAGCAAAAATCCAGAATTATTTCTGAAATATTTTTTATCTTGCATTGCTTTTGTCAAAATCTGAATAACATTATACATTATCACCATTTTAAGCAGTAATGACCTAGTCTCTTTACCTAACCATGAATGATACAGCTCATAGAGATTATAGTGCATTATTAATGTTGATATCCAGAGAATTTAATTCAAGAACTATATTTTTGTAAGTTTATAAGAAAATCATTTAAAACAAATTCAAAAATTGATTCTATTCCAATTACTCCGTTCTGTACTCTTTTCCCCTTTATAATACGAATTTATTTCCAAATTTCCCATTAATCAATGTTAAGAAAGGTGGAAAAAATTTCCTTTTAATAAATTAAGAGTCAAAACTAGCAATTTTAATGTTTTTTCTGACCCAGCGTTGACAGTTTACAGGCTACACAATCATTTGGCTCCCTTAACCCATTTTCACGAAATATGGGTAATATGAGTATATTCCAACACTTTTTAATAAAATGTGTGTGTGTGTGTGTGTGTGTGTGTGTGTGTGTGTGTGTGTGTGTGTGTGTGTGTGTGTGTGTGTGTGTGTGTGTGTGTGTGTGTGTGTGTGTGTGTGTGTGTGTGTGGGTGTTCTGTACCAGGTTATAATAGTAATTACTAGAAATCAATGGATATTTACAATGTTGTGTGACGTTGTTATTCTTTCAATGTATTCTATTATTATATATATTATCATTATAACAAAACAAGCAATAATCTCAAATTAGAATATACCAAGAAAGAATATATAAGTTAAAGTGGTAATATGTATAACTAGAAGGAGAAGAGAGCGTATTCATTCCATTAGTCTTGCATTATTCCTGCATCTGTTGAGTCGGGTCTTCAAAAAAATATATAAATAAAAACGAATTCAGTAGCCAGCCATTTTCAATCAGAACACTTTTCATTTCAACAAGTAGGCTTAATAAGCCAATAAATTAAACCTGAACAAAGTTCAGCCTTTCAAAGTGTCTCTTTCTTGATACATTGCTTGTCCGCCTGTAATTTCATTAGCGCTTGTCCTGAACCTCCGTCTTGTTCTTTTCCACCTCCTCCTCATTCTTCTTCTCCTCCTCCTCCTCCTACTCCTCCTCCTCCTCCTCCTCCACTTGTCCCTCTTCGGCCTTCTTTCTTTTCATTGCTTTCAGCAACATTCGTGACATAGCAGATCCACTTTGGGCTTTCTAATTTCGTTAACAATAGTCAAGTCACCCAACAGGGGCTTCTCTCTCTCTTTCTCTGATAAGGCGGTGTCATGAAATATTTCTAATCCTGATATTTTTAATCATACGTCACGATACGATGACGTCACACAGCCTACGTCATAGGCTACGTAATGGCTGCAGTGCTGCCACTCAAGGCAAGCGAAAACTCTCTCCTTCCAACTCTTGAAAATATTATGCAGGAAATATTTTTAATTTGAGTAAACAGTAATGTTCAGGGAGCTGTTATTCAGAAGACAAGGTTATGTTCGTTTTCGTAACTCTATTATAATGTTAGATTGTTAGTGCGACTTTTACTTTCTACAACCTTTCAAATTTAACGGATTCCAGTCGGGTTTTTACATTTTTAAGTTTAGATTTAGACTCGAATCAAAAGCTTGTGATGTGAACTACATTTACTTCTACAAAAAGAACTTAATGAAAGAAATTTCATTGTTACATCTCTCAAGGTAAGTTCAATGTTTGCAATTCAATGTTTTCTCGAAGTTTTTACTGAACATAAAAACCAGCTCATTGTAGGCTAGTAAATAAATATAGGCTAATGACTATAATTATATTACAAATAATAAGCTTAAAATGTCACAGATAAGGTGGCCACCCATAACTATTGTTTATTTAAATTGGATCCATACAACTTTTAAGCCTAGGCCTAGTACCACAGATAAGGTATTAATCTATACCTTATCTGGATTATACCTTATCTGTGCTAGTACGCATCAGCGTGTAGACTTATAACGCCCAGTTTGCGGTTATGGTTAGGATTTCATTGAAGTAATAAATTACTTGATAAGATAATGGATAATCTGGGAGTTGAGTTGATGGATGTTTGGAATCTATAGGCCTAGGCTATTTTCACACATCATTCTAGACACCAGTCTGTTTACTACAATAATTTTCCCATTTTCTTTTTTCAGTTGTTCAATTACAAGTGATGATGATGAAGATGATGTGATGAATTTGACAAAACTGCTGGTGAAGGTAAGTTTTCAAAATGTCATGTTTATGTAAGGCTTCAGCTGTAAGAATATATAAATAATCTAATTATTCCTCTTATATTGATTGATTGATTGTTCACTTGAGGACAATATAATTATAAGGGTGCACTGACTTCTGAAAGCTTTTAGACTATAGGCCTACTCAGCCTACTGTTGCAATATAACTGAATACATCACACATGCTGTCCTAAAAGGCTGTTCCCATCCTATTCTGATCATAGTATTTTTTATCAATAGTTGTTCTTTTAAAAATGATTCATTAATAATAGAACTATCATAGACAACTGTCCACAGTCCTGTATAGTAGTCAAATTCTACTCCTCAAAGTTTTCTTCATGTAAGCTATTCAGTATCAAAGTAATAGCTATTATGAAAACTTTCTATTTTGACTATTGATAATAATATTATTTTTCAGGTTCAATATGTAACTGATGAATCAGCCAAATTGAGAAATTATACTACAGAACAAATTGAAAAAATGAATAAAAGACTAGACACAATAGAAATGAACTGGAAGGTAAACACAAAGGAAAAAGAGAAATCGATGAATACAAAAAAATCATTGGTAAGTTAAGAGTGTTACTTGATTTTTCGTTTATTTTTCATGGTTTTTTCTGAGGTTAATGGGAAGGATGATATGGAGAGGTAATAAATGAACCCGTGGGAATTTATTGAGATGCTCATAAATTATTATATTTAGGGGAGGACAACAGATTTTTTATCACAGTCATCTTTGGTTGTGAATCAAGCCTGACTGTTTATTTGAACATCATTGAAACTTTGTTGTTAAATGGACATTACATCAAATCAATTTTTATAAACAAAAATAGTGAACTTTATCAACAAGCTGGCTAATGCTGAGAAAATTTTATAGAAGGAAAATTTGTTACTTTTTAATTACTTGATAAAATAAGGGCCATATCTATGAATGTTACTTCTACCAGATTATCTGAGGGATATTTTTAGAAAATGGCAAACTCACACTGAACAGCCAATTATAAAAAATAAAAGTAATCTTGGCCTTTTTTAACAACATTTTTCAAGTTTTAAATAGCTTCACCGGTAAGAATTGAATTTTTTTAATACGAGGGTTGTCATTAAACTAACTTTCCCATATTTTTATTTAGTTTAAAACATAATTTATTTGGTTCATCCTATATATCACTAGAAAGCTAAGATTTTACTCTACCTTTCTACATAATTGCCATCACTATCAATGCATTTAAATAGGTAGACGATCCACTTTTGTAGACCCACTTAATAGATTCTACTGCCAACCCACTGAGAAATTTTGTAACTTTCTTTTTGACTTCGTTGTTCGTCTGGAGTTTAAATACTATCCAATTCTTGTCTATTATTATGGGCAATGAAACTTGACTCTTCCAATTCATCCCAGAAACCAAGAAAAGTCGTGACAATAGAAACAATAGTTATTCTCTCAGAACAAAAAACTTCAAAGGAGGAGGCTCAAAAGGAAGAAGCCATTTGAACTAAAGTGTATTGCTTGATTCAAGTGTGTTGTGTCCAGTGAAAAGCAAGCAGAGGTGTGAATGAGTGAAACCTAGCTAGGTAGTACAGTTCTCAGTGGTGTACTTAGGTTTGGTGGAATTAATTTGAATAAGAGAGCCAAAGAAGGATTACCCTTGTAAAAGTTTTCGTAATTTAGGTCAGATAAAAGTTGCTCATTAGTCTCAAGACTAGATAGCAATCTATCTTTGGAAAAGAAAATTTTAGATTTCTTAGTTTTACTGTAATTTGATGTAGGTACAAGTGTGCTTCACCTTTTCAGGATGGCATTTCGCAATTGAATCTGAATTGAATTATTATAACCTTTATGCAACTTGAGGATGAATCACATTCCTTGTGGGGCTGGTAGTTTTTTTATGCTTATTAGAGGTTATGCTTATTTTAGATCTTATTATCTATTCTAAAAAATAATTTTTTTCTTTGAAGATGAAGCTCACTTCAGTATCTTGGGTGGGGGATGATGAGATTATGATTTGTCATGATCGTGAAAAATTACTAATGAATCTGACCAAATATCAATCATTGGAAATACAGTAGATTTTTTACCTATAAAGCAATCTGCTAATTGTTTCCTGCTTTTGTATGTTTCAGGTACAACGGAAGCTCACTGAATCTAACAAGAAAAGAAAAGCAACCAATAATAATAAATAATAAATGTATCTCAACAGCACTTCTTCCTTGTTATTATTTTTGTCTGTAAGGACCTCCGCACATAATCGTATTGGAAACGGGCTGCTTGGTTTTATGAAGTTTTGAGAGAACTTGATGTTTCAGCTCCAAGATTAGCTGTCAACTGCACGAAAATCCAATGTTCTCCAACTGCCGTAAAATGATGTCATCTAATGGAACAAATGCAACAAGAACAAAATGAATGAATTGGACGACAATGCAATGACGTCATTTTACTGTGGTTGAACTATTGAATTTTTGTGAAACTGACCTTGGAACTAATTTTTTCTCATTGTTAATCACTTTTAATTTTGCTTTGATTAACAACTTGCATCTGTTTTCAGAAGAATTTTTCACATTTTGACCATATTTCAAAATGTTTAACTCGATTATTGTTATGATTTACAACTCCTTTAAATGATCTCACGGTTCACTTTTCCAAATTCCATTTTTTTTTTGTGGGATGGAAATCTAGAAGAAACTTCTATGAAGTTTTATTAATAACTAATGGCATCCCACCGATGAAATAGTTACACCTAAGTAAAGAAACAAAAAATTAATTCCTTCATTTTTTCATTATTTCACTAGCCTATAGATAGAGTATAGATGAAGATTTGAGCAAGATAGAGACACGTTGGGCTCAAATTGTAGAATAAATTATCTTCTACAACCTTGGATGACTAATTTAGTTTTTTAAGCCCTTCATACGATTGAAAAAATTGATTAAATAGTGAAAATTGTGAAATTTCACCTCAATACAAGTAAAAATGTGGTTTTTTAAATACAAGGATAATTATTTGTAGTTGTAACTCAGGAACTATACAAGATAGAAAAGTCTGGTCTCAAATATTGTAGAGAACAAAATTATCCCCACAGGGATTTTGAGTTATAGATTTCAGATGAATAGCCTACTTCTGAAGATATGGGCGATCAAAAACTGAAGATACTACAATTTTCTTTTTCCTCAAAAATCTAGCGATTTAAAAAAAATTTAGATTGATTATTATAAAAGATAGAAAGATGAACTAAACGCCAATCCCTTCGAAATTTAATTTACTGAAGAAAAGGTAAGAATGATTTTTTCTGTCTCATAGTTTTGTCATATACAGTAGACTGGAAACGGATCAGAAATTGGCCATCATCTTGAATTATAAAAAATGCTCAACATTTACAGAGTGGCATCACTCGGATTTGGAATTTATAATTAAAATCTATCATAATCGATGAAAAAATCACCGACGAACCTCAAAAAGAGGTTACCCCCAAAAATCGGATTTGGCACCCAGACTAATGATTTATGAGATATTTTCGAAATAATTCTGTTGTAACAATATGGTAGTTCAAAATTTTCAACTTCTTATCAAATTACTCCCTCTACAAATTAAAAGAATTGTAAAAAACCAAATTGAAATTAATAGTAATTGTAGAGTATGAATTTAAAAATGACAATGGTCAACATGTTATGTTGGCTATCAATAATATTATTACCCTTACACAAGTTTCAGACTTTTTTATGTGGCATTAGATCTAAAAAAAATCAAATTAATTTCCTGTAATTTTCATTGAATTATTATACTCAGACTAATGATTTATGAGATATTCTTGAAATAATACGGTAAACTTAGTTCAAAATTATCAAATTACTCCCTCTCAATAATAGCCTACAAATAAAAATAATAGTATAAAGTTGTAAAAAACCAAATTGAAATTAATAGTTGTAGAGTATGAATTTAAATGACAAAGGTCAAGATGTTGGCTTCATTAATTATTAAATGATAATATGTTATCATTAGATTATAAAAATCAATTTAATTTAATGAATTTCCTATAATTTTAATTGCCTCTCAAGAAGCACAATAAAACACCTTGATATTGTTATTCACAATTTTTTTCTTGAAACCACAAAACGAGACAATTATTTAAGAGCCGCATAACAGTCAAGCAGCACATAGAATCTGTTTCTCGCTTGAAAACTATTTTCATCAAATTCGATTATTACCTTCGCTAGCAAGTCAGTGTAACTTGGAGGGAATACCAGCCAGTGAGCCAGAATTAGTTTTTCAAAGTATTATTGATAGAAGTACTTGATCTTTTGATTAAATATTGTTTTTAAAGGTTTTTTTAGAAACTGCTTTTCAGACAATTTGAATTTCCCTCCTCTATGGAAATCCAATAAAATTTTTATTCTTCAAATTTCGTCGGGCGCCCGTAACTCTCCAACCCCTCATCCGATCGGAGTGAAACTTGGCACACATATTAATAGACCTGTATGACCTCCAATACGTCTGTGAAGCATACCCTTATTAAATATTCCACCCCTGGCCATCAAAACCAGGGAGCTGACAAACATAACCTCTCTTCTAAGGGAGAGGAAGTAAGAGAAATGAGGGGAGTGGGATGTCGGCCATTTTTAATGGGTGTAATTTTAGCGCTGTATTTGAAAACATCTACATAACTTCTACCCAAACCAGCCTAAAAAACACAAAATCTGACAAAAATATTGTATTTTGCCGTAAATATTAACTATATTCTCTCAACGGTTTTGATTTACACCATAACAGATACCATAAACTTTCAAAACTCCATGAAAATTAAATTTAACATGATGGCTCTGAATTCAAATACACCGCCAAAATTACGTCCATAATAATGGCCGACATCGGTCCAGAGTGTATTCGGCCAATGAGATCGAGACACAGCATGGCCATCTTTAGACAAAACTCAAAAAGGCCATGACACAGGCTTCACCCTTTTTTAACATAGGGAAGATACGATACTTCCACTCCATCAATGACAGCCCCTGGTCACATTAGCCCTCCAAAGTTTAGCAATCAACCTTCAACTCGTAAAGCGGGGTTGGGGCTGAAATTGGCAAATTGGAACTATCATTGAGTGGTCTTTCATGTTTAGGACGAGGAGAAGCTAGATTCCAAATGATTTAGGAGCAATGAATTTTCAAATCTCTTATCACTAACAACTTGGAAAATTTTGTCTATCACAATTTTCACATAAAAATCAAGGCAAAAGTAGGTTTTCTAGATGTAAAAATGCATTTCAAATATTTTTTAATCAGTACATTTTTTTGATTAGAGCCATTCATTGTTTTTAAGTCAAAAGCATTTTTCTTGTACATTTCACTCGAATCAGACAAAATCCAGTAAAATTGCAAATAGCTAGTTTGTGAAAGGGTCATATCAATTTATAAAAAATATATTTTGAAAAATTAATGAAATCTGGCATTACTATTCCATAGTTGTTCATAAAATTGAACTTGAGCTCTAAGCTTGTGCGTGGGTAATGGGAAGGTTAGTAAACAACTATATAGTACTTCCCAGGTCGCATAAAACTGCGACTATTGAAATACATGAAATAGTTTCCAATCATCCTCCTCCTTCATCTACTTCTTTTCAATCAAAATAAAGAAAAATATGTATTTTTCATCTATTAATATGAGTTAAATACATAGTCTTCAACTGATAGATTCTAATTATTTTCTATTTAATAAGGAATGAATAATAAAAACATTCAATGATTTTGTACAAGGCTGTTTAATCTTTACAAATCTTTAATATACATACATATTATACACTATTATAATGACAATATTCCATTATTCATATAAAACTCTTGAAATGGAAATCAAAATTGCTGATCATTATAATTATTGTGATGATGCCAATGAATTTTCACCAATTTTCTGCCTGGAAAAAAGTTCAAATTAGAAGCTTGTGGGAGATTGTGGAGATGAGCTTTATATTTTCACATGAAAATGCAGCATTGGAAGGTGTTTTCAATTAAGAGTGGGCAGTAGCAGTCGGTAGTAGTCCGCCATATTGGATTGATGTCCCATAAGATCAATGTAATTCTAAGCTAAAATACACATTTTCTTGTAACACATCACGTCGGATCTTCTTGAAAATTTTTTTATTTGATAGATTATTACATCTTACAGCGGTCGGCCCCTGTCTTTTCAAAATTTTAAATATTTTTTCCAAAAATGTTCAAACTTAAAAAAGTTTGTTTTTGCTGTAATTATTGCAGAACTTTTATAATTAAGAAACTAAAAAGAAGAATTTTATTTTCTTTCCAGTGACACTTCAAACGTAATTTTCTGTCCAAAAATAAGGGCGCTACATGTTCCAAGAGATTACATTGATCTTATGCGACCATTTCCAATGGGGCCAACTACTATTGCCCACTCTTAATAAATCAATTCTGGTTGAAAACCAACATGAAGAAACTCTCGTAGCTCATGGGAACGTTCATGTGGTCATTGTTCATCATAGAGGTAGAAGCAACCTTCAAATTTCAAATAAAGATATTATCAGTGAGATCTGCCAGAAATAGATACGAAGATGCTCTGGAAATTAGAGGAAGGAAAGCTGGAGAAGAAAAAGCAGCAGCTCTTAAAAAGGAAAATAACAACAGAAATAAAGAAAGAGGCTTAAAGAATTTGGCAAGTTCCTGTTGACAGGGATTTCTAATTATAAAATAATTTTTATAAATATATCGATATTTTCAATATACACTATTGATATTCCCAAAAGATACAAAAAGTAACCTTAAACACTAACGAATTACAACTTGTCAACCAATCTTGTTTTTGCATAAATAAAATTTCCAAATCTTTTATTTTTATAAAAATTTCATTTGATGTTTCTCACGCTCAAAATAACAGTTGTTATAGTACTGATGAACCCATACTTTTAAAATAGATAATTAATGCACTGTTTTCTTTAGATGGTAAATCCCAGATCAATAATTATAAAAATGGTACAATGATATTAATTTAATTTAACGCTTGGCATTAGATAGATGGAGAAATATTATTTCTTTGCCACCGTACTCTACGGTCATCAGCGACGTCAAGAAATGATATCTCTTCTATCTATCTATCTATCTGAACGTTATCTATCTATCCATCTATCTATCTAGCTGAACTTTAATTCTCAAATTAGTTTAATAAGCAATATTGTAGTGTATTTTTACATAGTAGCTGCAAAGCTACTATGAAGTATAGTACACTATAAAGCTACTAGGAAGGCGGTTGAAGTACATAAAAAGTTGAGTTGAAGGACTCTTCACAACTCCTATACACATAAAGAGTTGATATACTCACATAGAAAAAACTACTAATAAGCTTACCATGCCGATTTAAAAATAAAGTAAATTAATTAAATCTGAGGCTCTTCAACATCCATCTTGTCATGCCTCCATCTACAGTGGTCAATAACTTGCACTGGAACAAAGAAAATTCCACAATTGAATTTATAAAAAAATCTATTGCATGTATTATTGCTGAAATAGTTAAACATGGTTTTAAGCGGTTCTTATAACCAATTTTGAATTCGACGTCTCTATTTAACTATTAAAAACAACCAAGAGCTGGCTAAGCATTTTCATATTCTAAGTACAATTCTAAGCTGAAAATGTAGAATGATAAATTTTCAATTTCCCCTCAGTATTTTCAGCAATCCACCTTCTAGTTTTCAAGTAGGCCTGTTCTGTAATTTTTATTGGCTTAACTTAGGTGAGTATAAACATTATTGGATCACATTTGATGTAACTTCATGAGCAAACTTTACAATAGTTTGGATCATTTTCATAGCCTTATCAACTAAAAAGTATGGAAACCCCGAAATTATAGTTTACACACGGAAAAAATTACCTATTATAGTTATGAAAAACGTTGGCAGAATTAAGGATGAAACCAGAGTACTGTATTATAGATTAAGAGTCCGCGACCTTACAACTGATCCATTACCACCATTCAACCTTAGTATTAAGCTTCAACTTAATATATATTTTTCAATGTTAAACTCTCAATGTTCAAAATCAATAGTCTTCTTACTTGAACTGTAAAGATATTATATTCAAAATTTCAAAAGTGTACAATCTTTTTTTCTATGTAAATTGTGCATACGGACGGACACAAGTAAGAAACCAAGAACACTGTCATGTCCTTGATACTGTAATTGTTTCACAGCCATGACCAGCCGTCTCCTTTCTCAGAGAAAATATACTGCTACTGTAAGTTTTTCAAGTAATTGGTATAAATTAATTTATACTTTTATTTCATCAAGTATTAGGCATTATTGTAATTGTAAATTGAGATGAGCACTTCAAACTTGTACCATATAGAATGGAAATAGGATACACATGTCTGTGAATTGCCATGAACCAATAATGAAATCTTCAGACTGCACAGGTGCACACCTAATCATACTACAAGTGATTGAAGGTAGATGCTGTTAGAGTACCAAAACTTACCCTTGATGAAGAAGTGTATGTATAGGCCTTTCAAGGAATACTCCTTATCCATGATTTTTTCAAGGTTTCATCTTTTGGAAAAGAGAATACAGCAACTTTATTGCTAGCATAATAATTGCCTCGACAATGGCGGACACAGCAAGTGTACGACATCTGGAAAAATGAAAAACATTGAAATTATATCATACAATTATTCTACTCAAATGTATTGAATAAATCACATAATGATTCAAAACATTTAAGATGTAAAACAAGATCAAACAAATGGGCCCACCTATTGATTCAATGGAAGGCTACTAAACACTAGGCCTATAATTTATCACATCTTGATAAGTTACTACATTAGAATTACCAGGGCTCGATTTCAGGGGACGGCGTTCCGTACCTTTTTCCAGAAAAAGGAAATAAAGTAATTGTTTTAGAAACTACCAAAAACAGCTGCAAAATATGCTAAGGAACGCTATAAAACGTTCCAACTTGAGAGTAATTTTAAAAATTCTTCTGGGGGAGGGCTTGTGGTGAGGCAGTTCCCTTACCTCTTTTTATAGAAATCGAGCACTGAGCATTACAAGAAATATACCCTTATGGGTTGAAACATTGTGTATTAAGTATAGGGTTCTCAGAGACCTGTGTTTGAAAACTAGGACAAATCAGAGGAAAATAAAATCAAATCAAGGATTACTGATAGGCTAATATGAGTTTTTAAGGCTTTTAAGTGAACATCTTCAAACTTTTATATACTATTAGGTTATAGATAGCACTATCGCTGTTAATAAAGGTGGTAGTAATTACACGGATAAACTCATTTTGAAAGATCTGGAGAGAATAGAATAAGCCTACAAGTTAATACACAATCTGTTACCTTAAAACTATTTCTATAAAACAAGAATTCAAATTCAATTTGAACTCGCTACTAAATTTACAAATTTGCTACTAAACTGGATAGGCCTACTAACTAATGGTGAAATTTCTAGGCTACATCAAAGTTACCTTCTATGCTTTAATGAAATGGAATAAATTTTTATACTTAACTTATGATAGATGCTGTTGATCGTACACGAAATAAAAATAAGATACACTGAACGTTTTATTTGAATTCGAACATAACCTAACACATAACCTAAACTTCAATGTAGGCTACAAATGCAATGTTTTTGAAGGTTAGTGGGAATTTTAATTCATAGTTGGACTCACTGGGCAAAGCGTGAGTTTGCGTGCGGGAGATGTTGTTGTGTGAGTGTGTGCAGGTGTTGTGTGAGTGTGTGTAGGTGTGTGCGCTGTGAATGTGTATGCAACGTCATAGCTAAGTGACGTCATCAATGACGTTTATCGGAACTACGTCATCCTACCGTGACGTAAGCTTAAAAATATCACGATTAAAAATGTTTCATTACAGCGGTCTCCATCCTTTTTCATTGTCATCTGCACTTGTTGGCTTCCCTTTTCAATAACTACTGCTGCTGCTAGGAAGCGGCATCCACTGTTTGCGGGATTCCACTAGAATAGTAGTCAGATTGGTTTCCTTTTGTAAGTTATAAATTTTATTGCAAGGTTTATGAATAGCACAACAAGTAGTTGGAAGAATACGAGGGGAATTTTAATTCAAATTATACCGGAGTCATTTGGTTAAGATTTAAGGAAATCAGTTCCCCAATAATGTTGATAGTACTGCAATCAAGCCTTCAAACTACAAAGAGGTTATTGCTATGGACTAATTAAATATAATATCCTAGATTCAGGATGGATTAAAATTATAGTAGTCTGGATGAGTCGATAGGCTCTTGAGAATTTAGTGAAGGAGAAAGCTATCTCTATTTAGTTGGCCAGCAAGGTGATAACATAGTCAAGTATCTAGCCTGTTTGAAACACATCGAGGTCGTGGATGTGTGAAACTTTGAATGATAGTTGACGTCGTTTCCAAGCCGGGCGGGGATTACCCGGCTAATGATGATTATGCTGTTGGTAAACGACCGAATTCTTTCTGAAACTAGGAACTGGTTTCGCAGATTGCGGGTCTTACAGGATGTACCTACGTCATTCGGAAGTCGAAAGTGGTGTTTTTCAAATTTTCCATCCATTTTTGAACATTTAGCGGCTTTTTGAGCAATTGGTTTATCAGTGAGAGCTGTCAATGGTGTACTGTGGCAGACTAGGCGTACACCGGTTAGTCAAGACAAGATTAATCACAGTACTTCACTTAGTTGCTTATGAAGCAACACACACCGATTAGTCATTGCATCGGTGTGTGCTGCTTCATAAGCAACTATGTGAATTACTGTGACTAAACGTGACTAATCTTGTCTTGTCTTGTCTTGACTAACCGGTGTACGCCTAGCCTAAAGGTATAGAAGAGGAATAGGAACTTGAGTTATATTCCGAATTACAAGTACTTTACACAGTATTTATCTGATTATTCGACATACTATCAAATCATGCAAAAGCAAATATTTTTGATCTAATAGAGTAAAAAGCGATGAGAAATTGGAAAAATACTGTCCTACCATAGAATTGGTGATATTCTGTTAATCTATATTAATAAAAGAGAGTTGGTGTCTGTACGCTCGCTTATAACTCGAGAACGGCTGAACCGATTTAGATGATTTTGGATTCGTTTGAATTTTTAAAGCACTGGTTAACATAATATCTATTAAAATATAAGAAAATCCCTTTATAATTAATAAATAGTTATTACATTAATGACATAACCTATCAAATATTTCACAGAGCTACGTTCAAACTTGCCGGCACGAACGTGTACCTACAACGGAAAGATGATCGCAATTTAAGATCAGTGAATTAGCGAGCATATCCTAAGTCTCCGTGGCTCAGTGCAAATGTCTCTGCGTGATAACCTAGAGGTTGCGGGTTCAAACCCCGCTCTGGACCGTTTCTTTTTGCTATAGGTTTTCTACTCTAATTATTTTTTACGCTACAATCATCAATTATTAAGAATGTGTTATCGTTCGTATTATGCATTTTTTATTGTTTCTAATAATAAAATTGAAGAACGGGAATAAAAAAAGAATAAAAAAAATTAAAAAGAAAGAAATAAATATGAAAAAAAATTAGAATAGGACTGATAAAAAATTGAAGAACGGAAATAAAATTGAAAAAAATAAAATGAATTAAAATGAAAAAATTAAAAATAAATAAATATGAAAAAAATTATTTTAATTAGAATAGGACTGATAAAAAATTGAAGAACGGACATAAAATAAGAAAAATAAAAATAAAAAAAGATAAATAAAAATAAATAAAAAAATTGAAATAAAAATAATAAAAAAGAAAGAAATAAATAAATATGAAAAAAATAATAAAAAAGAAAGAAATAAATAAATATGAAAAAAATAATTGGTGGGAGAAGGGGGGTGACATTTGATGGGAAAGAGGGGGTTGACATGAAGAGTGATATGTGGGGGTGACATTTGGGGGGGAATGGAGGGGGGCATTTGTGGGATGACATTTTTTTGGGGATGGCATGAAGGGGGGACATTTGTGGGGAGAAGAGGGGGGACATTTGGAGGGGGAAGAGTGCGATACGAAGTTCGCCGGGACAGCTTGTAAATATAAAAAAAATTGTTGGATAAATGATAATTTCATGAATGAATAAGCTTATTGAATTTAGTTAGTAAAAATTGGTTGAATTTTAACCTAAAATATTAGGTTAGGGAGCTGGGTACACTTTCAAGGCATACGAGGGTGTCAAGGGTTTCGTGTCGAGGGTTTCTGATTTCTGATTTCAAGGGCACTTTTGCTTGGGACTACTGTACCGTGCTTCAGTTTTGAAAATTCTATCCTGGAACAAGAAAATGCTGTTTTATTGGCCTCTGTTATTTTCCAGTTATAGTATTTTCATTCTCTTCCACATGTCAACTTATTTGTAGAATTTCTATTGATGTTGAGGAATTCCATAATGAAACGGAATTTACTATATCAAATAGTGTTCTTTCTTTCATCTATATTTTTATCTATTTTATGTATTGTAAACTTTACTTGAAAATTACTACTTGTCAATCAACTTTGTTGATTAGTCATATGATTTTAGTATTTTTTTACGAAATTAATATAAAGTTTCACAATGCAATTTTTGTTTTTGACACAGAAAGCTTCGAGAAAAGTCGAATTTGGATATCTATTCAGCTCTTAAAGAGCACCCAGTTGTTGGAACAACTATTATAAACTGCGCCGTTACTAGCAAAAGGCGGCGATTGGGCCAAGGACGTTTGTCCGACCGTTATATAGTCATATAGTTATATAGTCAACACTCAGCCCTGCTATGTTGCTGCTAGCTGCTATATCGATATTTCAGGCTGACGGCTCTTTTCATGGATCATCGGCCTGTCGAAACGATTTCTGCTGATTACTTGCCTTGACACCCCAGCATCCATTATCACGCATAGGGACATCTCTAGTAGCACTTCATCTCCTTTTTCTTCCATGGGTTGGACCTCTTTCTGAATGTTGGATGTGGGAGAATATTATAAACTGGATTGAATATTCTTTTAGATTTTTTATTGCTGAGGATGAAGCCCACATTTTATGTAAAGTATGTATTACTCGTCAAGGATTAGGATTAGGATTGTGATTCACCATTAATTGATTCAGTTTCTGTCATGATTTTGATTTTCTATGTGTTCTATTGGCCTTATATGCAAGATACAATTCTATGAATGAATTTCATGTCAAAGTCGATGTGTCTGGTTTTTAAAACGCTGGGAAGAGTAACGTTTGTGATGTAGTTGTAGAAGTAGAAATGAACAAAACTGTATATAGTACAATACGAGCTAGAGCTGCGAGGTCATCTTACCATCATCATTGTAATCTACCTACATGTATTGGTATTACGTGTCGGATTGTTGATTGATTTGGCGGACTTCCACGCCACTCCATATTCAAGGATGTTCTACCCGAACCGGTTGTTTTTGATGTTGTTGTTGATGAGTCTTCAATTGTAAATCTCTTGGTAAATCCAAAGCAATTTAACTATAACTATTTAATTTATAATTTTTTTACTATTCAAGTATAACTACTTATTAATAAAAAATTTTACATAACTATTCAACTATGTAGTATTGTCTGTGTTGAAACCCAAAAAACATAAAAACATTGAGCTATTCTAAATTCTACAAAAAATTCCCTTGCCATCATGATTTTATCGTGCTTACTTCCTTGCTAGCAGAGAAATTTTGAGTAGTTTTTCAAGTGGTAATTCATCTGTTGATTAACATTGTTTGGTAATTTCTTATTCAGAATTAGTTGTTCTACTTCGCTAAGTCTCTGGCCTTGGAAATTTGGAAAGAAATATTTGATAGAATTTCATCAGACAATAAGTGCAACCTTTTAACAACAAAGTTTTCACTGACAAGTCACTAGTCAGATATTTTTTGAATTTTCACGTGCGTAGTACTGCTTCTTCCAATACAGTTTCTCACTCACATTTTCTTTTTGTCTCATTTCTTTTCACTTTCCTTAGTTCTCTTGGTTTTTTCTATTTCTATCACTTTTGTGATAACTTATTCCTTTCTCTGTTTCAAACTTTCAAATTACCTATTTTAGCCCCTTTATTTTTGAATTCATCATCTCCTTCTTCAGATTACCAAGTTGGAATTTCAAAATTATTTTCTGATAGATCTCTTGGTTCTCTCCATTCTCTTCGTGGTTCTTGTATTAAGAATTCAATTCTCCTTTGTTCTTGTACATCTTGATTACTCATTCTCCCGCTCCCATTACTCTGTGATTAATTATAGCTTAATAACACTATGACTATCCTCTCTACGGTGTATAATTTTGTTACATTTCGAAGCATGATTGAGAATGACGAATCAATGATGAAAGAAAGAACAAATGGATGAATGCCATTAAAAATTGAAGGATTCGTTCATAAACATGGTGGCTGTAATCGAAGGCAGACAGACATTGTGGAGTCCTTGCCTTGTAATATTACTACAAGCAACTGAACTGGGTCACCGTTTATTTATTTACAAGACCCAAGACAAGAAGAATAACCACTATTCTTGACAAATATGTGAATATCTATTCAACTGTATCTGATTCACACAGAATATTGCTTAAAGTTTTTCTACTTTTCTCCTTTTTCTTCTTCTCCTTCTTCTTATTTTCTTCTTCTTCTCCTTCTTCTTATTTTCTTCTTCTTCTTCTCCTTCCATATTCTCCATCAATTTTCTCTGCTTCGTCTTTTCCTATATTTTTCTTTTCTCATAACTCTTTTTCGTATTCTTCCTATATTCCTTATTTTTCTTCCCTTCTGACTTTTTCGCTTCTTTCTTCAGTTCAACTCTCTATTATCTTTTCCCCTGTTGTGCGATGTTTGTTCTTTTTCTCTTCTTCTTCCTTCATCTCCGTTTTCAATTTTTCCTATATTCCACTTTATTTCCTCCTTTCTCTTTCCTTCTTCCGTTCAACTCTCGCTCGTCCATATTTTTTCTTATTATATAGTAATTTTTTCTGTTTATCGTACCTCTTCCTTTTGTATCATTCCTCTTCTTCATTTTCCCTTTTATTCCTTTTCATCCATGCTATTCTTTTCTTAAAGCTGTTTCTGTACTTACTTTATCATTGAATTTTCTACTCATGTTTCCACTCATAGAGTATATTCTACTTCTGCACTCTCTGGTTCCCCTGCTGTCCTTTGCTTTTACTTTTACGTTTTATTTAATCATTCTGATCTTCCTTTTATTCTCCTTCTACCAGCTTCTCTCTCCGTCTCTCCCCTATTTCATTCTATATACTCTTTCCAATTCGTCGTAACCGCCCCACTGTATTCCAAGTTATGCAACTTGGCACCGCCGAGACTGAACTAGTGTCCATTATATTCGTGCATTCAACGAAAAGAATTCGCGCAGAAAGTTTACGTAGATTTGCAAACAAACAAGTGCCATAAAACGATGCGCTCAGGGGAAGAAATAGTCATAAAGAGGGTTGGCCGTAGAAATTGCGAGAGATAAATTCTGAACCGAACCGAGCGATTGTTATCAATGAAGGAAACGTGCAGTGGTGAACTAGTTGGGTTTTTATGTGTTTTTGTTTTCATTTTTACCAATCTTGTTGTTTTTTTATAATTCTGCTGTCACCATTCATCATGAGTACAGTTGCAAGGAATTGGATGCATCCTTAATAAAATGATGGTTTGAGTTTCTGCAAGATAGTATTCTTGTTCAATCCCTAGTTCAATTATTCCAGTCCAAACTTCTTGTTGAATTCTACTACTGTAAGCTTAGTACTCAGTAGATTTTCTCATGCCAGCCGTTTAAGCTCTTTCCTCTGTTCATAGTGTAATCGGCTTAACTACTTTCTCCATGTCCTGTTATTCCCAACCCGTTGGGAATGTGACAAAATATTTACAGCTTCTAACCGTGCCCTGAATTGTTAACCGGCTTCATCTTGAAATTTCATTACAGCAGTTTAGGTCGCCGAATGATTTATGAAGCCGCCGTTCTATAATAATAAACTTCTATTGATACCATAAATAAGGAAAGTTCATATCCAATAAAGACGTAAAATGTATGCGCCATAAATCTTCCCTTATTAATGCTTCTCTGAATTATGTTTTTTGGACTTGAACACTCGTCACCAATGTGTTTTTGTCCAAGCAACAACCAACGGAAAACTTTAATTTGATTGAAAAACTTTGTTATAGTCCAATAAATTTAATTCCCAACACTGATGTTGCCAATACTTTGTTCAATCGGACTCATTGTAAATATTATGACTTGAAATTTTTGGTAGAATCAGTAATAAAGAAACTTTCATGGATAAAGTTTTAATATCTTTTTTGAATCTTCTATTTTATACTATTCACCTATTATACATCTATCCACTATATTGTGTCATATATAAATCACGCAAATAACTCATTGAATTGAATACAGAGGATTAAGATACTGTAGGCCTATATTGTACTACTAAATTGTTCATGTATTGCATTTAGTATTAGGTAACAAGATTATTACAGGTATACCATGAATATTCCTGTGGAAGGTTTAGGTTTAGATGAAGAATAGGGATAGAGTCTGTCAGTTGCATGAAAATCATATTGAATTTGACGTCGTAAAATGACGTCATCTAACGGAACCAATGCAAGGAGAACCAATGAATGAATCAGAAGTCAATGCAATGACGTCTTTTTGAAGTGGTTAAATTCTATGGGATTTTCGTGCAACTGGCCATGTGTTTACAATATCTCTTGGTTATTCGTTGTAATTCATGGTTTCATATTACTCGTTTGTTTTATTATTTATTGTTCGGATCAATTATTCTGATATCTGATCGGGTATCGAGACTTGATTCTAGCTCTTGCAATTAGACTGATACTTTTATTCTAAATTTCTTAATTTTCTACCTCAATTTCACTCTGTGTCTAATGAAATCCTTCTATTCCACGGTCACACTTTCTGTTGATGAATTCAGTAATAAATACTTTAGTAATTTAGTAATAAATACTGTAAAATGTATGCTAAATAAAAGACGAATGAATTAATGTTATGTGCTTTGCTCATTGATTGTGCGTCTCCATCTCCACTAAATATTGTAAAAACATATAGAAAGCATAGGATAAGCATATTCTTTACCTATGCTTCCTCTATGGTAAAAGGTATGCTAGCTAAAAGGTGAATAAATTAATGCGTTTCCTTGTGTGCTGCTTCATCTCCTGATTCTCATACAGTTGAATAGATAATGAATCACGCTTGTTTGAGTACACTTTGTCTCATCATGCTAACAAATTACGGTGTTAACGTTGACAGGTAACCATGGCAACGACAAAAAGAGTGACCCACTTAGATGCAGTTACTCATCATCAGCATCACTGCTCTCTAGGACTTTGTCTAGACGGGGCACCCTGAATTTTGTACAGTCTGGCCCTCCCTGTTCACCCCAACGCAACTTCTGTCTTTCTCGGCTTCTAGCTAGCGGCTTTGACTTGAACTTGAATGCTCCTCACTTCTTTCAACTCAAGTTGACGTCTGAAACTTTCGTGCAGTCTACTTCCTTCGCGTTCTACTGAGTTCTCAATTTTCTTCCTCTTTTTGTAAACCTTGGTCCCTTTTTTAATCATTTTTTCTTTTCTAGCTTCTTATCACGTCTTCTATTTTTCATTTACTTCTTCTATTTATTCATTCTTAATAGAATTTCTTTATTATTGTATCTTATTCTTTCTTGTGTCTTTTCTTGTTTAACTGCTAATTCCACTTCTCTTCTGTCCTGCAATTGACTTCTATAATAATTGTTTTTTTTTCTTGAATCGTATTGTTGTTTTACCTTCTTCATCTTCCGTTTTCCTTTTATTTACAATATCAACTTATAATATTTTTATTCTTTTTCCCAATTCACGTTTCCTTCTTCTTTCTTTCTTCTCCCTTTTGTCTTTTACTATTTTCATTTTCTTATTCTTCCATTTCCAGCCTACTTCATCTCATTTTTCTTCTTCTTTCTTTTCTTTTGTAACATTCTTTTTTGTTCTACTTCCCATTTTTCAATACACCACTCTTCTTCTCCAGTCTTCACGTTTTTCTTAGTCTGTACTCTATCATTTTCTTCCTTTTTAAATTTTCATCTTCTCATTACTTTTTCAATTTAATTCCATTCTCTTTCCTCGTTTTTCTTCTTTCTCTTTGACACTCTATTTCCTTTTGCTGTGTCACCTCCACCTCTTTCGTCTTCCCGTCATTCCTTTTCAGATATTCTAAATTCATCGCATCCTCCACTCCATCATCATATCCTTTTATTTCGACCCATCTTGCTGTTCACAAATCCTAGTAGATGCATCTTCCCAGCAGTTTTCTATTAAATTCTAGTGCAGTCACTTCCCCTTCCACTTTCATCACCTGCTCACGTATTCGCAATTTGCAAATTCAATTCTGTTCGTCCCCCGAAATTATTTTGTCTCGTCTCAGGACACTCCTTTGAAATTCAATTTCCTCAATTTGTGATGAAAATTACGAAAGTTTGTTTCCCAACTAGGTCAGGAAGACGAGAGTTTGCTATCCAAAAACTATTATAAAGCTGCTTTCTTCTGTGCTGCTTTTCGATGCATTAATGCAAGCTGCAATGCAATCAGTTGTTGTGTACAGAATTTCAGTAGTTGAAAATTGAAAAATTTGAATCCCAAAAAAGATTATCAACTGTTATGCCCTATATAAAATAGGAAAAGTTACAGATAAAGAGGAAGAAGATAGAATACTATTAAGTTGTAGAAATTTTGAGAGGTCACGTTGTTACCTGGGCCAAACCACTATTTCAGTTCATTCAAGAGTAAAAATATTTCTATTTTTTTATAATCCTGTAAGAAACTTCGTGACACTTTCCCTTCATATTTCCCTCGACAACCAATTTGGTAACTCTTGTATCTTAGATATTAGAATGATATGGTACCGCATTGAAAATCTATCGCAAATCAACAATGAAAAATCAAGCGATATTCTATACTTATGGTCAAGTATCGACTCCAATACTTAGCCATCTCATTACTAATTTAATTTGAAATAGATCTTGTTTATTACATAATTATTTTAGTGTTCCTGTGTACAAGAAATGTGAAAACAAACATACTTATAGTGAAAAATGCTCAATTTTACCGATCGTTGGTGTCCTGCTAACGGATGAACGTCATTGGAACGCGTGTCAAAATTCTGTGAAGCTTTCAGAGAGAAAAACCATGGTGTATTACCTTGGCTTGGAGTCATACATTTTCTGCTAACTTGTATTCTTATTCGGTCTCTTAAAAATGCAATTTTCACTCAATTAATTCCTCTCTTCTATCATAATCTATCATTTTCTATCAATAAATCTTCCTCTCGTAATTCAACCGTATATCGATAAACATGATTTCTAATTGAATCATGGACAAGATCTTATTTCTATCCTAAGAAATAGAATAAATATTGTTTCCAAAGAAACCTGTCAGTCTGGAGAAATAATTCCCTTCTACTAGAGCTGCAGGGCGAATTCTTATGAAGGGTGACATGCACGAGTGGCAGGTGTTTTGAACTAATCAGTCGACGACCTTTGATGAGGACGGAAACAGCTGATCGGCCGGTCGGGGCAACAGGTGCACTGCACAGAGGGGCTGATGACCCCAAGGCCCACAGCTGATATGAGGCCGTCCGTGCTTATGTGACCTTGGTCACGTGGCCCTCTCTCAAAAGGGGCCTCTCCCTTTTCCCATCTTCTATGATGCCGATGCTGCTCAACTCGAGAGAACCCACATCCATCAACTACGCCTGTCATTCTTCATTTCGTTGTTTTTTTGGCTGGTGATTTTACGTCTTTTTCACTGTTTTTCTCTTTTGCCTCTCTCACTTGTTTGGTCCAAGATATTGGTAATACTTTTTTCCGTGTATTGTATTTCTTCGTACATTCACAATAAGAGATAATTTAGAACCAGATTTATCGAAAATAAGAAATACTAAATCTGCTTATCTTAAATATACTGTATTTTATGCTGCTGGTCTACTATGCGCTTACGTTATTCAAATCCATCCCAAACAGATTAGATTAGATGAGAGACGGCGCCTACCACTCCTGTTGTAACGATGACCGGCTCCTCTAAATACAAAAATGTTTATGATCTTCAAAATCGCTTCCCGGTGGTTCGAAACCTACCTAAAGCTGTAGGTCCATTCATCTCTCATCATCATCATCATCCTTCCCATTACCCATGCACAAGCCTAGAGCTTATGTGGGCATCAAACCTAGCAAAAAAAATTCAACTGTCTAATAGAATTAAGTTATCAAAGATTTTCCTCACCACTGCGCCTTATTTTTGTAAATTCTATTTTTTCTTTCTAATGCTCTTACCTTCTCTTTCATACTCTCACTCTTTCTCTCTTAATCATTTACTGTTTCTTATTTTTGTTTTCCTTCTTGACTCTCTCCACTCCGGGCAGAGAGCGGCCTAATTTGATGCGTGCGCCCACATAGCTGCTATCATCCATCTTCGTCTCACGTTCAATAGAAATTCCATTCGTCTTTTTTGAAAGTTTGTAGCCACTGCCGACAGAGTGTAGTGAACTGTATTTATAAGTACAAGTAGCGTAGTGCTGGAGAAAACACTTTTTGAACAAAAAAGCATAAAGTTGAATGAAAAATGTTCCGAAAGTTATTGAAAACTATTTTAATACATAGTGAAAATGGAGGAAAGTGATTTGATTGATTCAGAACACTGTTATCAGAAACAAGCGAACCACTCTGTTAGAATTTAACCTCCCTGTTATTGAAAAATAGTTGAATTGTAAACTTGAAGGAAAGTGATTTGATTCAGAATAATTTGATTCAAACTAATAACTCTGTCAGAATTTAACCCTTTTCTTTTCTTTTACAGGTACAGTAGATGATTGGGCACGTAAAGAGCAACAATTCAGTCTTAAGTCGTGAAGACTAGAGTAAGGTGTGATCAAAAATTGTAAATTGACGCAATTAAGGTAACAAAAGCACTCTAAAATACCTACATTATTAATTGAAGGAATTCAATTCAATTTCATTTTGATCTCTATACAATGCTTACTTGTGATTTGATGATTGATCACCAACTCATTCAACAAACTATATTTACCAGAAATGGTAAATTGGCGGAAATAGTAAAAAATAACATTTATTAAGGGAAAGGAAAATTCATAATTGAAAGGGAATTAACTTTAATTTCATTTTGATCTTAATTCAATGCTTGTAATCTCGTCATTTGATGATTTTTCACTAATTGATTCAACAAACTGTATTTAACATTAGCTCCGTAATTATTGTTGAATTATTTTTAATCCATGCCTGAGTCCCTCCACTGGCTTTACAAATAAATAACCCTTCAATTTATCTTTATATCCATTTAATATCATTTTATTGAGCAAAATATAGAAACTGGTGCCTGTTTTGTGAAAATGTAGAAGTTCTGTAAAACAGGAATAATGTTTGGAATACGCTAGAGCTAGACAACATAGGTATCACTGACTGCTGTACAATGATTATTTATCATAGAGAAGAGATAGGAGATTTCTAATCTGTTTTTCAAACGATTTCTAATCTGTTATCTATGGTATTATCATAGAGAAGCGATACTCTCTAGTTCTAATCTGTTCTCTGTGGTATTATCTTATAAGTCTCGTGTGCGTCCACCTTTCTCCAGTACTACAGGACTTGAAAATTTCTATAGAACATACCCTTATTATTCAATTGAGTCTTTTAAAATAAAATGTTTAAAGCTAAATGTGAACCGTAAATAAGGCCACATCAACATTTCGGATTTGTTGAACAGCCATAAGAATGGTATGAGGTAGCATACAGTGTAAGTGATTGATTGTGAGTGAAATGGAATAATGGAAGGGGTGTGTGAGTGAGTGAGAGAGATGTATGTTTTAGGTGGGAGTGGGCTGCGCTGAGCCTCAGGGTCTGGCTAGGGAAATTTAAATCCCATTCTTCACTGTTGACCGTTTTACGGCCTCCAGCGCTAATGGCCCAGAAAGGGCCGAACTTCGCCCTTGTCCTCTGAATCTCTCCCTATTCCACGAACAGGGAATGGGCTATCCCTACTCCCACAGAATATTGCATACCTCTCCACTGGCTTCCATTAAAACAGCCACACTATGCTCTCCATGTGGACTGACTGGCCCATTCTACAACCACTATCACTGCAACTACTACACTAGGCTTCTACTGCAATTACCTTTGTGAATCTCAGCTAACACACAAATAAATCATTCCACCCACTTTCACGAACTCTACCAGTTTGGGGTTAAAAATACATTTGGAACTTGCAGTTCTATGTATGGAAACTAGCTTGGACAACTAATGGATTTTAAATATCCAAATAATGCACTTTCATTACAAGTATCACATTGCAATAAATTATTCATGATTCATGTAACAGTTTTTTTTTTTATATTCGTAGGCTGCTGTAGATTCATAATCACACATAAGTGAAAAGTGATGTTGGGACAAGCGATTTGTTCAATATTATTGTCAGATACATATTCCTTTCATTTATCTTTATGTGCGAGGAAATTTACTCGATTTTACGATTGATGAATGAATATCTCTGCTTTCTTATCTCTCATAATTGACATCTGACACGTATGTAGCAAGTAATAATATTGACATTGGATTATAGTGAATTAATTGAGATAACATGATATTTTCAATTCCAGTTTGTATGTGTTACAAATATTTTAATTCTTGTCAATTCCAATATGATTTCATAGTTTATCCTTACCATGATTTCAATGTTTATTTATAACCATTTGTTTACCCAAATACTTTCACCACCACTAAAAACCATTTGTTTACCCAAATATTTAGTTCACTATACAGTACTAATTTAAGCCAGCCAGGATATTTCTATCATTCTGTAAATATCATTCCTTCACACTCACTAAAACCCTACGTTAAGTGATAGCTAGTATGAAATGAACCCAGGTACCCAGAATTAGTAGTGAGATTCCTTTATCAGTCTTGTCAAGGGAGAATGCTTCAATTTCTTAAACATTCCAATAAAAGCTCTTATCCAATAATAAAAAATAAATTGATTGTCTTTAAATTATTCCTTTCTTGTTTATCCTGATATTTCATTACATTTCTTCATTCTTGAGTAAGAACTTCTAAATCCCCCATCTTGAATCTACTTAGTGCATGGAATACAGCCTACTATACTGCAAGCCTACTTGAGTGATTTTATGACATATATGCTGCCTACGACTAATTATTCGCATTTCTTCAAATTTAGTACAATATCACAGAGAACAGATTAGAACTGGAGAGTACCGCTTCTCCATTTTACAATATTACAAGAGTGTCTTGGGCAGCAGGGATGAGCATTTAGTACAATTATTATAAGTCTTGGGTAGCAGGGGTGAGTTATTGATTTTCCCAGGTTTGAAAACATGAAGCCTTCACAGTTCGTGAATTTTTGAAAAGCACGTGTCTTTCATGCGTGTTTACAAGTGCAACACGAGGTAAGTGCAAGCACTTCTCTCCTGTCAAAATTGTTGAGCACACAATACATGTGCCACAACTGACTGAACTCCCTTGCTCCCGATCAGCTGATCAACCGTATCTCATCGGCTGCCACCCAGAGGTGGGGGAAACGTAATCCAAGATGGCCGCTGCAGGTTGCCATGGCAACAAGCGCCCGGTTTCCATGGGTGTGGCTTGGGGCGTAGCCTCTCCTGCCACAATCATGGCGTGACCAGTAACGTGCTGCCTCTGCTGGTGAAACTTGTAACTAACACGAGCAATAGTTTGGTAGACAACCGCAGAACAGTTCCACAGTCCTCAAAGCGAGGAGCGCTGTGATTGTGATTGCCTGATGTACTGTGTTGCTTGTTCGATTTTTTAGGTTATGTTCTGGTTGAAATAAAAGCTCCCTTATTTTTCTAGTTCTTCTTGGTATTCTGAATTCTGATTATACTTATTCAACTGCCTATCTCTCATGACAAGATTAAATTGATTTTTATCATTTTTTTCTAGACCCAGGTCCAAGGCACCACTTATATAAAGGCCTCTTCCAGGCAAAGTAGACTGCGGACCTTATGTCACTTGGCGACCGCTAGTTTCAGCTAATAGGCCCTATATTCCAGACTCTATTGTAGTTCATAGTTTTGTAAATATTGAAGATATGAATTTAAAAAATTCACTCTTTTGATGCGCTTTTTATGGTACATGTATTTTTTGTATTACAATCATAATGAATACTACGTGCCGTCAGAGGATTTAATTCAGTCTGAAATCATTGTAAATTGTCGGGAATGCGATTCATAAAGTTGTTGATATTTTTCATGATCCCTTACACTGAAAATAATCTCATTCAAGATATTAATAGTAATTTCTAAATATTACATTCAAATATTTCTTGTATTGATATATTTCTAATATTATTTTAACTAATCATTTAGTTCCAAACATATCACGTTTTTCTTCATTTTATAGCTGCCAAATTATAGAAATTTCACTATTCTGATACAAAGAACAATCTTTCATTGTCCTTTGTATTACAGAGCACTAGATTGCCTGAAGGTTGATTATCAGTACTATATGCGCAATTTCAGAATATTTGAAAGTTGAAAAGAAGTAGGTAGAGAAAAAGTATGAGGGTTTTACAAGAAACAGTGATTTGTACGTACCATCCTACCATCCAAGGGAGTGCTTCATAGAGTATTCATGATCATGTACCTTATTCTATTTTGCTGCATTTGAATTCACAGGAATAAAATTTAGTTTACTCTTACAGTGATACTTGTGGAAATCATTGTAATAGAGAACTATTATCAACTGGCTCTTATAATTCTTTAATAGCAGTCAGCACTGTAAGTCTTGACTGATACAAATCTAGATGAGCAGATAAAATAGAAAAGAATGAGAAATTGATGATGAGACATCAATACTGATTACAGATGAGAAATCAATAGAGTGCTCATTCCGTTTCTAAATTGCAAAAAAATGTTAAGTCTATTTTAGAAGAAAGTTACAAGTCTCAAAGAGAATGTAGCTTGATATGAATGAGAAAAACTCAATTGTAAAGACGAACTGTACGTGTACATGCCTATATAAACCTATTCACTATATATAATAATAACAACCGCTCCACCATCAGTAACTTCCTGTCGCGTATCAAAGTTGTACACGGCATTAATAATGAGAGTTGTAAAGTTTGACAGACTCGCAGTTGGTTGTAGGGTTATAGTATAGCACCACATTAAGAGAGAGAAATGGCTGGTAGAGAGTAGTGATAATCAATGAGTGGGCGAGAGAGAGAGAGAGTGAGAATTCAAACTTTGTTTAGCCAACTTTGATATAACTGAGTTCTCTTGCAGCCTTCTCTCTCGCCCCTGCTCCGAACTCATGCGATGGGGCAAAACTTTGCCAGTTAAATAAACTTCGCCTGTGTTTGTGTGTGAGTGTGCCATGCAAGCTGACTGCAAAGTTGGCCACGATAGGACTTAATCTCATTCCACAACTTTGCTTCCTCCTAGACATTAATTAACTTCCACACCCTGGCTATCCTTTACCGATTACAAGTTTTAACGATAAATCGATCTCTCGAGCCTTTATCTGTTAAACTTTGCTAGACGGGCGTTTTTGTGTTTATGCCAACTTGCTTGTTGAACTCCAAGTTGGAGAGATGTTTTTGTTATGATTATAGTAATATTTTACACCTTATCATTGATATGGTTCTATCTAATTAGAATGCATCCACTAATGTCCTTGTTGAGAAGTCTACGTCGTTCTGGAGGTGGCTTGTTTATAACAGCACTAAATGTCCAAGTAGTACCATACAGCACTAAAAGTACTACACTTACAATGTATTACCAAAACTTTGTGAACAGTATCATAAATTCTATCAATTTTATATACTGTATAACATTTTCGAACTCCACTGCCTTTATTTACTTTTAGCTTTATTTACAATTGCTCCATTTTAAAACTAAATAAATATTTTAAAATTAATAAATTTTCAAACTAAATAAATAATGTAATACGACTTATTGGGAAGTGGATGACCCTATGTCAGTTACTTTGTTCACTAGAATATTACCATACTTACTTCTGTTGAAGTGTTGATCTGTAGAAGGAATATCTGATCACTTGTGATGAGTAAAAATTTAATTGTGATTTTAACCCGGTGGTTCGGAAATTTCTCAACATTGTTCACATCTTCCACAAAAAAAGTCATTAACTTATGGGGATTCAATCTTAGCCCAATCTTACCCCATCTGTATGTCGTACCAGAGACAAGTGGATACTAAGTTCCAATTGTCTAGTTCCAATTGTCTCTGGTACTGTACTTACAACCGCAGAAGCGGTCGTCCCAGTGGCAGAGGCAAGTCTAATCAGTGAGATTAGATAAGAGACAGCGCCCACCACTCCCGTTGTAACGGTGACTGTAATTAGACTCTTCTAATTACAAAAAATTATGAGCTTCAAAATCGCTTCTAGGTGGTTCGGAACCCACCAAAAGCTTTTCAATTTCAATTTATTTATTCACATATACAATTGTACAATACACTTCACAGGTGAAATAAAATGAATAATAGAACACATAGACAGTGATAGATTAAGATTTATAGATATAGATTTAAGATTTAAATTTGAAAAATCTCAGCACTCAATCATTCTGTAAGTATTTATCACTTCAAAAACAACCAGAATCGCTGTAGGTCCTGTATTCATCTCTCATCATCATCATCCTTCCCATTACTCACGCACAAGCTTATGTTGCCATCATCCATAGAAAAAAATTGTCTGAAGAGAACGTATTGAATCAAATTTTGTCTTATATGTTCATATTTATTTTATTGACTATAATTCAGAGATTATTCAATTGAATCCGAATATTTGAACAATGTACATTCTATATGATTAAAATAAAAAATATTATCAAAAACATTCTGTCAGCAATCTTCGAATGTCGGTTATAAATACGATAGGTTAATATATAATAGAACAGTTGTATATAGTAATATTTACCTTGATGAATACTGTTTATAAACTATTTCTAGATTACCCTGTTATTACTGTAGCCTGTAGGTAAAAACTTTGAAACCTATCAGACTTGAGTATGACTACGCACGTTCAGTCCAGTTTTTTCTTCTTGCGATCAGAATATTTAGATAAACCAGCATTCTGAGCATGTATGGGTATGCTAAACAGGGTTGTGTCACGTGGATGTTGTGGTCTGTAGGGTTCGTGCATCATCAAAGCCCTTATTTGCTGTCGGCGTTATAATTTGCATGCTGATTGATAATCTATTCAGAGCAGTCTATTCGGGCTTCCCCCTTGTTTGGTGACCCTCCCCCTGTCAGCCTGCATTTCCTTTGCTAAATCAAGCCTGACCTAATTGTCCACTTGCCTGAGGCGTAAATATGTCTTTGACCTTTGACCCATCAGACGACCAATACAAAACAGCGACAACCTTCGCGTCCTTCGCTTGTTCTAGTCGTTTCTTTTGTTCTCAATGTTCACATTATTACCTACTGATTCACATTGTTGATATTCTAATTTGTTATTCATTGCAGAACGCTGCGCTGTGTGTTTGTCATTTGCATTCTGCATCTGAATGTTCATAAGTAAAGGTCATTTTTATTTTCCTGATTACGATTTGTCACTTACCATTCAATTAAGTTTTCAAATTTATGATAATTAGACTATCAAGCTGAACGAGGAACAATCCTTTTTATACAACTTGAAAAAATATAGTTTGTCGTGTTTTTGTGTTTTACTGTGTATTTTGAACTGAGCTGTGAAATATTGCAGTGAAAAAATGTTTTTGGAATTTCCAAGCTAGGTAGGAGATAATTGTCTTCCGCTCTAGAGATTTATTTCCTTGAGATTCGCAGAAGTTTATTTTGTAGTGCTGGATATTTTATGGTTACTAAATATAATTCCAAAAAATAGGAACCCAGTCCTGCTTTGTAATTAATTCAACTCTGTACTGAACACTAGAGACTAGAGATGAGGAAAAATATTAAACAGTTTCCATTCATCCATATTTATTTTATTAAAACAAGAAATGAAAACACAGATGGTGCAGAACGTCTTCTCTTCCAAATATTTTTAAAAATATTATCATGACAAAAGTTTAGTATCGAAACTGAATAGGATAATCAGATCAGAAGATCAGTACGATGATCAGCAGATGATCATCAGCTCATCGAACTTACATCATAATCCGGTTTAGTTTTTTATTTAATAATAGAAGTTATTATTGCTTTAGATTGATAGCTTGATCATAAATTTATGAAATTACAATTGTTCAATCGATCTAAGTTAGAATGTAACTT
The DNA here is from genome assembly GCA_017141395.1 of Laodelphax striatellus. Lineage (NCBI taxonomy): Eukaryota > Metazoa > Arthropoda > Insecta > Hemiptera > Delphacidae > Laodelphax > Laodelphax striatellus. Next base: position 28,161,933 of record CM029534.1, read on the forward strand.
ATTTGACCCAATATAAGAATGTTAAACCCGTGTACCTCGTAGATGCAGTTCCATTTAATATAAACTTGCAGACTCATGATAGAGCGATTGTAGATCTAGGTGTCTGTCTACTGTCTGTAATAAGTCATGGTTTCAGAGGTGAGGTACCCTTTTGTCAGATGAATTTATCAAAGCTGATGTTGGTTGTTGTATAGTAGTAGCATAGACATAGTACTTGATTTTAGGGGTCTCAGGGAGAGGAACCATATACACTATACATCTATACTGAACACATTGCATTGCTCTGCTGGGTTGAACGTTGTGTTCCATTCCATTTTGTACTGAATCGGGTGGAGGGGGTTGATGCAAGGGAACTGAGGGGGAAATGCTAATGTGTCTCGACCCGACATCCGTCTGAAGGGGTCAAATGTCATGCCTTAATTCTACTCTTCCCTCTCTCTCACCCTCTCCCTTCCCCATCACGCACTCTCTCTCACCCTCTTATCTTTCATCTCTCTCTTTTTCTCTCTGTCTCTTTAAACTTATCATCTCATTATGTTTACTCCCTTCCCCGTGCACCTCTAGTCTTGTGACTGCAAGTGATTCCTTTCATCTTTCTCTTGACTAGTATAAAAAAATGACCGCTCTGTACCATGTTGACCTTCACAGCCCAGCCCACGTTCGTCCCTATGGCTTGTACAGGCTAATAATAGGCTAATTCACTGTATGCAGTGCTGTGATGCAGCTAAACTCCAGCCATTGTTCTGTTCTGTTGTGAGTGTGTGCATGCACTGAATTCAATCACAGCATGAACAAAACGTCAATGTAGTAGGTGTAATTTTATAAGAAAATGTCTTCAATGACATGAGTATAGGGGAAAATGTAACATAATATTTCATTTGAAAAAAAAATTCAACTTGTACAATAATTATAATTTGATGTCTCATTCAAACTAGAAGTTGATAATGAGTTGATAAGCTATCATCCCTTTAGTGGAAAATCTATCATTTCATGTGTAGGATATTGTTGAACTGAGTACAGTATTTAACTGAGTATGTACTGAGTATTTATTTATTTTTCTAGTATAGTTTTTTGAACTGAGTACAACATATCAACACATTGTACACTATTGAGTACAAAGACTAACCAAATACAATGTCTTTTCTGTCTACTCATATAAATGTCTTATCTGTGATATCAAGTATTGAAGCAGAGAATACAGCCCCATTGAATTTGAATAAGGCTAGGCGTACACCGGTTAGTCAAGACAAGACAAGACAAGATTAGCACGTTTAGTCACAGTAATTCATATATTTGCTTAGTTGTTTCATAAGCAACTAAAGCAGCTATGTGAAGTACTGTGACTAATTTCGTCTTGTCTTGTCTTGTCTTGACTAACCGGTGTACGCCTAGCCTAACATATCTGTAGAATGTTAGCCCAGTTCATTTTGTGGATTCATCGTTTATTGTTATTCTATGATTTGAAAAGCATGAGGAGTCCATTCAGTTTTAGCACGTTGAAATTGAATGCAATTCATTTTTTGAACAATGAATTGTTCCTTTTGGAGCATTCATAAAGGAACATTGTTGAATATCATAGCAATAGTTTGAAAAGACATGGAAATAATGAAGAAATGTTGGTGCAAATCATGACAAGAAACGTTCAATGTAATGTTGAAACACAGACAATTCTATAAATTTCTTATATTTATTAAGACAGGTATCTCTTAGATTCTAATCTAAGAAATACATTTGTCTCCCTTTGAAGTTCTAATTAACGAGGTATTGTAAAGTCTCATATTGGATAACATAGCTTGGAAATGAAGGTCTCTTATTGACTAGAATTCCAGACCGCTCAATCCTATTGGCTGTCCTATAATAATTGGAAGAGGTCCTATCCTTTGGAGGCTTCTCATTGGCTACTATACTATTCCCTATATGGCTATATCTACACTCACTTGAATTTGGACTCAAGCATGGTGCATAGTATGAGTCCCTTGCTGTGCAGCACACAAATTCGATCAAGTGTGGACATAGTGGTTGCCCAATACTTCATTCCTTCTGCAAACTATTGGCTTACCCCAAGGCGTGTTAAAAAAGGCGTATGAATAAAAAAATGCATTTCATACACCATAACTTTGGGTTTACCCCACCCTCTTATTGATTGGATTGTGAGCTTTTTTGTATTTTGTGAATGTTGAGATATTTTTTATTTCTGGTTCCTCATCACATATTGATTGTTGTTGCAGGTGTTGGTTGAGTACGATGGGCTGGAGTGGCAGAAGCGCGAGTGGGTGAGCGTGTATCGCGAGGACATGTTCAAGGTGTTCATGGTGGAGTCGGGTCTCTACTGGGCTCGCCGCCCCAATCCCCACGGCTCCGGCACTCTGCTATGGCCCGCCCTCGTAAGTCATATAATCATTCTTTATTACCATATAATATTTTTAAACAGAATGGATGTAAAGTATTTGAACACTTTAATATTCCATGTACAAAGGTAATTTGACGGTAGATGGGGTTGAGGATCCTACTCAAATTAAAAATGTTGTGCTATGGCCCGCCCTCGTAAGTGATATAGGCCTAATCATTCTTTATTACGATATAATATTTTCAAACAGAATGGATGTAAAGTACTTGAACAGTTTAATATTCCATATACAAAGGTAATTTGACGGTAGATGGGGTTGAGGATCCTACTCAAATTGAAAATTTTTTAATCTTGATCCGCCATTTTAATGTAAGTTGATTTTTAAATGGGAGATGGTCGATTGGATAGGACATGATTTTACGTACACCAATGAGTTGACAATAAGATGGTCATGCACATGCTTATACAACACAAACAATTTATTGTGTGTGCTGCTTCAAGCCTATGTGACTTACTGTGACTAATCTCGTCTTGATTAACCGGTTTACGCCTAGCCTAATACGAGATTTCACGAAAACCGCACATTTATGTGTCAAACCATCAGCTGAAGGAAAACAGTTTGAACATTTATTAAATTATTAATGCTTTCTATATTTTTCAAATTATAGAAAAATAATTATAGACTCATGTAGATGTGGTCATCATCAAAAAAAGAGAAATTAATTTTTTGCTTTTTCTGAAATAGTGATAGAATTAGGAGTTTCAATAAAACACCAATTTTTGATTCAATTCTCTTTATAATTATTATTGTGGAAAATTGCTTACACATTTTTTATTTCTTTCTTTCATACTGTTCCTCTCTATTTTGTAAAGAAATCCAAATTCCACTTTGTTCATCTAATTCCATTAGTTGTCTTCCAACTGTATGCTGTATATTAAATTTTGTATTAAAATAGAATTTTACATTTTCTTTGCAGAAATTTACCACACTGGTTGCCCGAGTTGATCTGAAAGGACTGCAGCCTCTTGAATTCCTTCACGATCAGTACCTTCTCTTCTCTTCAGATTCACAGTTACAGCCTTATAAGGTAACACATTTTTTCTAAAAATATTTTCGGTTTGTTTTAGTTTGAAGAATACCGTTGGTGTGACGCTGTAGAATTTAATTGAACATTTTCGATCTTGTAAACTATTCGTTATTGAACAGAAAGTTTGAGAGAAATGTTTCATTAAATGTAGGGTTGAAGCTTATTAATGAGGTCAAGTAATAGATTTATCACTTGGATTTATCGATTTATTTAGGATTATTTATTTAGATTAATAGATTTAGCGTAGCCTTTCTTTGACCAGCCTACTATAATATAAGCGATTAGAAAATTGTGTTCAGTTCCAGGTCTGAAACGTTGTAGCTCAACAGAAACGTACTGTGTATTGATAGTCTCTGAATGCAATTTGAGCCTCAATATACTGTATTTTTTCTTGATATTTGTCTAGCTATGAACCTTACTCTACAATATTACAGCTAAAATATGAAGATAGGGATAATCCATGGTAATTAGCATTACAAGGGCAATAAATATGGAACAATCTAGTTGGAATTCTTTGAAACGCAATTTATTAGCTTATGGTATGTTTGCTTTGGCTGGGTGTACTGTATTATCAAAAGGCAGAAAATCCAAGAGCCAGACAGTAAAATCGTGATGTCACACTATGCACCGGTCCTAAGCTTTTCCTAACCTCACTAGTAAGTAGCCCTAACCTCGCTAGTAGGTTAGAACCACCCAATGACGTCACACTACTATTTTCTGTCTTGGATTTTCTGTCTTTTGACCCTTTTGATGTCCTTTCCCTTGTAAATGGAAGCAATCTGCCCACATTGTCTTCTGTAATGTGAATGTCACCCTGTTACAACCGCGAAATGCATCCTCAATTTTCGTTTGACTTATCAAAGTTGCTGCTATCCAAAGTGAAATAATTGAAATTTGAGAAGTTGCAACTCGCCTTCCAGCTGACATCCATACACTGTACTGCACATACAAAGTTTTGTTGAACCAATTAAAATATTAATAGAAACAACTAGAAAGGAGAAGCTGTTAGCTTGCCATACATGTGTTGCCAACCGAAATTTAGCAACCCTGAAACGTTGTTTGTTGTCGTTGTTGTGTTGGTACAACTGAATCAGGCCCGAGGCTAGTGGCCAAATTGTTTATTCGGGTCTTGTCTCACGTTCCATCATCCTGCATAAACTGTTTTGTCGTTACATACAATGTTCAACATGTTGGTTACAGGTACAGTGAGCCCAATGTTGCTCTAACGAGTATCGTAGTTGGCTCTCTATCTTCACAACAACCACAATCTGTACCTCCTCCCCTTCCCTTTGCAACCCCCTCACATGTGTTTGTAATTTCTGATATTGTTGCCCTGCTCCCTGCTTCACTGCTGCAGTAAATACCAAACATGTCATAAAACATGAATCACGCTGTGTATGTTAGCTAATTGAGGCTCATCTCTGGAAAAGGTTGTTGATTAGTTGATGTATTTGTAAATTTGGAGGTAGTTTTCAGTTTGTTAATGTTTTTTAGTCGATTGAAAATTGTGATTCAGGTCAGAAGCAGATAAATTCAAAACAAAAAGGTTCACTGGTTAAAATCATGCAGTGTATTAGGCTTTTCAACAAATGGAGGTTTTCAATAGAATAATATTCTATCAATAATATGGATCATTGATGAGAATTTTATTCCCCAATTAGAATAATTTTGAGTAGTTTTGTATCCAAATTTGACATTTGAAGACTCATAGATTCAACATTCAACTGCCATAATCGCCCATAATATAAAGATTGATAGATCAAAATTTACCTATACTGTTGTATAGTATACTGATAAGTATACTGATAAGTAGAAAAGTTTTAATAGAAACACACTTTGAAGAATTCATATTTTAGTAGATTTATTTTTTTATGAAGATCTTAATAACAGATATTTCTTTGGAAAACGAATAAACTGGTCAAAGTTGGAATTTTGCTTTTGGCAAAGTACAGTGGATGTCAATGAAATGATTAAATAACATCCATTTTTAGCACCTCTTGGTCCTCATCATCCGATTAATATACTCACATGGCCATGATAGTTTAAGATAATCAGTGATGATACAGGTAGTATTAGCCTGTAATTTAAGATTATTCAGTGAAAAGGTACAGTACTCTCAAAACTCAAGATACAGTACTATAAAGCTGAGAAGAGATGAAAAGCTAAAACCCAAATGCTTTTTAAATACGATCTCAAGGTTAATAAATTATCACAAAGTAACATTTTTATGCAGATTTACTCCAGTGATAAATCATAGCTGTTGATGTAATTATGAGTTTAATTGAGTTATCTGTACCTCCATTGATTGCTGGTATTCAGTGAAGTGATGCTATAATTTACCGTACAGGAAAACGCAGCCCGTTATCGTGGATCGTATATTATACCCATAAATCAAAGCATTCGTACGTAGGCCTGGTGTGACGTCACGCGTGCTATGCTGGACAATATGCGTATCAACGCGTGTAGTCAATGTGCTGTATAACCTTGAATTTGTAAGCACGTTCTATGAATATTTCAGAGCGGATGCATTGAGTGGAGAGAAAAAATTGAAACAGAAAGACATCAAGTGAGATTTGAACTGAGATGAATGTTGAGAGAGAAGTAGTCTGCGTATGTGTGAGAAAAAATGTGAATAACGAGCAAATTGACAGTTGACAGTTGAGTCGAATGATTCTGAATAAATTTAAATACATAAGACAAATCACAGGACTAGGCTGGTCAATAACTTACATGACAATATGCCTAAGTTACTGCCTCGCTATTTCTTATCCTAGAGTTTTTTCAACCTTCATGGGTAAAGGTTCTTGTTCACCATTACAAATGCGTCTCGAATGTACAAATGACAAGTTTCCGAATTCTTGAACTGAAACTAGACTTTTGATGTTCTTGTGAAAATTACCTTGAAATAGGCATTTATTCTCTCATTGCAATGGTGTAATATACCATACATTAACCAAATATTTGGATTATCTCTGCTTATACAGTGAATTAATTTACCATAACCGGCTTTGCTTCTCTCAATTTTAGTTTAATTGTGATTGGGAAAATGTTTACCTACAATTGCATGAAAAGAAAATCAAGATTGACGGTTTCATTTAACATGGATCAAGCGTTGAGTTACCATGAACTTTGATTGCTCTTTCCAACATGATTTGCATCGTGAGTTGAATAAAAGTTCGATATGATGAAACTTGATGGGAGCCTGACAAATCTGAGTAGCAAATAGAAAATATAAGTAGGTACAAAATTTTAAAAATAAGGTGAAAACCACTACTGGAATAGATTGGGATGAATGGAAAAAGGAAAGGTAAAATATATTATTTTTTAAAACTCAACTCGACCGTGTAAATGAATATTAATTTTTTCAATAAGGAACTCATTTCATCATGGTCAGGTAGCAGTAATATTAGAATTGATACATAAAATATTATTATCGATTTTTTAAAGATAATCAAAGATATTCAATTTGATTAAAAATTTAAAAAGTATAGGATATTCATTGATACAGTACCAATACTGATTATAGAAAAAATAGAGTGATTAATAGAATATTAAGCGAGTGAATATAAATAGAGTGAAAAATAGAATGAGTGATTGAAGTGAAACAAAGAATGAGAAGAATTTATGCTGTTATATTATTGTAAAGAGTGTAGGCAATAGATGATAAGTATGCTAATGACAAGGTGACAAGATGTAAGGTACGCGTGGCCTGTTCAGATATATTTTATCAGTTAATCACTCTTTTCTCTTTTGCGGCGCTGACAATTAACGCTCTAGACCAGGAAGTGACAACAATGGAGTCCCCCCTCTGTTCCCCTGTCCCCCACAGCGTTATCATAATAGCACACAATGGACTCGCTGATAATAATACAACACTGTCGTCGGCATGCAGAGGCATACATATATAGGCATACATTCACTCAGGCATAAGGATATAGGCATAAACATAACGCTCACACACGCACGTTTCTGCACAATACAACTGACAATTCCACTCAATTGCCCGCTATTATTACAGTGTCAAATTCAGTTCAGTCCAGTTGATAGTACAGTACTTTATTGATGTAATTACTGTATCATGTATGTAGTAATTGAAGGTTAAATAATAATTATTGCTAATATGTCTGGATAAGAGAAAGTGATGAATTATTATTATTATTTGATCGATTTATTTTGTATTATTTTGTAATCATTCTTGTTTTATATTTTGTTGTTATCTGTTCAAAATTCATGAGTTTTACCATTGTAAATTGGACGTATGCATTTAACACACTCACTCAACTTCATTTGGAATAATTTTACTGAATTGCATTCATGGACGAAAGAAAATTTATCAATCTTCTCTTTACTCAATTTGAAGTAGGCATTTTGAAAAATTGCAATGTATTAGAATAAATAAAAAATTCTTATGCAACTATATTCCCAGAATTCCAGGATCAAAACAATCGCAGCCGAACAATGCCATTAAAAACCACAATGTCATTAAATTCACTATTTATGTCTCAATTCAGCCCTTGGCAAAAGGTGAAATAAGTTTTTTGTAGATTAATTCAGGTATTTGCGTGCTTCAGGTGATTTTATTCAAAGGAAGTGAGTTAGGGTAATACAAGGGTTGATGTTCGTGTTGCTCCATGCCGGTCACGTGACTATAATGTTTTTGATCGCTATTGAATTTCCGATATTAAAGAAGGGAGGAGAGGATTGTATAGTTTTCTAAGCTGTAAATATTCGCGGCTGGTCCTTGACCGTGCAGACCTGGTCAAGGTTCATGGACTAGTTCAACGGAATTCATTTAATAAGTTCCCAACTTTGGAAGAGTCTATGACTTTCAGAGAAATTTTATCAATTACATTTAATGAATTTTTCATTATATTATAGAGATTCTAGATTGTACACTAATTGACTGTCTGTTGATTGTCTAATAATCGACTTAGAATTGTTTAGAATATTTTTTTCATGATTATTTCCTGAAGACTCAAGTTATGGAGTGTAAGACAAGTCAGGTTATTAGGTAAAAATTAATTTTACATAATTATTATAATTATTGTTATTAGCAGTACACTAATTTGAGTCTGAAAGGAACTCTTGTATACTATGAAAAGCCCTATCAACTAATATTTTTTCAAATTTGTTTTTTTTTTAATTTTTTAGATCATCATTCCTTTTCAGAACATGTGGTAGCTTGCTATAAAATTTCCTACCGATATACACCGGCGTTTGTCCGAATAGATGACTGATAGCCTGTATTATGACTGATTATATTATAATCCTCTCGGTTCCTTGAATTAATATATCCATGCACAATTGAATTTTAGTTTACACCACTTGCTTCACTTACATTATAACTTCATAGACATACAAGGAAGGTACAGTTGAAAGGCTAAATTTAGGCCTAAATTTTACTTCACGTTAAATAAAGGCCAACAAGAATCTAACCTATTCGCCTTTTACATACATCTGAGTTTTTTAAGTTTTAAACTTTTAAAGTCGTCTTTCGACAAATAAAAAAATAATTAGTTAATGACTTATAATTACCATTGAGTTGGTTTAACAAAAGAAAATTAATATGCAGCATGATTTAAAAGTCTCTCAACTTTCCCAACATTATTTTTTGTTTATATCTGAGACAGTGTCAGAGCCACATTGTAGTAGGGTACTCAAATTATTATGCTAGCCACGCTGCAAAGAACGTATTGCTATATTGCAGGTGACCATACTGCACTGCGAGCAACGTGCCTAGCTAGGTGCTAAGTTAGTCACCAAGCGAGTCGCGTCTCTCGCAGTGTGACCATCTGCATTAGGCTAGGCGTAAACCGGTTAGTCAAGACAAGACAAGATTAGTCATAGTAATTCACATAGTTGCTTATGAAGCAGCACACACTGATGTAATGACTAATCGGTGTGTGTTGCTTCATAAGCACTATGTGAAGTACTGTGACTAAACGTGCTAATTCACATAGTTGCTTATGAAGCAGCACACACTGATGTAATGACTAATCGGTGTGTGTTGCTTCATAAGCAACTATGTGAAGTACTGTGACTAAACGTGGCTAATATCGTCTTGTCTTGTCTTGACTAACCGGTGTACGCCTAGCCTTAGTAAGCAATACGTTCGTTCACTAGGATCAGTCACTAAGCGAGTAACCTCTTAGCAGCAAGCTAGGCTCCTTGTAGTGTGGCCTTAGCCAGGGATTGTTTATTCCACTGCGGAGGATCTCTTTATTCACTCTGTGACAAAAAATGTCGGGATCTATTTTCTTAATTTAATTCTTGACTCTTCCAGTTCTTTCTGTTTCTGTTCCAAACTTGTTTGTTTTTTGGCAATAAATTGAAATTGAAATTCTCCTGTATTCATTGTGTGTTCATAATAATTGTGTGTTGTTTAGGAATGGGACCCGGGACTGGCGGGCGGTTTGCGCGGCCAAGCGGCGGCCGAGGTGCGGGAAGCGGCGCGTGTGTGGTGCGAGGCCCAGGACGGACAGCGCATCCTGCTCACCACGCCCAGTGTGCTGGTGGGCTATCGGGTGCAGGTCTACCGCTCCGAGGGCACCACTCAGTTCTACACCGCCGTCATTGTCGGATACAACGAAACTAACCGGGTAGGTGGCCGAAACAACACCAAACTAGGTTACATCTCAATGCTGTGATTAGAGTGTATATCAAGAATGAATGGGTAAATAATGGCATATACATTTCATTTATTTACACACAATTTCCAAAAACAATAAAATAATACAACATATAAATACAATACAAAATTGGAAAAAGTGGTTAGGTGACCTCATTAGTAATCGTGTTGAGGCACATGTATTAATAGATTAATAGATGAATGTATACAAAAAAGAATCAATGGATATCTGAGTTTTTTATAAAATGTAAAATTCTGTTGTTATTGAGACATTAATAGGAACTGAAGAAGAAATTGAAATCCATATTCCATCACATACAATTCTCCAGCGGTTATTAAAATAAGTAATAATATTTTTATAATTATAAGAATGGTTTACCATGCTATTCTAATTTATATACCTATCTAGCTGATTAGACTAAATACGAGTCATGATTTGAGATTTTAGTCTGTATCAAAAAATAATGTTTTAAATTGAAAGAGGATTTAATACATACTGACGCATTATAGTATTTATTGACGTAATAGGCTTTTATGAATAAATGAACGACGGCCTAAATTAATAGATGAATAAATGAATGTATGAATAGTATAATAGGCCAATGAATGATTGAAATTGATAAACGAATAGCTGATTATAAATAGATGAATAAATTGAAGATCATAAGACTAGGTCACCATGCTATTCCCGTCTAGATGGCTTTTTTTATTTAAGGCATTTTATAATTTGGTTAATCTGTGGGTCTATGGTTTTAGACTGAATAAAGCCTGACTTGGAGCTCAGTCCTAGGGTAGTGAAAAATCTTGTTCGAAACTTTGAAATACTGTTTGAAATCATGTTTAAATTTTGATGTTAGGCTATTAACTGATGTATGAAGCTGTATATGAACTATTGTAGCATAAGCTTGTAGTTATAGACCTTCAAGCTAATTATAGCTATTGTGAGATAATTGGTAATATGACATACAGGTGACTTCAGAGTTGAAAACCTGGGAAGTGGAAGTCCACAGAAAAAGTAGCCGTTTTCAAATTTTCTTATTTATTTTGCTTGCTTCTCTTCATAGGCCTACTAAAAATAGAGAAACTGTCATAGAAACACCAATACGCATAATATAAGGTCTCTGATATTTCGTCACGTTTGATCCAAATGGCTGTTTCCCATCCTACATCTTTTTTATTAGTTGTGACTGTTACTCAAGTCACTCTCTGATCCAAATACCAATTCAGCAGGGAAATATCACTGCAGGGAAGGTGCTTTTTAATAAAATTCCAAGCGAATTCCTGATGAAATTGAACTGCGTTGGTTGTTCCAGTAACTGACTGGTGTTCTCAAATGCTGACTAGTACAGTTGAGTGGAAAATTGAGCAGCGAGTGGATTCGATGATGAAAACTATGCCAATGTTGAAGGCACGTGCTGTTTCGCTCCAATGCAGAAAGTTGCTCTCTTCATTCTCTCTTTCTTTCTCACTTTATCTCTCTTCCCCGTTTTGACTGTGTTCCATCCTTTCCTGGAATTGATTTGAATGAAGAGAAAAATCCAAATTTTCTATGACTTTCCCTTTGCATTATTTCGCATGCAAAGAGGGAGATGATAATGAAAGGGAGAAGAAAAAATGGTAGGAGGTTAGAGAAAGATGGGAAGAAGTGATAAGCAGGTGATTAAAGAAGAGAGTAAGCAGAGTAAGTGTAGAATAGAAAGAGGAGGGGAGAAAAGAAGAGAATAAGCAGACGAAGAGATGGATGGAAGAAAAAATATGGCGGAGAAGGTGTAGTAGAAGGAAAGCGATGGAATAAGGAAACAAGGAATTAACAGGAAATGAAGTGGCGAAATAGGAGAAGAATGAAAAGGAGTGCAGGGAAATGGGTGGAAAGAAGATGAAAGAGGAAGATAAGAAAAATGTGGATAATGAACAGAAAGACCACCTACTTCTTCTGTTCATTCTGCAGAGAAGAGAAAAACGGGTGAAGTATTTGAAGAAATGGAAAAGAAGAAAGAAAAGAAGATGAGGTGATTTTGTGAAAGATGAGAAGGATAAAGATAATGGAGAAGGATAAAGATAATGGAGAAGGAGTTGAAGATGGTGACAAAGAAGGAGGATGAAGAAAATGTGGAAGTGGAAAATGAAGAAGATGAAGAGGTGAGTAGAAGGATGGAAAATAGTAAGAAGGAGGAAAGATGACGTCGAAGAAGAAAGATGAAGAGAAGGAGAATAAATGAGATGATGAGGTGGAGTGGTGAAAATGGAAGGAGGATGTAAAATAATGAATGAGGAAGAGAGGAAGAGGAGAAGGAGGAATACCGGGTTGTTGGAGAAGGAGAGAATTAGGAGCAGAAGAACCAACCGTTTCCCAACCGAAGACATAGGTTTCGTAGAAGCATTCAGCATCCTGGACTACCGACCATCGCTAACGCCGACTCTCCATATTCTGGAAATAGCAATTGTGAAAAGCACACCAGGATCAACCGACCAGCCGCGATGGTTTCCTAGTAAAGGGAATGATTTATAATTCCATTTAGAAGCGGAACGCATTGCCCGGGTTTTGGGGGGTGGCTGCACTTGAGAAGGGGGTTGATGGCATGTGAAGCACCCTCTTCATGTGTGTTTGAGCATTGAATATATATCCTTGGATATATATATAAACTATAGGATATATATTCAATGGTTTGAGTGAGTGTAAACACCTGTACATACCCGCACACACACGCGCGTGAATAGTGAACTATGGCTGGTCTGAAACAACAAGGCACCTTGCTAGTCCTAGCCAGCTCTCGTTTACCACACACAACGGCAATACATTTCCTGAATGCCGGCATCTTGCATATTCATGAATCCTGATGTAATGAGGAGAAGAGGAATTAGGTGGAAGGGGAAGGAGAGGATGAAGGAGGATGGAGAGAATGGGGAGGAGGCTGAGGTAATGTGGAGAGGAATTAGGTGAAAAGGGAGGAAGAGAAAGATGGATAATGGAGAGGGGGTGGAGAGAGATGAAGAGGTTGGGTGTGATGGAGAAGAGGGTGGAAAGTAGAGGAAGGAGAAAAATTGGAGGAGCAAGGAAATAGAATGTGTAAGAAGAAGAATAGAGAACGAAAAGAGGGAAAAATAGTAGGAGGAATGTGTTACAGCAGCGAAACCAATATTACAAATGCGTTTATAAAGCAATTCCAAAAGAAAGAAAGCGAAAAGAATGGGAAGAGAAGAAAGTAAGAATGAAAAGAGAGTAAACTAGTAAAGGAAGAAAAATAAGAAGATGATGAAGAAGAAGAAGAAGAAGAAGAAGAAGAAGAAGAAGAAGAAGAAGAAGAAGAAGAAAGAAGAAATGAAGATGGTAAGAAGAAGAAGAAGAAGAAGAAGAAGAAGAAGAAAATTAAAGAATTATTGTTGGAGGATGAAGAGGAAAGGAGTACATAGAAAGAAGTACTTAGAAAGAAGCAGAAAAAATGCAGGAGGAAGAAAAGGATAGGAGTATGAAGAAAAGAGTAAAATGAGAGAAATGAGAGTTGTGGAAATCGTTGATCAGGAGGATGATTATGATACGAGTTGGAGGTACACCTACCTTCAAAACCGTGGCTCCATTCAAAGACGAGTACATAACGACCAATATCCAGCTATAGCTTCTGCTTTCCTTGTTCGGTACTTCATATATAATATCCAAATTCTCTCGTAATTCCCGTTCACTGCCCCTCTGTAATCATTCCAATTTCCATTACCAACGCCCGATTCATTAGCCGTGACCGCAGTGATGAGTTTGATGTAATAATATTTTGTTTTGTTTGCTTTATGTCAGGAATATTTGTTCAGAATACCGTTTTCTACTGCTTAGGGGGTTGATTTACTTTTACGTTTAGACTATGCTAAATCTGATTAATTTATCGCCTGAAATATACAAAATGATTTCCGTTCTTAGTAAACAGGAAAAGACCTTCGTTTTCTGGGTATGATTATTTGGTATTATTAGTTCATAGCATATTATATAAGTTCATGGAGAAGAGAAATCACCATATTATTTGTCTGACTATGGACGTATTGTCTAAATGTCTAAATAAAGAAGTTGAAGTCCACATAAGTTTTAATATTGTGGGTGGGTTAATAGTTGCATTATGTATTATGATGACTATGATGAGAGATGAGTAGAACTACAGTTTTGGCTGGGTTTTGAACGACTGGGAAGTAATTTTAAAGATATTGTTTTTTTTTTGTATTTTTTAGTAACTGTCCTATAATGGCTATTCCTCCAAAGAGCAGGCGCTCTGTCTCTTATCTTTGTATAAATTCAACATTCATATACTTTTAATGCTACATTTATTATTTGTGATATATTTTTGGTGCTTGACAAATTCAATTCATGTAACAAGAAAATTAGGTCAACTACGAATGGTATTGAAGATACAGTATATTTTTCCTGGCGATAAAAGCACTTTCAGGTCCTCCTAAAATGCAACTCACTATTCGTGAAATTGATGAATGATTTTTTTTCCACTTGATTGTTAACAATGAGCTTTAAATGCCTTATTTTCTCCCGGTTATATATCCTGTTTTCATATCACCGTGGGCTTTGTATAATGGATATAATAGTATGGACCAGACCTAGTTCTTGGGAAAACGTTTCCCACAAAATAGGCCACACGCCAATTAAATCGAAGCCGTTTCGGCTACGAGAAGCACTCAGTTGGGAAGTTCGATTTCGTAGGTCTCGCTCCACCCATAATCGGATCTGATACGGTGCGACTGGTAACTCGTAACTGGAAACACGTTGGATGGGAGGCCAATGACCGAGCAGCAGCAGCAGTATGAGCAGCAGCAGCAGCAGCAGCATAAGTAACAGCTGTAATAGCAGTAGTAGTAGTAGTAGCAGCAGTAGTAGCAGCAGCATCATCATCAGCAGCAGCAGCAGCATCAGCAGACCAAATCCGATGGTCTCTGCGACAATTTAAATCGTTAAGCTGGTCGCACACGTTCGAATAGTTCCTAAACTCGCTCTGCTGGTCACCCAGCTCAACCCAACCCGTACACGATAATCGGACTGTCAGCGGTCCAAAGAATTATAGAGGGGGTGTAGAGGAAGACGGGGTACCCTATCTATCCACGTTTCATTATCTGTGGCCATTATTGAATCCGCATGACAACTACGCGTAGAAGGATTGCGGGTTGCGTTTAGCAAGGACACTGGACCGGGCGAGCGTTTTGTGGTCAGTTCCGTGGATCATTCTTCCTACCTCCTCTTTCTCCCACTCTCTCTCTCACGCTCTCTCTCTCCCCCAATAACCGTCGCCCATCTATCTTGATCATGAATTATCGAATTGGAGACCAGCGCAGCGTACTGAGTTACGTTCCATTTCAATTTGTGTGCCATATCGCCCTTATCCTGTATTGTAAATAGATTCGTAACCGAGACCGCTGTGCCAATTTCCTGCGAGTAATTAATTGGCCTCCGAGTTGGCGTTTTTAATTTGTTGTATTGATTTGTCCTGATTATTGGGGATGGTACTTGGGATGGGTTGTAGTGATGCAAAATTATTATCTGGGCAATTATTATCTAACACAGTACAGATTCACCTATTTCTAGTTTGTACAGCTTCATGGATGAGTATAGTTGGCTACATTGAATTGATCATTCGTACTGTACCTCCTTCATACTTGTGTGTTGAAAGGGAAATAATAAGGAATAATTATGTATTTTAATGTAAGTGTGATAGAGAATCATTGTTTCAAAGTAAAACACTCGTGTGATTGCAATTATATAATAATTTCTAGCTAAGAATAACGTCATAATTCAATAAGTCAAAAATTGAACTCATGTCATGATTTGGTTGTTTGGTTGCATCGAAGATGAAAGATGAAAGCTTGTATTCGAGAGCTCTTTTGCCTGGATCTATCTATAATAATTTATGGTTCCGTACGCTATACGTTGTTCAGAGCACAGCCATGTACGTGTGTGGCATTACAGACCACAAAAATTTCAACAGTGATTTTTTTAAAAGTGACTCAATTCTGAAGTGACTATTCTCGATTTTATCACTTATATTCCATTGATGTAAGCCGTGTATCATAAACCCTTATTTCATATAAGCCCTTTATAAGTGAAAAACAACAATCAAAACCTAATGCTTCATTTAACTTGACAATTCGGTAAATGTCCATCTTCATTTCAGAGTTTCAATGGCTTCTTTTTGTGACCAATAAACAAACATGCTGTACAGTAATATTATGAATTAAATATTCATACATGATTCACAAGCATTACCTGTTACCTATTCCAATCACATAACGTAATTGAAATGGAAATGTTGATTAATATTGTCCAATTAACCTTAGCAGGTAGATTAATGTAATTGCAGGTGGGTCATATATAGATGGGAACCAAACGTTATAAAGCACAGTTAATTAAGTGGAAAAAGTGTGCAACTATTGATAATTCAACGTGATTACACAAACTTCTGTTGAGGGGTCGAATTTAGAACGCATAATGGGAAATTAATCCAATCAAATGGAAGCTCATTCCAGGTATTCTAGCGAGTGAAATGTATGGAGCTGATTGCATTTTATTGTCAAGTAATTGGATCTAATTAGTAGTGCACGATGGCGATGGGTGAAGATTTAATTATGTGTGTTGCATATTTGATGACACCATTCCATTCTTCGTGAGCTGTCGATCAAGTCAGCATTGTAATTGCAGATTGCCGGGAAAACGTATATGGTGCACTTTGCCATGTTATTACCTAGAAGCCTACATAGTAGAAATTTCATCTACAAGCCTAATAGTAGAAATTTAGTTCTATAGATAGAGGACTGAGGAATCAAATACATTATTTTACCTTTTCAAATAATGATAGCACTCATAGTTAGAATAAACAGCAAAACAAAACATGAGTTAGAGAAAATTTAAGAACATTAAACCATCACTACAAGAAGGAAAATATTTGGAATCTTCAATCGAGAGGTAGACTGCACCGACATTAAAGATTTGAGGAAGAAAATATTGAAAAACTGAAATTAAGATTTGATAGGTGTACTGCTACCAATTGAGTGCTGTGAATACACCAATTCATGAAGATGATGATTATGATGATGATGATGATGATGATGATGGTGATGATGATGATGATGATGATGATGATTATGCCCACCAATCCTTTTACATAAAGTTGAGGCACTATTTTTAATTCTCACCAATGTACTTGTAGTATATTAATTATTGTATTGTAGTTTGTAGTTCACATAAATATGGGTATACGGTTGGCTATTCTCGTATTTGTAGGAATCATTGTTCAGCTATAGAAATCTGAGATTTAGTCCTTTCGTTTCAATATGACAAATATTACAAATACAGTACTCGTAGAAGTAAAATCGGTAGAGCATAATTTTTTCAGATAGATCTCTTTTTCAACGGAAGAAAAAGATGTTAATTGAATTGCACCCTGTGTGTAATGAAAGGCAAGTGAAGCCTACATTTTTACAGCGGACGACCAAACCAAATCAGCTACTTCTTTGAGAAGCAGGCATTCCCTTCACTTTCCCTTTCTGAGATTCGACTCAGTACATCTCTTTTCATCAAATCAAAGTAAAAAAGCTAATTTAGAAAATTGAAAAAGATTTGCATGGGAAATTTGGTTGAGTGCAAAATCTGTAAAAAATGATGAAGTAAAATAAAATAAATAAGTATGAAGGTTGGTGAAAAGCTTGGCCAAGTTATTATGAATGGAGCTTGTAATATGGGCGTTGACTCAAGAGTTCTTCCGTCTTTCAATGACAGATTATATTCAATATTTTTTCACGAAACTCGAACGATTTAGTCTAAGCAATTTGAATGAATAAATTGAAATTTGAATGAATGAGTTTTAAGAAATTTATCAATGAATTGGTAACTGGTTAATTTTTCAATGTTTATTCTTCATTATAATTTATGTTTTTGTGTTTCTGTGACAGGAGCTGACTGTGACTGATGATACAGTTCTTGAAGAACACAACGAAGACCCGTGCCTTCTACAAATGAGACTTATCGGTGATGGTGGTAAGTTTTTATTAAATATTTTCTTCTCTGATCACTTTGTATCAGTCCAATTCAGCAATATAGACTACAGTATATTCATTTTAATAAAGGTCTTTCTTTTTCAATGTAAATTTCATCGAGTGATTTGTGTAGAATAACAAAGAATAATTTCATTATATAAATTGGAAAGGATTTTTTTGTTTGGTAAAAAAAGAGTTCAAATTGTAATTGTGTTATTTTTCAATGTTTTACAGTGGTCGAGTCGATAATGCGAGGTGAAGAAGTCGGCATCACACCGAGAAGATCAAGGTCATCGGTGGCTGCCACGCCCAATCATTTTCCGCCAACTGTGAGTGACAACCAATTTCACAAAATTTTTCACTCAATTTTACAAATATTATCATTTAATTCTCCCTCCCACACTTACTATACTATAGCCATAGAGAAAGCTTAGCATACTTTGAGATTTCGTTATCGTTCACAATAAATTAAGGTTCACACGCACTGGCCCTGCACAGCACAGCACGGCGCGGTGCGGTTTACAACATTATGGTCTCCACAATCCGAGAACATATTAGCACTGTTCTACTACCTAATAAATGATGTAGCTTATCAAAAGATTTCCCATCACAGAGTTCCAATATCTGCATTGAATCAAATTTACAATAACTGAAGCGCTCCAAAGGAATCCGCCAGTCTCATATTCATTAGCATATTGAGTGCTGTAAGCAGCTTACAGTACTTCTTGCTTTTTTATAACTTTGAGTCTTTCTTGAAAGTGTTTCAAGGTGAGACGTTGTCTGGAAAATATTTGAATTGTCAATGGAAGAGCGTCATCATAGTTGTTTTCTGTGTTCTTCATACAAATTTGCGTCCTCGTCGTAAAGTACAGCTTTTCGATTGTGTCTGTGTTTTTTCAACTTACACCTACACGTCAGGTACTGATTGCAAGCATTGTCGTGCTTTGTATGAAGTCGACACGATGTTCAATAATAAAATAATGTGGTGATGGGTGTAAGGATGGTGGGGAGGGTGTATGTATATAGCGTGCGCTTGTTTGGCTTGTGTAGGATGTAGCAAAGCAAAGCAACCCCGTCATCCCTCTTTCTCAGTACCAAGCTCTGCTGCTATATCGATCCTTCTCAACACAACATCCCTCCCTCCTCCACCTCACCATTCTGTTGAATGCAGACTGCGAATTTGCCACAACATGCACACACGCACACGTGCATGCCTTGATGAAATGAGATTGCACGCACATCACGTTGACCCTGTTGTGCTCGTGTCGGGGAGAGACCCTCCCCTCCCCCTATCAAGCATTATTATTGCATTTAACCTTGCCTCTCCCCCTCGCCTATCCATCAATTCGTTTGTCTCAGCCGATTACAGCCGAACTTTGCCGAATATCACCGAGCCCACCTCTAGTCAGGGCATTCCACGTTCGTCCTGGCTACAGAGATTATCTATCTCTGACGACGTTTCTGTATTGTAATTTTGTGAGGAGTTTCCTCTCGCCAGACGACCGACGACCTTTCTGTGAGGAGCTTCCTTTGTGCAACACAGCATCTCTCATCAATCGTAAACGATCGTTGATTCGTTGTCTGCAACTCTATAATAGTTGTTGCCTATCCGTGTGCTTGCTCTACCAGCACCATCACGTAATATTGTAGTGTGCCAGTTGTCTTGTGGTGAATTATTGCAGCAGCCGCCGGTACACGGCAAAGGTCATTGACTCCAATGCCGGTTCACTCGTTTCTTCTTTTATTTCGAACAGCGCGTCTGTGATTGGTCCGCAGTTGACTTTTTGACAGTGCTTCTTTTTCAAACTATTGTCGGCTGTGGGACGCGCCACAAACGTGCCAGTGTCTTCGAATATCTCTGAAACTTGTCTCGCCTTTTAGTGATATTTTCGACCATAACGTAAAGGAAAGTGATTGTGATGTTCCTAACGGGTTGAAATGTGTAGATAAAAAACGTGGGCTTGAATATGGATTACTCAACTGTATAAAACGGATTTCCTACAAACGTAAGTAAATGCATATTCCATGAGAAGTTCAGTGAAGGTTTTTATTGAAATCGATGGAGACATTTTAGAGACTTTCAATGGAGTTCGATTCTGTTGAACCAATAAATTCAGTTTTGTATTTTATGGTTAATGTATGTTGAGATTTCCAGTTTTTTTTTCAATTTTTGGGTTATTGCTCATAGGGGAGGTTTTTGCTCATAGGGGAATTATTATTTTCTGATTATTTTTGGGTGTCAAGCAAGAATAAAATTATTTATTGGTTTCATTCTCAACTAGATTTGGAGATCATTGCAATTTATAATCATCATGTAGGTACAAGGATTGATCTTGGTCTAGTCATTTCTTGAAGAATCGTCTTTTATGAAGAATTCAGTGGTATCCTGAATCACTTGCAATTATTAAATTAATGAACAAAATATGTTTTGTTTGTAGTCATTCCACAAATCTACAATGACCATTACAAAAAAGTTTCGAGTTAGCTTGGATAATAAAAGATGAAAGATATGATCATTTCATACATCCAGGTCTTAGTTTTTCTTTTTGCTCTTTGATGGAACAAATCAATACTTTATTACACCGTCAGCAAAGAACCTGGAAGTAAACACTCCCTTTGTTAAATGATATATGGACAAACAGGACGAACATTCAGAACAAACAAAGAGTAGTTCTGTCTCAGTTCCTGGGAAGAATTCATCTTGAAATGACTTTTGTGGATGTTGGTGAAGGGGGAGGATGAACTCAACCCCCGAGATGTCTCCATACCCACGTCTTTTCCGGTCTATTATTTTCTTTTCATTTATTCATGTGAATGGGTTTTCGCTTCTAAAACGTTCCCTTGACCTATTTTCTATTCTCTTTCGAGTCAAATAACCATCCCCTGGAGTATTATGTCCTGGTATGGTGTGCTCAGAAGTTTCCATCTATTTTCGTTTGTTTTTGAAATCGCAACTCGGAAATCTCCAATAATGAAACTTACATTTTTGTTGGCTGCCTGTTACATTACTTTATAATTCGTGTACCTTCATCATAATATTGAGAAGCCTTTAAGAGCCTGGTCCTTATTTATAGATAAATTAATTACTGAATAGGTCAAGCATCCCTTTTAAAAGCTGGGTTTACAAAATTTCCGATTCCTGGATGGTGTTCCGTGTTCATGATTAGTTCAGTTTCCATATCTTCGGTTATAGAAAATTTTTATTACATACCGTATTTTTTATACGATTTCCCTAATTGATCTTTAGTTTATGGTATTCTCTAAGTACTGTAGTAACTTAGTAAAGTAGTTTTTTTGTGATGTTCAAG
Source organism: Laodelphax striatellus (assembly GCA_017141395.1). NCBI lineage: Eukaryota > Metazoa > Arthropoda > Insecta > Hemiptera > Delphacidae > Laodelphax > Laodelphax striatellus. The sequence goes on from CM029534.1 coordinate 28,183,314, forward strand.
ATCTTGAACAAATGTCACATTATTGATTTCATTCCAAAATTATTAACGTTTTTCAAGATTTCCAGAGTTTGTATTGTATTCTTTATCCACAATTCTATGCCCTAGTTATTATCTAGAGCTAGTTTCTCTTCCATTTATCAAACTCTACTAAAAACTAAAATAAGTCCCTCGAAAAAAAGATAATAAAATCTACTATTCTAGTCAACTAGAGAGGATCAGCAACTTCATAACTTTCCCTCATAAAAGATGGCAGTTATTCAATCCTGTTCCTTTTCGTTTTAGTGGCCTTCTCATTCATGCCATCTCGCTCGCTCCTTCCGGTCCAATATCGTCCTTTCTCTATTCAGCAAACGTCACCCAGCTTGATCTTTTTACGACTGTCTCGTCGTTTATGGCTAATAAAATTTCCAACAACTGTTATCCAGTCAAGGAGTCCCTCAAATAAAAGTTTATTCCGAGAAGATAAGATGTGAAATAAATATATTCTTGTCTTTCAGCACGTAACGCCAACATTCTCACAAATTGTTACTTGAATCGATGTTTGAAACTCGACCCGAAAGACTGGATTCCTCTCTAGTAGCCTTGATCCCACGAATTTTTTCTCTTGACTTATTAATAACTGTTCAAGTCCAAGTATAGCTCAAATAATGCTACTTGACAAATAATGTCAAGAGACAATAGAATGAAAGCATGAAGCTAATGCTTTGACGGATTAGAGTATTTGGAATATGTATGTCATTTATTCAAGTCTTGTATGCAAGAATTAACTATAAATATAAATTATATACCTGTCATACAAATTATATACCTCATATTTATGTAAATTATCAATTACATTGAATCCTTGAATGATTGTTTTCAAAAAACTCAGTACGAGTATCTCTCTCTTTGTAATGGATATTCTCTTGTACTTCTTCCAATTCTTGGTCTAAATCCATATACTCCGTGCTTGTTTGTATCTACTATGAGCATCCTATCAATACATTCAATAGCTAACCTTGTTAAGGGATTCTTGGATACTGAGAGGGAGTAACGTATATTGTAATAATTGAAGACAATAGAGTTGAGGAAGTTTGGGCACTTCATTTGACGGAATTGTTGATGTTGGGTGGGTAGAAGGTAGGAAAGGGCTGCAACATAGTAAAGCACGTGTTTCAGTTTGGTTGCCTGTTTTGGATGGGTTTCAAAACCTTCAAGGGAGGGGTTGGGGTGAGGGGGAGAACGGGCTCGATGATAAAGAGAGGATGTTAACTATGTTCTTGCAAGCGTTCCTCTTTGTTGTTTGTAGTTGAAATTTCCGTCGCCACCCCTCATCTGAGCTACACTTGAGAAGTTTTCCCCGGCGTCCAAAGTGTTACCGCAGGGAGATGGTGTTGGATGCTATCGGTTCAGTCTCTCCCCCTCCCCCACTTCAATATCTCATAGAGTATGTTATTGTGGATTGTTTTGGAGTGGGTCGTGAGCGGAGGGGGGGCTGTAAGGGAGTTTGGTTGTTGGAGTTTGCTGTGAGAGACCACGAGATCAGTTTGAAACGTCAGGAGGTGGAATTTCGGGTCGCCGCTGAAAGATGAGGTTCTCGGTGGCTGTGAATTGATGGTAAGCGGTGGTGGAGAGGGGAATTTCGCAGCAATTCCAAATTGACAAAGTTCTCCTGAGAACTATCTTCAAGAACGAGGCCGTCATTGAGGTTAAGAGCGATTTACATCCTGTTTCAGGAGCAGTCTACAAAGACGACCCTCCTCTTCTTCAACTTCTCTTCTTTTTCTTCTCTGTTCCCTAGTTTTCCACAGTTTCCGCCTGTTCCTACATTTACTTGCTTTTAAACATTTCTCCCCGCCTCTCCTCTTTCTTCTTACAATCTTTGCACTCTTCTTCTACTCGTTCGTCCCCTTTTATCATTCTCTCAGTTTCTCTCTGCATTTGACTCTTCTTTATTATTAATATTTGTCTTCTTCTTCTTCTTCTTCTTCTTCTTCTTCTTCTTCTTCTTCTTCTTCTTCTTCTTCTTCTTCTTCTTCTTCTTCTTCTTCTTCTTCTTCTTCTTCTTCTTCTTCTTCTTCTTCTTCTTCTTCTTCTTCTTCTTCTTCTTCTTCTTCTTCTTCTTCTTCTTCTTCTTCTTCTTCTTCTTCTTCTTCTTCTTCTTCTTCTTCTTCTTCTTCTTCTTCTTCTTCTTCTTCTTCTTCTTCTTCTTCTTCTTCTTCTTCTTCTTCTTCTTCTTCTTCTTCTTCTTCTTCTTCTTCTTCTTCTTCTTCTTCTTCTTCTTCTTCTTCTTCTTCTTCTTCTTCTTCTTCTTCTTCTTCTTCTTCTTCTTCTTCTTCTTCTTCTTCTTCTTCTTCTTCTTCTTCTTCTTCTTCTTCTTCTTCTTCTTCTTCTTCTTCTTCTTCTTCTTCTTCTTCTTCTTCTTCTTCTTCTTCTTCTTCTTCTTCTTCTTCTTCTTCTTCTTCTTCTTCTTCTTCTTCTTCTTCTTCTTCTTCTTCTTCTTCTTCTTCGTTTTCTCTATTATCTTCTTCTTCTTCTCCTTCATCTTCTTCTTCACTTCTTCTTCTTCTTCTTGTACTCTTCTTCTTCCTGTTCTTGTTCTCACCCCTTTTTCTTTTCTTCTTCTTCTTCTTCTTCTTCTTCTTTCTTCTTCTTCTCCTTCTTTTTCTTCTTCTCCTCCTTCAAGTTCTTCTTCCGTTCCACCGGTTTCTTCATGTTCTTCTCCTCATCACTGAGTGGCGTTTATTATGTATGCAAGCGTATGATCACGTCAAGCTCAGACTCGGAAGGTCTTCCCTCATTTATTAATGTTTGGCGAACTTCCCACCTTATCCTTACCCCTTCCCCGTTCCTCAAAATATAGCTTACACCACCTCAACTGTGCCTTCTAATATTGTGACATTACTTGTCTGGAGGGTCTGTACCAGTTGCACTGTCAATATTGTGTCACTTCTGTAGCTCAGGCCTTATTGCACTCTTCAATCCTCCTCAAAGCTCAGACTCCCCTCGACCCTATTGAAAACGTTGGTGTGGCAAACTAAAATTTGTGTTACCAAAGAAAAAATCCAAAAATTTTTATAGCTTTCAGTAAGAAAATGTTTTGATATAGCAAAGAATCCTGTCTCCCTCTGTAATATACATTTATACATACAAAGAATATATGTACCCAAACAAAATGAAAACTCTGTTCCTGAAGCCATTGACATTGAAGAAAAATTTGGAAGAAATTTTGGGGAGGGCGAGGGCGCTCAATCTACCACTTAAAATCACGAATTAGAAATATGCTAAACTTTCAGGAATCATACTCTCAGTGTTTGAGCTAACAAGTTTTTATGAACTTTCTAAATTATTGAGCGCCCTCGCCCTCCCCCAAAATTTCTTCCAAATTTTTTCTTCAATGTCAATGGCTTCCAGAACAGAGTTTTCATTTTTGTTTGGGTTGGCTACACATAATTATTATATTGTATGTATAAATGTATATTGCAGAGGGAGACGGGTTTCTTATTTAGGCTATATCACATTTTCACTGAAAGCTTATAAAATTTTTTTGGATTTTTTCTTTGGTACACAAATTTTAGTTTCCACACCAGCGTTTTCAATAGGGTCGGGGGTAGGGGACGGGTGACGAATTCTTTTTTGGAGAATTTTTTGAGAGGATATCAGTTTTTTTTTAATCACCTTCTTGTTATAGAGGTATAACACTGCAAACACAATGGATGGGGAGAGAGTTAATTTTTTTAAACAGTGAAATGCCATGTTATTTGATAAAAGATATTTTATCCTCACTATTTGGGTGCTACAAAATTATTCTAGCTATAAGTGAGCCAGTTATGGTTAATACTGAATGAACAAACAAGACGTTGTGACTGTGTCTGTTGCATCACACGTTATCATTTACTATCCAGACTTCAACGACATATCATTGTAACATTAATTCATGTATAAGCAGTTATCCACAAAGTTTGTTAAATAAGATTGAGATTTTGAATTTAGATTGAAATTTTAACCCATTACGATAGGTCACATGACCACTTTTGATGAAAAAATATTTGGTAATCGAAAAATGAAATCCTTGTGAAAATTTGCCCAACACCATTATTATACATTCCAGGAACAAAATTCTCAAATTTTCCCCATTAATGATTCTAAAACGAACGATTCAATTTTTCTATTTCCTGTCAGGAGTTTTATTTCTTTTAATCACTAAAATTGTTGAATTGACGCGACATTTACATTCTTTAAAACTTCAAATTCCAAATATTGCAACTTTAATTATCATTCGGGCAGAGCTACAGAGCTTAATCGGACATTGAATGATTTGAAATTTTAAATGTGAATAGACTTCTACTAATCTACTTGAAGGCTTGTGTCTTCCAAACTATTAGGCCCTCAATGACCAATTAATTCTCAAATTGTAAGTATTTTAATATACTTTAAGAAATATGTTGGATGTCATATGAGAAAGTGATACTTCACGGTCAAAATTCAAAAACAAATGAAAAATTACGATAATTCAATGAACTTTGAAGAGCTGTATTTCGCAAACGGTTGAGCCTACAATAACAAATTTAGTCTCAAATTGTAGGTAATTGAATCAGCTTCCAAAATTATGTTGAATGTTCTATATGGAAAAATGATTCTTCATGGTCATAATTGAAGAAATGTAGAAAAAGTGGAAAAATTCAACAATTTGATAAACTTTGAAGGCCTACATCTCGCAAACTATTGGGTCTACAATAATCTATTTGGTCTCAAATTGTAGATTCTTGAATCTACAAAACTTTGCTGAAAGTCACATTCGAAAAAGTGATGCTTCACGGTCAAAATTGACCAAATGTAAAAACAAGTGAAAAATTACGATAATTTGATGAACTTTGAAGAGCTGTATCTCGCAAACGGTTGGGCCTACAATAACCAATCCAGGTATCAAATTGTAGGTATTTGAATTTACTTTCAACCCTATGTTGAAAATCCTGTATGAAAAAGTGATTCTTCAGGGTCAAAATTGCGAAAAATTGAAAAAGGGTAAATTCTCGTTAATTTTATGAACTTTGAAGAGCTGTATCTAGCAAACGGTTGGACATAGAATGATAATTTTGGTCTCATATTGAAGGGAGTTGGATAGACTTTGAGAAATATACACAATGTCCTCTATGAAAACAGATTCTTCTAGGGTGAAAATTAGCCAAACATAAAAAAAGTGCAAAATTCCGCCATTTTGTACGATTTTTGGAGATGAACCGGTAGTTTGCCTAGGTCTAAAACTTGGATTTAGCATCCCAGGACTACCATAAACATTACTAAAAAAAAACCGACTATCCCATTTCATACAAGGTAGACCCTATTTTTGATGACAATTTTACTGGGCTATTATTGAAAAGGTCGAATTTGGCGGTGGCAACAGTGTGAAACTTTTAGTTTTTAACCGCTAGGATCGCGACATTTACATCAGGGCCACCTAGGAACATGGTCTAGCTAGACACTGGATTTAAACGTGTAGCTGACGTCATCACATCGTGTCCATAACAACTCATGTTTACAACTCATCCCTGCATTAAAATTGGAATTCGTGTTTGGTTTTTCTCGTCTCGAGTTTATTTCAACTGCACAATTACCTTTTGGTGGTTACCTTTGGTGGGTCTATTCATTTATTTTTAAATAATAAAAATTTAAATATTCAAACTTGGTTGTGATCAGTGGCTGTTTATGAACAGTATAGTGGAGTGGTAGGCCTCTTAGCCGTGACGTCACATTTCGAGAGTCTAGGCCATGTTCCTGGGTGGCCCTGTTTACATTCGATAAAAAGCTTCAAATTCTAACTTCAAATTGCAACTTTAATTTTTATTCGGACAGAGCTACAGAGCTTAATCGGGCATTAAATGATTTGAAATTTTAAATGTAAATAGTTTAAACATGTCTTCAATCGCTTTTGGTAGTCCGAAATCTCAACTCATTACAGATTTTTCACATCAAGTGCTCAAAGTTGAAAAAAATTGCAAAATCCCAAAATTAGTAAAATGACAAAATACCCGTATATAGTATCTTTGCGAATTTATATCGTAGAAGGTTCGTTCTGATCTTAAATGAAAGCGCTCAAAAATCTAAGAAAATAATGTCATTACAACATTTTAAAATTTTCACTACCTTCCGCGTAAATTGAGATGGCGGCATGCGAACATCAAAGGGAAGTTCGTTACAGAATATATAGTGGTCCCGGTCTTTCATTCGTATCACGGGGGGGACGGGTGGTGGAACGACCGTTCCACTAGATTAATTTGAGGAACAGATTTACGTACCGTTCCAATGACAGCTTTTCCCTATCAATATTAGATCGTTTTAGTACCCCACGGTTCACACTATTCACTACAAACTATTGGCGTATTTTTCTCACTTTGAATATGACAGAGTTATTATTAGCAAGGATTGTCTGTCTTGAATTTTATTTAAAAAAATTTTGTTTTATTTCCCAAGATAAAAAATTCAATTCTGTATTTTTATGGGCCGAATAAATGGATGATAATTAGGATGATCAGAATAGCTTTTAAAAGCCAATGTATTTGACGGAGTTACAGGAAAAACTCTCAGCTTGATAGATGTATAAAATCCGTTCAATTTTGGATAAATACTTTAGTAACTGGCTGACTGTTATCATCAAGTTACAATACAGTAATAAAGTTCTTTAATTGAAGAAAATTTGTGTCTGCAGATCAAGGAAGATATGGCAGTAAGCTACAAATAAGTGTTCATTTTTATGTTGATGCCTGAAAGTTGAACTGTCTTTCCATGGTTGAACAATCTTCCGTTTACGGTTGTCGCATTTTATTGAGGAAATACTTTTGCCACTTTTGACTTTTTGGAAGTTCATCAAGTTTTGTTTTTAACGCCATTCTGTTCGCTTACCAACTTTGCTAATCTGCTTACTTTTCCATTACTTTTCATTGTCATTTTTAAGACTGAATGAAAAGCAGCTCGTTTTCGTCCCAAATCAAGAAGAGTAGGTATTATGGAATTAATTTTCATTGTTGGGCTGCAGCGAGGGCAAGAGACTTGGAAAGTTTTTTCCATTAAGAGCTTGACAAAGTTGGGTGGAACAAAGTGATTGAGGGCTGAGAAGTTGGAAGTCAGTTTTCAAAACTTGTTTCTCTTCTGTAGTTCGAAATGTCTTTTACTTGTAATAGTAACTGTCTGGTTAAATCCCCGTGCTTCATCAGCCGAATATATGGGAAATGTACTTTGTATGATAATCATAAATTTATAGTCTCAGGTTTTTTGTCGTCAACAATGGACATTTGGATAATATGAGGATTTCATAGTGTTCAACCTTTCTCATTTCTTACTTCATTCCAATTTATTATATTTCTTGGTCTATATATTTTTTCAAAATATACTGTATAACAATAATACAATCTATAGTCCGATCCACGTCAAGAAGTCAGCATTGTTTGTATGAGGAGCATTAATGCCAAGTTTCATTGAGAGAGAAAAAGAAAACTGCACCAAACGTGTTTGTTGGGACTGTGCGACAACAATGCACAGTGCGGCAACTATGCACAGTGCGAATAGGATAGAGACATCAGCAACTGCCTTGTGCTGAGCAAGAATAGCAAACTCCCATCAAAGCAATGCTGACTTCTTGACGTGTATCGCACTACTGTATAATAATAATTCATTAGCACACAAGCTTGGCTTTGTTGATGTATGGGTTTCCTTATGAGTAACTTGGTTTATTATTAAACTTATTGATATGACTTATTTATTATGATTTAATTATACATGTGTATAATTTACTAAATGCTTATTGTAAGAATGTTTTTTGTATTGCTGTGAATTGATTAAAAAAAATTGATAGAAGTAAAATTTCAGTAGGTCATGCGCTGTAGTATTGCAGTCGTGAAATTAATTGGTTTGAAATTTACTTAGAGCAGAAAAACTAATGAAAACATTAAGGTGAAGTGAGGTGAATTAAGATGTCGATTTTGTATATTCAAATTAGAGAAATTGCTAGCTGGGTTATTGACTGAGTGATAACTTATGTTTCTATTTTTTCTTCCAAGAACTAAAACAACGTTCATCATTTTGTGGGTGCCTTTGAAATTGAAAGTGTTCTAATGAGCGGCTATAAAGGTGGGTGATTCCAAGAAAATTGCTTAACCTCTGGTGAGCTGGCAGGTCTTTGAGCCTCAGCCAAATCTCTTGATGAAAGGGGTTTCTGGCGCCAAAATGAAAGAAAATAAATAAATTCGCTTTCGCATACACACAACCGACTTGACTTGGAATCTGGGCAGTTGGCAATGGTGCTGATATTGTCAGGATGTACTCTTGATAAACAGCAACTGTTGAATTTCCGTTTCAGATTTTTGAAATTCTGAGAAATATCTGCGCCAGTGCACTTGCCTTATTATATCTTTGGAATATTTCGTGAGATAATCTAGTTCAAGTTCAAGCTTTGGATATCTTTTCCATCTCTGTCTAGATGTCAAATTTAAAATACTTTTTATTTTTATTTCTCTAGGAATTCAATTCAGAAACATTAAAAGCTGGAAGGTGTTTTTAAAGTAAAAAACGTGGAGAGAATTATTTATAAGTAGAGAATATTGCAAATCAACAACAATATTATCTCTTGCTCTCAATTCTTCATCTCTATAATTCTCTAAAATTTCTAAATCTTTTAGAATGGTTTAACACGATATGCGATAACATTCTTCCTTGATCATTCTCCATTCTCTAAAGCATTTCCTGAATAGCTCTATCTTCTCTTCTTATTCCTTGTTTGCATAACCTTCCTTGACGTTATAGATGTATTGTATTTGATCAAAATCATTCACCTGCCCACCCAACTTCGTTACTAAAGTTACGTTACAGAAACTCCAAGACATCTCTCCTCTAGTCTTCGATACAGATTATTTTATATCTTATTACCTTATCTTTTTATCGATATTTCTATCTTACTATCTTGTCTTCCAGGCTAAGGGAATAATGAAGTAATTGTAACTTGAATGACCCAGTAACTGCTGCCATCTTACGACAGAATTCAGAACTAGCTGCGTTGTGCATTGCCAACCAATCAGGGGATAGAGGCGGAGTTTGGAGGCGTGTCTGTAAAGATTGAAGCTGTAAATCACCCAGTAACTGCAGCCATCTACCGGTCGAATTCAGAACTAGCTGAGTCATTTATTGCTGGCCTATCACGAGATTGTCACAGTATAATACTGTGAAATAATATACTTTACAATAATTGTACTTGGCTAATAATGATGCTAAGAATCTTTACACTGTAACTCGAAAAAGTGACTAAATTAGCTGGTGAACAAACGTAATTAGGTGGTCAGTTGGTACTCAAATAATGCAGTACTGGGGAGTAATAAATAAATGAGTATTTAATAAATAATGTGGGGTATCAATTGATTGAATAATGGGTGTGGAGTATTAATTAAATGAGTCTGTTGACTAATTAATCAAATTAATTTGAGTCTGACCCGCTATTTTCCTCTTTTTGTTCTTCAGACTTGTTGCTTTCCTTCTTTCCTTTTTATCAATCCTGGAACCTGTCAGCTGTTTGATGCTCAGGGGAAAGTTGAATTAATAAAGTATGATGAGCGATGTATGGGGTGGAGGGAAGGGTGATAGGGAACCTCCAGAAATGACTTTGAATAGAAACAAGGTAACGGGATTCCTTTTGTACTTGTTCTATGCTTCATGACTCTCTTCATCTTTGGTCCGTCTTTGTGTACTGAGGAGGATTTTCAAGTGGATAATGATGATGATGATAATTTTGGAGGTGATTTTTAAACGAAGTGAAGGATGATAAAGGAGAATGGTCTGTAACAAATAATAATCAGAAAAAAGAAAAAGTACTTGATGAATCTTTTCTCTACCGTTCTGCAATTAACTGTTTCTATTCAAGTAGACTTTGTTCTCTGTATCTTGGTACTCAACTCAAAGACTTTGGCTCTCTCTTACTATCTGCTATTTTTCATTCTTGTTTTGGCTCCATTGTAGTTTCTCCCTCAAGGTGTGTTATTAGATACATGAAAAACCCACGAATAATTATATGGTTGGTGGTTGGTAGGTAACTTGATACTATATTGAATATATAAAATACAATAGGTATAAAGTATTAAATTATTGAATTGATTTATCAATTTTTAATTTTAATTCTCATATTTTTGATCCATTTATTTATTGTTGATATTGTTTTTGCTTTGTTTTTGTTCTTATTTGCTTGATAATTAAAATTATCATTTTTTTGTTGAACTATATCCATTTTCAGTAGTGGGTTGAATTAGGCCTATATTGTTTGTGAATCTGCATTATTCACCATTTTAAGTTGAAATATTATTGGAGTATTTTACGAATAAGACTTTTTTCCAGAGATTTACTTCTCTAAGCCTATATTGTTTGTCAATCTGCATTATTCACCATTTTAAGTTTAAATATTATTGGGAGTATTTTACGAATAGGACTTTTTCCAGAGATTTACTTCTCAATCCAATGATAACTTATTATTTAGTTTGTGGCTCTTTCTTTCAACCTATTCAAAAATTAAAAGAACATCATTATGAAATTGAACTCCATCAAATCAGTACTTATCCGAAAATGAACTAATTTCTTAGTTTTTAAGCGTACAATTATCGCATTCAAATAGTTTTCTTTCTTGAATTAGACAATTTTCCTGTGATGTGACTCCATGTATAGTAAGGACCACCGGTTAGGGTCTCCTCACCAATTAAAGCTATCACAGTATTTTTATTTTGCAGCATTTTAGTAGCTATAGAAGTTTTCTATCAACCATATTGAAATAGGTTGGCAACACTGGTTGCTTAGAGTAAAACGCAAGTGAATTAGCTCCGTATTAAATTATTGTTTTCTTATTAATATTACACGTGAAAATCGTTTATCTGTGTTAACAATGCAGTATTTCACACTGGCTGCTGATCGGGTTTCCTCAAATCTGCCTAAAGGACGAAGCTCGTAAGTAATTAGCATTCCTCTCTAACGCCGACTCGATTGAGCTCTGTTCAGTGTATTTCGGACATCTTTTTTCGGCTAGCTAGAGAAGACAGAAATTGAACTTTGAACTTTGATTGTGCCAACGTAGAAAGACAAATTTACCAGGTGAATAGAGAATCCAGAAAGGGATGTCTTCAACGGAATAGTGCTGTAATCTGTTATCTACTGTAGGTGACGGGAGTGTGAAGGCATTCACAGCGCTATCAGTTCTTATCACTTGTTGCTTTTCATCGGCTGAGAGTTGTTTATAACTGTAAACGTTCAAAATACTTCTGCTGTTTTGCAATCATATCTTCTTTCTTGTGAGAATAACACTTCAATATGACTCCTTCTCATTTGTCTACCTATTTCAATTACCCTTCTCTTCAGGAGCTTCCTCAGTAATAACCCAATGCCACGTTCGCTCTCTTGGCGCATCCTGTTTTCCCATCTATCCTATCCCTATGTCAATGTTGAAAATTGCAGAAGACTGAAGGGCTCCAAAATATCCATAACGGAGGACTATCCTGAAGATGTCCAGCGGATCAGAAAGGCACTCACCATTGATATGATGGAGGCCAGGAAAAAGGGACACTATGCAGTTATCAAATACGACAAATTAGTTGTGCTAGAGAAAAGAAAAGAAAACAAGAAGCGTGAACTAAGTGTCTCTCCTTTGAGTGGTGACCAGCATGCAAAGGTATTGAAACAATCAAATACGGAGAGTGGAAGAAAAGTCGGTAAAATAAACCAGTATTTTGAAAAGCAGAAATAGCAACTAAGGCGACCTGTGAACTCTCGTCCTCTCAACATCGTCTACTGGAACTCAAATGGAATACGCAATATGCAGGACATCAGGACAGAAATTGCAGAGGACTCAATTGTTTGTGTTTGTGAAACATGGTGTACTACAATCCCTGATGTGAACATTAGTAACAATAGAAACTATATGCAAAGTGTAATTTGTTCTCCAGCTGAAAAGAGTGGTTCCAGAGGCAGGGCAAAGGGTGGTCTGCTGATATTTTATAATAAAAAAATATTTAAAGTGGAGACTTTAATTAAGACATTCAATTTTATTATTCTTAGAGTACAGAAAAGTAATTATTTAGAATTTATACTGGGCTTAGTCTATATCAGCCCCCTGTCCGATATTGATTCTATCCTTAATGTACTTGAGGAGCATCTATCTATAATAATGCAAACATTTAGTCATTTACCTCTTCTGCTTGGTGGTGATTTCAATTGTAGAGTTGCTAATCAAAATAGTGTTACTATGGAGACCATTTTCCACAACTCCCCTCTTTTTCCAGAGAGGAGCACGTGTGACTCTACACTCAATAAGAGAGGGAAATCTTTATTGAATCTGATTGAAACACTTGGTTTGTATATAGTCAATGGAAGGGCAATGAGTGATTGTCATGCTCAGTACACTTACATCGGTTCAGCTGGTCGATCGGTCATAGATTTGGTGCTTGTTAATGAGGTATCTTTGGCCTTGGTCAATGATCTAAGGGTTCTGTCTATGCCAGTGTTTTCTGATCATTTTCCTGTACTAGTGACTCTGGAATATGAGGCGGATGCAGATTCTTCAGTGACCAATGAGAGCAGAATAATAAAGTGGAAAGAGCATCTTAAGAATATGTATTATCACTGTATGGCATTCTCTCCCAATGTTTCATGTCTGAGTGAAGATGTTAATCAGCTTAATTTGAATCTTATAGAGACTGTATCTGGCATGGCTGCACAAATCGGTATGTCTGCTAAAAAGGAAGTATACATACAAAATAAGGCTAAACCCTGGTTTAATGAGGAGTGTAAGATGGCTAGAGAATTAATGAAGCAAGCACTTAATAATTGCAAGCAGAATAGCTTCTCTGTAGAATCGATTGCTGCATACACAGGCTCTAAGAAGAACTTGAAAAAGACTGAGAAGGCAAAAGGAGATATATCTCCAAAGGATTATTGATCAGGTAGCCATAGCTCAAAATCCAACAGAATTCTGGAGAGGTGTAAATCTGTTCAGGTTGAAGTCCAAGAGAAGTGGTGGTGATATTGATTTGATGAAATGGTTTGATCACTTTTACCAATATTATATGTCTCCTATGCAAGTTTGTAATTTGCAAATAATTAGTCATGCCTATGTACATGATCTGGACAGACCAATTACTCTAGAGGAAGTAGAAATAGCTATAAAGAAATGTAAGTTGCGGAAGGCTCCTGGTGAGGACGGAATTGTATATGAATTTCTGAAAAATTTGCCCAATAATTGGTTACTGTATATCTGTGTGATGTTCAATAGGATTCTTGACTTGGAGGCAACACCAGACAAGTGGTCAAATATAGTACTGAAAATGTTGTACAAAAAGAAGGGCTCAAGGGATGAACCCTCCAGTTATAGGCCTATTGCACTAGTAAACTGTATTACAAAGCTTTTTACCCTCGTTATGTACTTGAGAGCTTCAAAGTGGTGTGAGAAAAATTCAAAAATTCCTGAGTGGCAGGCAGGTTTTAGGGAGGAGCGCAGCTGCATGGACAACATTTTTGTTCTCAACAGTATCATCCAGTTGCAGCTGAGAAGAAACAAAGGAAAATTGTATGCTCTTTTTGTTGATTTCAAAGGTGCATTTGATTCAATAGATCATGGAATTCTCTGGAACAAGCTTCAGACAGTTGGTCTGAGTGCCAAATTTATCAGGATTGTATCTTGTCTTTATTCTAAGGCAAATGTCCAGGTGTCTGATGGCTTACAGCAAACACAACCAATTAGGGTGTCAAGGGGTGTCCTGCAGGGAGAAACCCTGTCACCTCTTTTGTTTTCACTATTTGTCCATGATCTGGAGGAATACCTCATTGAGAAGGGTGCAAGAGGAGTGTCAGTCACTCACACAGTTGAAGTTCTTCTCTTGGCATATGCAGATGACATCGTATTGCTCTCAGATTCCTACATAGGCATGAGAAAAATTCTGCAGCATTTCCACAGCTACTGTCAGTCAAACAAACTTCTTGTGAACCTCAGTAAGACTAAGATCCTACTTTTTCAGAAAGGTGGTTTTGGTCACAAAAAAAACCAGGCCCCTCTGCTGTTTGGTTTGGAGGCAATTCAGTATGAGAGAGAGTATACCTACCTGGGCATCACATTTTCCCAGTCCGGTCTTTGCAACGTGCAGCACAGGAAACTGTATTGAGCGCAATGGCTGCATGATCAGCTACTATTTCTTTGATACATAGACTCGTTTTGAAATCTTCTGATGTGTGTGTGAAGCTGTTTGGGTCTCTGATCTGCTCAGTACTAATGTATTCTCGCCTGTGTACGCACTGAGATATTTGGACACAATTGAAAGAGTGCAAGTTCAGTTTATAAGAGATTACTCAATCTACCCAAGTGCACACCCAGCTATGCCGTTAGGCTTGAGTTGGGACAGACTCATATTGAAGCTCAAATATTCACTAGTACTCTTAACTGGCTCATCAGGGTGCTGGAAATGCCGGATTGCAGATACCCAAAGGTATGCCTGAAGAAGCAAATTTCCTTGATGTGGGCTACAGATGATAGACTGGCTAAATACTGTTGGGCTGGTCAGGTCAGGAGTATATTGTTTGTTCCGATTGGCAAGAGTTCAGTTATGGACGAGATTACCTCAGAATTGGTCCTTAAGAACAAACAAGAATTGTGGAAAGCATACAGAATTTATTTATACTGATGCGACATGGTTCAATATTGCAGGTCAGGCTCCCTTCAGATGTTGCCATTTATGAAACTTAGGGACGGGATACAGACCTACCTCAAACTAAGACTACCGTTTCATCTCTTCCAGATTATCTCACAAATGAGGCTTTTGAATATTTATAATTGCAGACTTATCTTTGAGGGAGAAGTGATCAGGTGGAGGACAGCGGTATATGTCAAAGGTGCAGTGAAGCCAACACTTTTCTACATAGATTATGCAAATGCGAAATTTTTAGAGTCAAAAGAGAGGAGTTAGGCTTGCCACTGGTTGAGACAAGGTTGAACCTACAAAAAATATTTGATGAGCCAGACAAGAAGAAACTCAACCTGCTGGTGAATCTCGTTAAGCACATTTTTGTACAGTCACGACTTTAGTGAGGCTGAAGTAATTTAAATCAAATCGAACCATTGTAGCTCATTTGGTTATATGTATGAATATTATTAAATAATGGGAGTCTTATTGTTTTATTTTGCTTCTTGTTAGTGCTATTTTATTTCAATATTATATTGTAAAGGAATATGATTAATTTGTTGTCAAACTCATATATTGTAATCTTTTTAGATGAACAATAAAGAATTATTATTAATATTGAAATATGTTTGCGAATGGAAATTTAATAGCTTACCTTGCTCATTAAATCACTACAAAAATCCGCCTGTCATAGCTGTAAAATCCTTTTCACTTGAAAAGAAAAAACATTGTAATTTCTCAGATTAAATTTGGCAGGTTTCCACGAAATGGCGGGAATGACGCAAAGCTCATTACAGAATCGTTGCAAAGGGGCCTGACGATGTTCTTTTTAGTTGTTTTTTGTAGTTTGGGGGGTGGTGAGAGAAGGAGCGTGGGACCATTTACTTGTGTTGTCATCTGTTGTGGGCGCGCTGCTTTAAATTGAGAACTTCCGTGTTTTGTGTGTCTTCTCTTTACTTCGTTTTTTCTTCTCTTTCTCTTCTGTTCTTCTTGTCCGCTGGACGTTTGCCAAGCACGAACCAGCCGGTCTGTCTTCTCCTCCTTTTCCGCCGACTCCTCCTCCTCCTCCTCCTCTAGTTATTCTCACGCTGCTTTGGAACTTGAGGACCGTTTCTTGGCTCTGATTCACGGAATTCGTCTCTGTCTCTTGTTGGCTGAGGCGTGAACGATTTGTGGAGCTTATTTACCGAGTTTTAGCCAAATAACTATTGTATTAGTCAAGTGTTGTTAATCTTATTTTACACGCCTGTTCCATGTTCTGAGTCAATCTTGCCACTAGTATTTATATTTTCTGTTATGAATATTTTGTGTCCTTGTAAAAATGAAGACGATTTTAACACAAGTAGTTCGACACTTCTCTTTAGTAATTGGACTTGAAATAGTGATTGAAAAAAACAAGAGTATGATTTAATACAGAAGATAACATAACCTCTGTACTATTTATCAAAATTTGGGAAAGAAGCAGTTTTGGACGAATGTCTGTTGATTCTTCCCACATTGTAATGTATCTTGCCAATAAATGAATGAATCAAGATTAGGAGTAGTCCTTAGCTTCAGTTAGAGAGTGGATGCAATGTATGATAATTATCTGGTCAATTTGTTTTTGAAATATCCTATTTTATATTGCTTGTAATTCGAAGTTTACAAAATTTTAGAAACAATTTATGTTTCAAGAGCAGGTCAATATAGCATCTAGTATTCAGGCCTTTCCTTTCTATCAACTCAGTTAGTTTAAACCATTGATAGATAAGCTATACTCTCTAGTAGTTTATTAAGTTACTTAGTTAGTGTGGTTAAAAACTTCACTGCTATGATCCATAATGTTGAGATTTCAACACGCTTTTTTGGTTGTAACTTGAATTTGTAATTAGTCTGGTGAAAAAATAATAGTTGAATTACCGGTAGCACTTTAGAAAATCCAAATGATTTTCCAAAAAATTGATGCCTCAATGTAGTATATTATTACACATAACTGAACCAACTATTATAATTTGTTGGTCTGGTTATAAATTGAAACCAAGTATTGAACCAACTCAGTAATTTCAGAGGAAATGCTGTTTTACTAATTTCTTCTTTACTCGTTGTAATATCAAATGGCGCACTAATTACTACTGTTGGAAGTGGACTACCAACTGGAATCAAATCCAGTCACAAGAAACGAAACCGTAAATTTCTATTCACCACCAGTTTCGGCGTTCTGCGCTCGGATTCTCCGTCCTCTTCCATAATTGAGCCGGGGATTCCTGTGTCTAGTCTGGCTAGATCTTTCTTTTTCTCTTGATCCTCCGTTGCTTCGTTTCTTATCTCCAACATGATGCCTGCTCACGTTTCCACTGATAGAATAGAGAGGAAAAGTAGGGTTTTTATCGAAATTCCCATTTTCTGTCCCTGTTGCACTGAGTGGAGCAAGTACTTGGGAAGGTACTTGTGTTGAAGATGATGATAATGATCGTGCTTCCGTTGATGTCGATGATGCTGGTCTCGTTTCAAAGCGCTCTAGTCTAGCACGATGCTGCTGTTCTCTTCTATCCATCCATTTCCTTCTAGTTTTCCTCCATTTCCCTCGTTTCGTGAGCGTGCTGTTGTGAGTTTAACCTCTCCTTTTCAATCTTCCTCCTCCTCATCCTTCCACTCCCCTCTTCTTCCGGGGCCTTGTCTTCCCGGCACGTTCCAGTTACCAACTACTGCACCTCCCTTCGTTTCCTTTCGTCCCCTTCAAGGCTGTTCCATTCCCTCAGCTTTGTTCTCATCTTTCCACCTACCCCCCCCCCCCTGGGCAATATTCTTGCACACTTCTTTGGCGCAACTTCCCATTGCTGTCTCTCTCTTTTGTTTCTGTTGGAAGCCGCCTTTCGCGTGCACTGACCTTGAATGGAAACGACCCGGGAAAAACGAGCAAAGCAAACTGTGCAAGATTGTTCCAGGACAGACCGAAGAGGTAGGGCGGTGGGAGCAACTGATCTTCGCAAGCTATTCCACACTGAAGCCACCACCTTATTCGGCCCAATGTCTTGCCGTAGACTATTCAGGAAATCTTTTATTCCCATCTCTTTACCATGGTATTTACCTTGTCAGGCCTACTTACCTCAGCTTGAATTATTTTAGATCCGTTTTCTCTTTCTACCTTATCTTGAAAATTTGTTCGGCGAGCATCATGAACTACTGACTGCAATAGGATGGGCTCTAATAAATCACGAGGAAATTTCAAATTCTCTTCTTAGAATTTTATACCAAGCTGATGCTAATGAGAATTGATTTTGCAAATCTGTGAATGTGTACTCTGTACATCCATTGCTGCAAGTCCCTTCTCTGCTCTGCTTCTCCTTGTAGCTGAATAAATTGTTGAGATTTATGATTGGAAGAATAATTGAATATTTTCTACTAATGAATGAATCATTCGCCTCCACTTATAAAAACTATTACTGATTTACTATCAATTAATCAATCATAAATAATTTGTGTTTGTTGTAAAACGTTTCTAGTTGGAATACAAGTGCTTTTGATTTTCAACTTTATTTCATAACATATTGAATACATTACATTGTGTGAATGATAATAATTAGAATTGATCATTACAATTATTTGAGTACAGTTAGTAAATTTTCCGTTTTGCTATTGCCCCTGGATTGGCAGTGAATCACCTCATTACAACGTTTGCAGTGATCAAAATGTATAAGTATTCATTCTCCATGCATTGGCATGTATGCTGGATGAATACAATGTGAAAATTGTACAGGTATTGAGGTAAAAGAATGAGCATTCTAAAGATTTATAATGAGTTGATTCATTGTCAATCAGGGAGGGGTCATAGCACAATGAACCAGCTATACTTGGACCCTGCATCATACACATTTGATTATTACTTCATCTAATCATTGTAATCTATTAGTAATCTTGTAAAACGAACTTTCATTTGAGAACATCTCCGAGTAAACCCCGTTTCAAAAAAAAAGGAATTTCCCATATTGCGATAAAAAAAATGGAACAAGTGGCTTGTATATAATAGTTCACAGGCTACAACAATTATCATGGATTTTTGGTTATTTTAATTGATCACGTGTTCTTTATTGAGTGGTGCTAGCTGATGGAGTGCTTAATTTTGGCCCGCTCTGATATTTCACCCGAAACCATTACTCTCAGCTGAACAGCTATTCGACAGGCAGATTTATTGCCGCGCCAGGTTTCAATGGAATTGGGTTTCCTTCCTCATCACAATGCCCGTGATTTATTAAATGAATTGTGTACTATGATTTGTGAACACATTCAGCTTCGCGTTCGATACCCTAGTCATGAATATGAGTGTTTATATGATAACAGGATGTACTTTGATTACTTTATGCAAGTATTTTCATTTTATTTTTAATTTCATTGTGGTTCAATGCAGCCTAATTCAATCGATCACTATTTGTCTCGTAACTCATGATAGTAATAACTCATTATGTTTGTATAACTCATTATAAGTGTAACTCATTATAGGTTCCCGTGACCAAATTGCAAAGTTATAAGAATTTTGTGCTCTAAATTTTCTGTTCATTAATTATTTCCCGAAAATGAATTATTGGTTTGTGTTGTAGTTTCTTATACTTTCAGACTTTCTGATATAAAAAACCTTTTTTAAAAACTAAGTGAATATCACCTACATGGTTTACCATATTATTTTGATAGTTTTGATAGTCAAACGAGAATTTCTGTGTTAGAAATCGATATTAATTTGAGTTGTTGTTGCAGGCGAGGAGTAGGGGAGGGGTATCGGGACACCAGCATCATCAGCATCAGCTGCAGTCGCAGGGCGAAGTGCGCAAACTCAGGAGGAACCACATTGTGCAGACAACACCATCATCCAACAACAATAAAGGTCAGTACTCGCCACAAATACATACATCTAAATATAAGCTCAAAATCAATCGTCTACATTGAAGATTCACTATACAAATAATAATATTTTATTCCCAAGTCATCCACAAATTGCATAACAGTTGGAGTGGTTCGTAGCCGAGGCGGCTAAGACGTCAGACTGATTAAGTTATCAGCAGTCAGATAAAATCCATTGGGCCAGGGTTCGAGCCTGGTGGACGGAAAGGATTTTGACAAATTCGGAGGAGACGTTAAGCCGTCGGTCCCGACTGCCTAAAAAGTAGTCGTCATATCTTATCATCACCCCACTCATTACCCACGCACAAGCCTAGAGCTTATGTGGGCATCATCCTCGAAAAAAAAAAGTTATGAAGAAAAATCATACAAAATAAAAAATAAAAATGTAGATAGAATATTATGTGTGATATTTGCATGAAATTTGAGTATGAACTATGGTACTTTGGTCTTAATTGTGAAAATGGAAAAAGTCGAAATATTTTTTTTTAAGTAAATGGCAATAAATGTAGAAGGAACGTAGCCTGTGTAGCTCACATGAACCGATGAAGTTGAAATTTCTGAGATCATTAGTTAGATAGAGATTTCCAAATACTGTAGTTGATAGTTCTATTTTGTTTGTGAAGGCACTTTATGCTATTAGGCTATGACAATGTAGTCAGTCTTTATGTTGTTTTGTTGTATACTATCTTCTAGTTTTGTTAAAACTATCCTTTAAAAATGGCATTGATTGAAGATGGAAAATTTCCCATCACATAACTAATACTGTAGTTGCTCTCATGATGAAGAATTGTCGTTAGGGAAAGATTCTTGAGATGTTATTAAGATCTTGTATGAAAACTCATACAGGATGTTAACAGTAAAAACAGAGAGTTACAGTCATATTGCTGGGATGGAGTTACTTGATGGGTGCTGTCCTGGATAAGATTAACTAATAATAGTTAAATGATTTTTTCTCCTGGCAAGGTTTGTAGAGAGAGAGCACAACGCCACAACACAGGCGAGTTAACTTCAATACTAGTTAATGTTGGAGTTGAATTAGGTTGGAAAGGGCAAGTTAGGAGAAATTTGTGATCAATATTGTATCTTGATTGGTTATTGGCTTCGTTGTGTAAATTTTGTGGCACTGTTACTTCGAAGTTCACTTCCTCAGCTAATGCTAACAAAGGTCCTTTATGGAGGAAGTACTTAGTTCCAAACGCAACATTGATCAAACTAACTTCTGATAAAAATAGCTTAGGCCTACCGTGAAAAAAAAGGTTGGATATTGATTTTGAAGCCCTTGTTGTTGAATGATTGAATACCGCATGAATCATAATGGCGACAAAATTGATGACAACTTGACATGGGAGTTAAAAAACTATAAAATTAAATTGAAAAAAAACTAGGGATACTCACTGTAATTAATAACGGTAGTCGATCACCCGTGCAATGACTAATCAACTACAAATCAATGATCTTATTGCTGCTACAAATTATCTTCACGACTTCCACATTTGCCCAAATTGAAAATAAAATATAATGATAATGTGATAAATGCCGCCAGATTAAATATTCTGAAATTGAACTGAGACCAAATTGAAAAAAAGCTTTATTTAAATAGAATTGAAGATACTAACAATTATCACACTATTTGTAAAAGTGGTCATTTAATTAAAAACATGAAATAATAGCAAAATGATTGATATTCATGTAAGTTATCTAATCAAAAACTGCATAATATCAATGGTTCACACGTTGTAATGCTAAGTCAGCAATAGTATCTAGGCGGTAGCATCTTAGCGTTTAAGTCAGTTCTGTTTGTACCATCGAGCGTCGCAGACCTCCTCTGCATATGTATATCAGAGTTATTTCATACTTTTATTGTAAAAGTTTAAATTGATAATAAATTGAAATCTTTTTAAAAAGTGTTTCGTTTATTGAAAAACCATAAATGGCGCAGTCGGTAGGACGACTCCAGGATTAGTGAAAATAATTCGTCGGTTTCAACCGTTCAGGAGTCGTCATCACACGAGTGAACATCGTGACCATCATTGTGATAAATGAAAATTACCACAGTGAATAGTGATAAGTGAATTCTACGAAGAAATAAAAATTGTGCATTATGAAATTGGATATTACTGTGATACTGTGAGTAAACTATATTAATTTTTCTATTGAACTTATTATATTTGAACTTTATACTATTGAACTTTATTATATTTGAACTTTATATTATTGAACTTTATTATATTAATTGAACTTTTTATTATTGAACTTTATCATATTTGACATTTAATTCGAACAAAATGGAAACTCAAAAAACACAAACAACACCCATACTTGCTCCATCATTACTTGCTAATAACACAACACCCGTTCTAAAAAAAGAATACTTGGACATGATACCAGATTTTCACGGAGAACCAACCCTACTGAATAGATTCATCACTGTAGTTGACAAATTAGTAAACAAATTCTATGTAAAAAATAACCCAGACGATTTCCAAAATGAATACTTGAACAGCTTATTTCAGAAAGGGACCTGAGTCACTTTTCATCAATTTTCAGTTTATGCTGGATTCAGTTACTATGGAGGTAGACACATAGTTTAGTGCAGAAAGGAACCCGATTCAATGTCTATATCACAGAGAAATCATATGACACATTCTATGTTTATTGCAGAAAGGTACCCAAGTCAGTGACTGAAGTACTTTTCTGCACTAAAGTAGCAAGTTGGTAAACCTGCATCTTGTCAGCTACAGCTGGTATTATTATTATTTGAGCTTAGAGGTTAGGTATTCTGCATTTTGCAATTAATTCAACAACTTATTCACAGTGTTTATTAACCTTCCTTTATTGTTGCAAATATTTTAGTTCTTTCTTTAAAATGAGCAATAGTGGCAGTGAGATGAAATCCAGAAAACGGAAAAAAGGTGTTGTGAATGTTGAGCAATACAAACGAAATATTGTGAAACAATCTCGTGTTTCTGGGCAAGAATACACCGATTATAGTGGAAAACAGAAACAATCAAAGAGAAGCAGATCACCTTGCAGGTAAGATTATTTCTAATTTACAATATTATTCAATTTTTTCAAAATCTGTCCTATAAAAATAAAAGCTTTTCATTACTAACCTCTAAACTACAATAATGCTACTATAAAGATGCTTGTAAACAACTGGGTTGGTCTTTTTCTTCTGTTGTAGGTGTCCAAAAATGCTATGAGAAATTTGATGATGTTGACAAGTCAAATATTTTAGTCTACTGTACAGCATGAATACAAAGAATGAACAAGACCTTCACTTACAAAGAATGATTGAGTTAACAGACGTTAAAAAACATCGAGCTCGTCAACAAGATGCTAAATTAAAGGATAATACATTCAAGTATCATGTTCTTCTGCAAGGAATAAAAGTATTGGTGTGTAGGGAAGCATTTTTTAGACTTTATGATGTAAGTGACAAGCGCATCCGTCGCATCAGAAAACTTCTTTTAGCTGGAAAAACGCCAGTCGATTTGCGAGGGAAAAATACGAGTGGTAATAAAATACAAGCAAGTGAAACAGACAAGGTGCACAAGCATATATCTTCCTTTCCAACGAAAGAAGGACATTATAAAGATGTTTTGTACCTGAGTGAAAGTTTGTCAATTCGAAAAATGCATGAACTATTTTGTGAAATGCATCCTGAAAGTAATATTAAGTATAATTTCTATTACACATACTTCAAGGAAAATTTTAATTTCAGATTTGGTCGGCCACCTAGTGATACATGTAACACTTGTGAAGAAAAAATGAAACGTATAAGAGACCCTAGACTTAATGAAAATGCAAAGAAGGTTTGTGCAGCAGAATTTATGTTGCACAAACGTCGAGCCAAACGATTTTATTCATCGATGGCGAATTCTAAAGAAGTATCAAAACAAAATAATAATACTTTAGGTTTGGTTTTTGACTTTATGCAGAATATAGACTTACCAAAAGTTCCAGTACAAGAGATGTATTACCTCCGACAATTGACAGTGAACAATTTTTGTATTTATAATTTGAAAACAGATAATGCTCAGTTCTACCTATATCATGAAGGTCAAGCAAAAAAAGGAGCAAATGATGTTGCTTCTTTTCTTCGGGACTACATTGGAGAGTATGTCGGACGTTGAGTTACTGAGCTTCATTGATTCTCTGACAATTGCCAGGGCAAAATAAGAATCATACCTTAATTCGGGTCCTATTAACTTTAACAATAATTGGCCGTTTAAAAATAAAGCATTTCTTTCCTCTCACAGGGCATTCATTTTGCCTTGTGATAGGAAATTTGGCATTATAAAACGCCATATCAGAAATTGCAGCCGTATATATACAATATATCAGCTGTGTGAATTAATTCTATCTGTGAACAGGAAATCCCAAAATACAATCAAACTTATAGACACTGAAAATATAATTGATTTTGATAATTGGTGGCCTAATGTATTCAAGAAAAGAGTCGCTTCAACTGAAAGTGTAACTCTCTCATGGAGAGCGAGAATATCTAGCTACATCAAAATATCATTACTTTGAATATTCTTCTGACAAAAAGGGTAATATTAAAACTTCAGAATTCATCCATACTGATAATGCTGACAATGATTCAGCTTATTACTATTGTAATTTCAATGTCTCTAAAGTTGATCCGAGTATTATACAACTTCCTCAAGCACTAGCTTATACTAATTCAGAAATGATACCTTTAAAAAAAGGAAAAAATTGAAGACCTTAAGAAAGCTTTAAAGTATGTCCCTCATGAACATGAGCCTTTTTATCAAAAAATAATTAATTTTTCAGAGCAGAATCAATAGAATATCGAAAAATGTGAAGTTATCTGCTCTTATATCGCTGTATTTGTGTCAAAATTATGAATAATAAAATGAAAATGAATTTCTTATAGTGAGAGTGATAATTTTATTGCAGAAAGGTACCTAAGTCCATGAAATACAGGGAGAAAAATAATTTTTATACTTAAACTTTCTCATAAAATAGGATATTATGAGTACTAACAGACTTGTACAGATGTAGTTGGCATAAGAAAAAATCATCAGGTCACAAAAATTCGGATTGTTCTATCCAGACAGTTTTTTGCAGTTCCTGAAAAATCCCTAAAAGTGCCTCAGGTCCCTTTCTGAAATAAGCTGTTCACTTGTATTCAACAATTCTTGCGAAAATAAAAGGACACGCTAATGAAATTGTAAGTAGTTCCGGTACTTATAAATGGCCTGATGTGAAAGACGTTTTGTTAACAAGCTATCTAGACAAACGAGACTGTTTCACCCTGAATTTGCAGATGAGTGAGTTGAAACAAGAACCACAAGAAACGCCTTTCAATTTCTATCAAAGAATCCAAAAACTACTAAACCTCCAAATAGCATATTTTGTCAATAAGGAACCAGCAGCGTCCAACGTTCTCTGCCAGTATGTCAATAAGTTAGCACTGAGAGTACTCCTTCGAGGATTGCGTGAACCTGTAGGATCCTTGATGCGAACAAAAAACCCTAGTTCACTTGAAGAAGCATTGAACATGTTGTGTAACGATTTTCAATTCAAAATGAGTCCCACTCCAACACAAAATAATCCAAAACAAAGTGCAACAAACAATAATAATTTCCAAAATTTCTACCAACCAAAAAGATTCCCTGGATTCAATGAACTTTCTGGCAACCCACCAATGAAAAGAAACTTTCACGGTAACCCAAATCAATTTCAACCCCGTCAATTTCAAAACAACAACCAATTTCAACCCCGACAATTCCAAAATCAATTTCGAACTCAACAACAATTTCGATCACCACAACAATTCCAGCAGCAATACCAACATCCCAAACCACAATTTTCTCAACAACAACCACAACAACAGTATCAGCCAACCCCAATGAGTATTTCGACAAGAAACACATCAGACGGACCCGCTAAGAAAAATCCACGCCTCTTTCAAATAACTGGCAACAATGTTCAAGAACAAAATAATCAATTTGACGAAGCCACCAACAGTATCGAAGAAATCCCTGATTTTCAAAATCTATCGCTAGATGACCAACCAAACAACCCAATTTATTTTGACGAAGAAAATTTCAATGAAAGTGAACAACCTTTTGAAAACTATTTTTTAGACAACACCAGCCAACAAAACAATTCTCCATAATGAACCTTCAAGATTCTGCTAACGAATTACCGTATATCATTGAACCAAAAACAAATTTGAAAATATTAATCGACACAGGAAGTACAAAATCGTTTATAAAAAAATTTATTGGTCAAGAACTTTTCAAGGAAACAATAATTAAGGATCCCTTCGAAGTTACCACAGCTCATGCTACTTCAAAAGAAAATTTCAGCTGTGACATCCAGATGTTAGGGAAACAAAAATTGAAATTTTATCTATTTGATTTCCATCGTCATTTCGATTTGTTGTTAGGATTAGATAATATGAAAAAATTGAATTGCACACTTGACTTTGTAAATAATGTAATAATATTGCGTGGGAAAATGATACCTATCCTGTATTATAATCCAGATCAAAGAGACAATGCAAATAAAAAATCTCCCATCGAAAGTTATTCGATTGAAGCTAGAACATCGCGTATTGTTAGCGTGAAAGTCAAGGGCATTGAAAACGGAGATGGTGTATTACATTACAGAAACATCAAAGGCTTAGAAATACCTGAATCGCTAATCAAAGTAACAAACGGTCGTGCTTTGTGTACAATTACAAATCCCAGTACCGAGGATAAAACAATCAACTTCATCCAATCAATAAATGTCGAACCAATTGAAAATTATCATTGCTTATCACCCGAAAACTTTGAAGCTAATTTAAATAATCAAAATTTCAACATGTTTAACCACAGTAAACCAACATTGGACTTCAATAAAATTAGAACTGACCACATGAACGATGAAGAAAAATCCGAAATTACAAAATTGATAAGAGAATACAGTGACATATTTCATATTGAAGGAGAAAAACTATCTTTTACTAATCAAATAAAGCATGTGATAAGAACAACAGACGAAATCCCAGTCTACACTAGAAATTATCGGTATCCAGAAGTTTATCGAACAGAAATCAACAATCAAATTGAAGATTTGCTAGCACAGAAAATCATTCAACCAAGTTCTTCTCCATGGAATAGCCCACTTTGGATCGTCCCCAAAAAAGCAGATGCTTCAGGCAAGAAGAAATTCCGAATGGTAATTGACTTCCGAAACTTAAACTCCAAGACAATAGATGACCGATTTCCATTACCCAACATCACGGACATATTAGATAAGTTAGGCCGATCACAATACTTCTCTGTTCTCGATCTATTTTCGGGATTTCACCAAATTGAGATGGATAAAAACAGCATTGAAAAAACAGCCTTCTCATCAGATACGGGACACTACGAATTTTTGAGAATGCCGTTTGGCTTAAAAAATGGACCTCCAACATTTCAAAAAGCAATGAATAACGTGTTAAGAGGTATTCAAAATGAACTTTGTTTAGTTTATCTCGACGATATAATCGTTTATTCAACCAGCCTCCAAGAACATATCAATAGACTTCGTGAAGTGTTTGAGAGATTACGAAACGCGAACTTCAAAGTGCAGTTAGATAAGACAGAATTTCTACGTAAAGAAGTTGCATTCCTAGGGCACTTAGTGACCAGCGATGGAGTAAAGCCAAACCCAGAAAAAATCGAAGCGATTAAGCGTTACCCAATACCGAAAACAGTCAAACAAATTAAAGGATTTTTAGGACTATTAGGATACTACAGAAAATTCATCAAAAATTTTGCAGCACTCACAAAACCCCTAACAAAATGTTTGAAGAAAGAAGCAAAAATCAACCCTGACGACCCAGAATACATTAATTGTTTCGAAACATGTAAAAATATTTTGACAAATGATCCCATCCTACAATATCCAGATTTCAACTTGAAATTCAATCTTACAACAGACGCAAGTAATTTTGCAATTGGAGCTGTATTGAGTTAATTCAAAAATGGAGCTGATCTACCAATTGCTTATGCCAGCCGAACTTTGAACGACACTGAAACCAGATATTCAACTATAGAAAGAGAACTTTTGGCTATTGTTTGGGCTACTAAACATTTTCGACCCTATCTATACGGCCGGAAATTCAACATTTTCACGGATCACAAACCCCTCCAATGGCTTTTTTCAATTAAGGAACCTAATTCAAAAATGTTGCGTTGGAGACTCAAATTGGAAGAGTACGACTATGACATTCAATACAAAAAAGGAAGTAAAAACCAAAATGCTGATGCCCTTTCCAGAATTCAACTAAACAACAATAATACCAATACCCAAGATGCACCCGGAATTTTAAGTGAAATTGATGCTATAATCAACGAAGCTATAGACGGTGTAGTGAATATCGGAGCCAACAATGAAGAGATACCTGCTAATGTAGATAATAACGAAACGCCCTTCCGAGGATTCGACTTCGACAACGAAACTCAATTCCTAGGATTTGACAACGAGAATCAATCTATACTAGCCAATGTCGACCAAAACGAGAATCGTTTAATGGACTTAGGTGAAGTGGAAGAAGAGAGAGAAGAAGAAGAAGAAGACGACCAAACCGTCCATACAAACGCCGAAGATAATACGTCAGCAGAAGTAAAAATATTAGATGAACCAGTAAATTACGGAAAGCACCAAATACTACTTACCCTGGTTAAATACAACCCTCAAAAAGTGAAAGTTAGAAAAATATTCGATAAAACAAGACTAATTGTGGAAATATCAGAGAACAATTTCGAGAAGGATATAATAGAATTTGTTAAATCGTACACCGCACCAAAAATAAAGTATTCACTATTTTTTGAAAACGATTTTTTCGAAAGATTTTCTGTTGTAATAAATAAATATTTCAAACGTCCTGATTTAATACTGGTAAAATGTTCAACAAAGCTGCTAGATGTTACAGATGAAGAAGAGGTCAGAGTTATCATATTGAACTACCATGAAGGGAAAACAAATCACAGAGGAATTCAAGAAACCTATGATCGGATAAAACAAAAGTACTATTGGCCAAGCATGAGAACAAGTATACAAGACTTAATAAATCAATGTGAAATTTGTCTGAAAACAAAATACGAAAGAACGCCCTTGAATCTTGAATTGAACCTCACACCAACAGCAACGAGACCTTTGCAAATCTTACATATGGACAGCATAACTTTCGATAAACAAAAATTCTTGACAATTATCGACAGCTTTTCAAGATACGCACAAGCATATCAATTAAGAAGTGGTCAAGGTATTGAAGTCGTAAACAAGTTGATAAAATACTTTTCTCATCATGGAACTCCAGAAACAATAGTGTCAGACAATGGAACAGAATTCAATAACACCCTTGTAAGAGAACTGCTACAAATACATAAAATAAAGATTCATTTCATCAGTACTCAACATCCTCAATCGAACGGAATGGCTGAAAGATTACATTCAACGCTAATTGAACATATTCGACTTTTGAATAATCGTGCCGAATTTTCGAAGGAATCAATTGAAAACAAAGTGAAGTACGCTATTATTGCATACAATAATAGTATTCATTCAGTGACCAAACTTACACCCTTCGAAATCCTCTACGGACACACAAACCAAAATACACTTTTCGACATTGACATAGAAAAACAAGTGATGAATGATTACATAAGTAATCATAGGAATAAAACAGAGAAATTGTATGAAGCAATCAAAGAAATCAACAAGAAAAGAAAGGAAACCATTCTTACGAAAAGAAACGCTGATAAGGAAAACCTTCCAGAAATCCTCCGGAAGTCTACGTCAAAACAGTACAAAAGCAAAGCAAGACGAAGAATAAATTCAATAAAGAGAAAGTAATTTCAGTAAACCCCGAACAGAAGACAGCAGAAATAGAAGCTCGACATGCTAATACGAAGACGAAAATCCATCTTTCAAAAATAAAAAGACCAAGAAAAATTAAGAAGAAACTCGGAAAAAGTCATCAAACACAGGACGAGAAAGATCGACCAACTAATCCGAATCCCCATCCTGTTGCAGGTCCTTTCTGTTCTTCGGAGCGGCCCATGCCAGAGACACACCCGAAATAACCAATATCACACAAAACGTGGGTGTTCTTCCAATTAAATTGGGAGCCGCCAAGCTGATCAATTCTAAGCACACTTTTGTGCATTACTATGAAATAGATGGAATATTCCAACATGTAAATAATTTAGATTTGTTTTATAATAATGCTGTTGAAATCGTCAATACTAGAATAAGTAACTTTAGCGATAAGATTGAATATGTAACTGATAATAGTAGTAAATTGAGAGATATTGTGAATTTTATAAGATTTATTAATCATTCAAGAGAAATGATAATTGATAAATTAGAAATAATTAATGTGAACAATGAATATGTTCCAAGAGTAAAACGAGGATTAATTAATGGCCTTGGTTCAGCAATTAAAGTTATAACTGGAAATTTAGATGCCTATGATGGCCAAAAGTATGATAAAATATTAGAAAATTTGAAAAGTAATGAAAATGGAATCGAAAGACAAATGTCATTGCAATATTCAATGAATATGAATATTATTAAAGAATATAATAGAACTTTGAATGTTATTAATGATAATTTTAATGAACTTGTTTCAAAACTTAGTTATGTAGATCGTAGATTGAATGATTGATTATATTGAATTAGAAAAATGTAGAGATATTTTTAATCAATTGCTGATTTCTTACAATATGATTTTGAGCTTGATCCAAGAAATAGAGAATTCATTAACATTTTGCAAACTGAAAACTATTCATCCAAGTATTATTTCTTCAAAAGAATTGTTCATAGAAATAAATAAAATATCTAAATATTATGTAAATAAAATGCCTGTAAAAATTGATTTTGATAACATGTTTAACATTGAAAGAATAATGAATGTTGATTGTACTATTGATAAGAAACAAATTACTTATTTTATTGAATTGCCGTTGACTGATGAAACAGAGTTTGATCTTTACAAATTGATGTCTATTCCAACAAAAGCCGAAAATGATTATGTAACTGTATTACCTAGAGTTAAATATTTGTTAGAACCAAAAATAGAACATTTGAAAATACTAGGTTTAGAAACTGATTGTAAAAGTGTGATTGGAGATAAATTTCTTTGTTCATCTACCGAATTGTCAAATTCTAATCTTAGTTGTGAAACTTCAATTTTAAGACATAGTTCAACCGAAAATTGTAAATACACTGTTCTTGTAGTCAATGAAAACTTAATGAAATGGATTCCAGAATTGAATCAATACTTAGCAACTTTTCCTAATCAGGAAACTTTGAAAATACAAAACTTAAAAGAGACTAAGAACATTATCCTTAAAGGTGTATTCCTGATAAATTCAAAAGATAATAATGTTACTTTAGAAATAGCCTATTACAAAACCATGTATCAAAATTAAGAGGACACCCAAAGTTTTTGGAAGTGTTGAATTTAGACTTTGGAAAAATTCAGAAACACGATTTTACTGTTCAACTTAAAAATTTAAACTTAGAAAATATTTCAATGAATAATGTAAAACCAGTTTTCGAAAGTGACCATTTGACAGCAAGTCTATGGACTTCTCCTCTCTACACCGCTCTTCTAGTGGCTGTTATCATTGTAATCTATCAGAAATTCTTTAAGAGAGTGTCACCCGTTCCAGATGCTCAACCACCCCCCGATGTTCTCTTTAGGGATGGAGGAGTTATCTAATCAAAACTGCATAATATCAATGGTTCACACGTTGTAATGCTAAGTCAGCAATAGTATCTAGGCGGTAGCATCTTAGCGTTTAAGTCAGTTCTGTTTGTACCATCGAGCGTCGCAGACCTCCTCTGCATATGTATATCAGAGTTATTTCATACTTTTATTGTAAAAGTTTAAATTGATAATAAATTGAAATCTTTTTAAAAAGTGTTTCGTTTATTGAAAAACCATAAATTGTATGAAAATGAAATTATTATTTACTATCATCTTATTGTCTGTAGGAAGCAATGCATGATGTTTCGTTCTAATCATAGAGAAGCGATAGTAGTCTATCTGTTATAATAAATATACAGTATAATAATCTGATAGTTCTAATCTGTTATCTATGCTTCTAATATTCTGATTCTAATACGCTCTGATACTATACATTCTAAAGTATTTATAATGCCATTCCATTCTGGGTTGAATGCTATCTGAAAGCTGAAGCATCAATGCGCTCTACCTCTAGTTTATCAATTACATTACATAAACAAATGCTTCTGTTGTGAGCGTTCATAGGGTCAATATTTGTCGATCCATACACATAACAAGTCAAATTTTGGCGACTATAATGCTGGGAACGAGGAGATTGGCTGAGGGTGGCGGATATGGTGGGAAAGTGCTGTCAACCCCTAAGCTTCCCCATATGAGGCAAGGTCCGTGGGCAATGTGTTGTTTTGGCAATTGCTCATGCTCATCCGCATCTATGCTGTAAAATAACATGCCGAATTTGATGCGCTGCAAAATGACGGTCAATTCAAATACGTACACCTAGTGCATCATACACAATGTATTTGATTATTCATCCACTCATTGATACTTATAACATGACATATGTTCAGGTTGCCTCAAAATGCATCACTATCATGTATTGATGGCGGTTTTCTAAAGTTATCATTGACCATCCTTGATGTATAGGCTATACAGTATACATTTTTTGCTTTAATGATGCCCACATGAGCTATGGACTTGTGCATGGGTAATGGGAAGTAAGATGATGAGATATGATTGGACCTACAGTTTTAGGAGGAATCTGAACCACTGGGAAGCTCTTGGATGAATGCTATTCAGTAGAAAAAGACCTAAAATCGGAAAGTGGCCACCCTTGCAACGGAATTAGCAGGGGCACGTCTCTTAGCAATTAGATACCGGCACTACATTCCCATTATTTATTATATCTTATTTTTATGATAATGACTGATGTATTTTTGTTGTGTGTCGGAGGACACTTTAAGCCACTGGTCTCGGCTGCATAAAAAGCTTTCGTTCAATTCATCTCTCATCAGTACACTAGGACTCATACCGGCATCACCCTCAGAAAACAGTATTGAAGTAGTTTTGAAGAGAAGCAAGAGGCATTCAGCATGAAGCTCTATCTTCTTCCCTAAATTTTAACAATCAGTCCAAAATTAAGAATTTGCTTACATTTTTAATCCTCCACTGACTTCCTGAAAAAAACTTTTGTATGATTTATGTAGTTTGACAATTTCATTCTTATGCCATATAAAATGTGATATAATAAAAATAATATGGTTTAATTTAATTAAAATTGTAATTATAAACAATTTCCAATTTTTACTCAATAACAACAGCCCCACTATGATAAATTGGATTGAAAATGACTGACAATTTTCAAGGTCCACGTATATTTCAGCAGTTTAAATTGGATAAAAATATTAATTATCAATTTCCAGTAGTACAGTATTTGCACTCTAAATTATTGCATTCAATAATTAATATTAACGAAAATCAGGAATTAAAGTAACGTTACATATATTCATCTAAAATTTTGAATTTTCAATTAACATTTTAATTAAATTAGAGTGATTTCGCTTCATATTACTCTTTTCAGATTCAAAATTGATATTATGTCTCACTGTTTGTTGAAATTCAGAAAAGAGACAGATTTTTCTGGGAAAGTGTTTTTCCTTTGTATTGAATTGTAATATAATTATTTATACTACTACTACATTCAATAAATGGAATGGATTGTTAAATACAAATTGATCACCTGTATTTTGACAAATATTCCACATGTGATAGTTCAGTGATTGAATTGATGGTTAACAACAACCCACTAAATGTAATTTCTACCCAACGTGTATTTTCATGTATCATGTAACATGTATTTTCAATATGTCATGCCCTGTTAAATTGGCTCACAGGTCCACACATGAGAACGTGGCGATTCGACCCCTTATGATAATATTATTGTTAACAGAAAAGGCTTACTAAGTAAGCCTGCTGTCCTCAAGTGATGTTGCATATATATAGGCCTCTATTTCATATGTAATAGTTTATATGTACAACCTATTATTTACTTGTAAATTATTAGTTAATGTTCTGTTTCAATAACGTGGGTTGAACTGCGGAAGAGGCTCTCATGTTTAACTTCGCTCGCAGCATTTATGTTAGTTCTTTCTCATAGTTTTAAAATTTATCAATAGAATACAGTTATCTGTGTATCATAATAATTTCATTGCTACATCACTTACTCCCAAATCATCAAGAATAAACCTCAATTTCGGTGGAAAACCAAACTATGATTTGGAGCTTTTTCTATAAATAACAAAGCTACAAAAGTTTCAGCTTAGAATCTATAGAGATTCTATGATTGTTATTGCTGCTATGAAAGTTTGAGCATCAGATTTTCCTCTGCACTTTCTCAGCTAGTTGCAAGAGTTCAGGAAACAAAAATTGAAAGAGTGCGGTACGTTGGAAAGCAGAGGAAGTTCGGAATTTTTCTCTGTTCGACCTGATTTTAGTTCAGGGGAAGAAAATTGAAAAAAGAACTTTTCCATCTCCTCCAATCTGAAAAGGAAACTAGAAGTCCGGGAAAGTTTAGAAAAAAAAATTGGCGGTAGTGACTTTGTGAGCGTTATTCTTTGCTCTCCCAACTTTACTCGGGGAAAGTTTGAACTTTGTTGTTGTTGTTGTTCGAAGTACTAAGCTCTGGTCTGCTAGCTTATTAGTTGCAAGCGGCCTTTGGCTTCTCAATGCCGTCGAGAAACTTGGAGCGTGTTTCAAAATATTTGCTGACCGCAAAAATCTATCCGATGCTCACCGACCAACT
Organism: Laodelphax striatellus; assembly: GCA_017141395.1. Taxonomy (NCBI): domain Eukaryota; kingdom Metazoa; phylum Arthropoda; class Insecta; order Hemiptera; family Delphacidae; genus Laodelphax; species Laodelphax striatellus. The sequence continues at coordinate 28,217,698 of CM029534.1, forward strand.
TTGGCTGCGTCCGCTCTGTTTATGGAGCAAGTTGTGCCTTCAAACGGCTGGGTCGGAAACGATACCTCTATCCTGAAGAGTCTATCGATAGCCAACTATCGATTGTGGTCTGGTCGAAGTTTGCTAATCAAAGCAGGACGGCCGATGCCAACCTTGACGATGTATCATTGAAAGTTGGTAGTTGCTGAGGATGCTGTGTGGTGGTGATACTGAACTATGCGGGTTATCTGGTAATGATCAGTGATAGTAGGGTAGGGAGACTGCCATAGATAGATGTTTGATAGCTTGATATTAAGTTGAAGATTTTCGATATTCGATAGTTGAGATGGTTCATGATCGACAGAGGCAGAAGTAATTCAGAGTCCTCTCCTTTTCTGTGACTGAGGTCAATAGACGTGTGGAACATGTGGAAAGATGAAGAGAAATTGATGAAAGTATAAAACATGATAGTAAATACAGTATGTATTTAAAATGAAATAAATCAAATAATTTTCTGGCACAACAACAAGGCAATTAAAAATTAATATACATTGTATACAATAAAAATATTTTGTAGATACATACTAATGGACTTTAATTCATATTGAAATTAAATTTAAACCAAAATAAGATTGGCTTGCAATATATTTTGATGTATCTCTTTTATCTCTTTTCTAATGTTGATAAAGAATTTAATAATCATGCCGTAAGAGAAATAACAAAGAAACTGACTGTACTAGTTACGGTTAACTACGAGAAATGTTAACTCGTATATGTTAACAAAGAGAAAGAATAATTATACTGACAACGAACATTGATTTGGACTTAAGATAGGCTTTTAATGGCAATTATTGCACACTGGATCAAGTTGCGTTGTAACCAGTTCCTGTGTTCCTGATATGAGGGTGTGATAGCAAATGAGATAAATAATTACAGTGTAATAATAATTTCAAACTTTTTGTGCTAGATGTTGTTATGACGTTGCTGGCAGAAAAACTAGTTTCATAGTAGAGCAGTTATTTAGTGTTTTGATCTAGTTGTATTAAACATTACCACGTCACTTATAAGGTATAAATTCTGCCGAGATCTTGATAAAAGATATGTGAGATCATAAAATACATGGAGAGTGAGAAAGTGTGATATGAAAGGAAGGGATCACTTATAGAATTTATGAAAGCGCATAATTTACTAAATATATTTGTGTATATCTGTAGTTGCTGGAAATATGTATAGGTGGTCAGTAGCAATAGAAGGTAGTAGTATCACGCTACTACGAGAATATTGTGATAAATAATCTCTCAGCCACGCCTTTATTCACGTTTCACGGTAGCCTGTTTGTACTGAACTACTTTAAGTACCTTTGCTTACCCACTCACTTTCTATTCGCTCTTATGATTAATTCGATCCCTGTAATCGCTAGTCTGTAATTCTGTTTTCAAACACCTGGAAATGTAAACTTCTTCTGGATCGATTCCAGTGGCAATTATGTTTTATATTTAATTGTAACTTGTCATGGTTCAGTTTGTTTCAAAAAATTCATCCAGGCAGAAAATAGTTATGGATTGAATAAGTACTATAGTGCGATTCACGTCAAGAAGTCAGCATTGCTTAGATGAGAGTTTGCTATCCTTGTTCAGCACAAGGCAGTTGCTGATGTCTCTATCCTATTCGCACTGTGCATAGTTGTCGCACACAATCCCAACAAACACGTTTGGTGCAGTTTTCTCTTTCTCTCTCAATGAAACTTGGCATCAATGCTCCTCATATAGACAATGCTGACTTCTTGACGTAAATCGGACTATAGTGGCTTACTAATACCACAGACAGGACAAAACTATTACTTTCTCTATGTATTGTTTCTCTTTCTCTAAAGCTTTTATCTAATACTTTCAATTAAACCAATTTCAATTAATGTCGGATATTTTTATGATGAACTGGAAACTTGAAATTGATTTTTTGTGAAATTGTGGTTTTTTATAAGACCGCATGTCCTTTTTATTTTTTCCCAAAAATTCTCTGATAATGAAAGAAAAACATTGAGCTACTACGAAAGTATTGCATTACCTATTTTATATAAAAATTTTATAGCATTATAATATTATTAAAATTCTAGTGTACCATAATTTTCTACTGAGGATAAGTGATTAAATTTTGTTATCGAGCTTGAATATTATAATGATTCAATGAAATAATTTAAATAGTTATACTACAGTAGTACAGTATTTATTAAATGGCTTTCTAAAGTAAGTTGCAACCTGCAACGCTCATTTTATAATATTAACAAGCCTGAATAATAAAAAATAATAAATTGAAATAATCATTCTTTTTGTCTGAACACAAGTAAACTCTATAATAAGAACAGCGACTGTCTTTGAAAATTCGTTTTTGCGTTGTGAGATCGGAATTGAATAATCGAATAACATTTCATAAATACAGTATTTTATTTGAATAATTAAAACAAAGCTATTTTTGTATCTTGACATAACAATGACACTGGTAAACATACTACCTGTTAGTTCAGTATGCTTGCAACAATTCATTAGTTTCAGTTTCAATTTGCTTTCTGAAATCAAACTTGCAGCTCATTGCATTTCGTTAGTCCTCGGTAGTATAGTGGTCAGTATCCCCGCCTGTCACGCGGGAGACCGGGGTTCGATTCCCCGCCGGGGAGGAATTTTTTTGCTGATTCGTTTCAAGGTGATAACCCGTGAATCTTATTCTCTTCAACACTCTTATTATAATTTCTTAAATAAACACTAAATTTTCATCAGGTACAATTTTTTAAAATTAATTCATGTTTGTTGAGAATTTGTCAGCTTTTGCTGTGTGGATATGATTCCAAAAAATTGATATGATGATGGTCCCTCAGAAATGTACAGATTGCAATTCTCTCCAAATTATTTTATCATTTGCTAATCTCATACTTTCCAATTTCTTTACAGGTAAGAAGAGTTCAGAAGTTAAATTCCTCATGTGTTCCTGAACCTATAACAATATAAAAGGTAAGATTTTAGATTTTTTATCGTATGGCGTTTTTTAGATTTTAGATGAATTTACACAATGAAAATATATTCCTCCACTGTTTATCTTGAATAATCCTCAAAGTTTTGTTCAACAGACTTTGTTGTGTTTATAGTAGACTGTAATTTATTTATTTATTTCTTCAAGCTGTTTACAGCATTACAGGAATAATAGATATAATAATATATAAAAGCTTGTAGCTAGAAAAATCTTGTTCCAAGAAAAATGTTTTATCAATTAAATTGAATGTCAACAATAACTATTATTAAAAAATTACTATTTCATTTATTAGACATAATTAAACCTATTTTAAATTATTAATCCTATTAATTTATAAAAATAGTAGGCCTACTTTTTACAACTTTTCGTTTGAAAATTTTAATTTCTACAATACATTTCTCAGATTTTTTATAAATTTATATTATATAGTCCGTGTGTCCAAATTGGTGTTTGATATAATTTATTTTCTAAAGTTATCGATATGCCGATATTGACTTTCAATCATCTGACAAGGTTACGATGTAGCTTGTACGATATACAAATGGGTGGTTTACATTCTTGGCAATAAAAAACGAGCTTGTCTTATAACAACGCTTTGATTTCATCTTGAAAGGTTATTGTAAACTCGGCGTAGTTGCAATGCATGGGTCAAAGCTATTGCTGAGGATGGGGTTTTATATTGGGAGGTGCAAAAACAGCATGCCATTTCGTGACTGTAAGCTGTAAAGACGGAATCTTTGCGTTTTTTGATAGATCCCCTCTCCCTAAAGGGCTCTTTGCTGAAGAATTTACTTCCTTTCCGATAAGTCTTGACGTTTGCTCAGTTGGCTCAGGCGAATTGTAAAGGCAAGTCCGTGATTTTCAAAATTCCTTGGTATTCATAAGTCACGAAGGATCGATCGCTTAGGCCTTTTATGCCGAACCCGTGTGTCACTTGAACCGCCTTTGTGGTGAATTCAATGGGTGCCAGTCGGTTCGATCAATAGATATTAGTATCAACACATCGCTTATCAATTCAATTAGTTCAATTCAAATTAAAGGTCTTGAGTTACTTTTATAAAGTACTGTTGTACCTTACTAGCTAATGATTGTGCTTGTAGAGTAGGATATCAATATCATCTAATATTCTCATTGTATAGTCTCTTATTAGAACTAAAGTCTTCAACTGAGAATACTTATTGTAGTTTATATTCAATATAAAAGTAAATTATTCAAATCCTAATCTATATATTGTTCAATTTATGTATGAATGTTATTCCACCACTTTGAAGCTCTTTCTATTCCACTTCTAGGGTAGGAATTTAATTCTCATTAATCAAAGTATCTTCAATCCATCAGACTGACTTTAATGCTGTATTTTCGGTGGTGAGGCAGTCATATGAGCTCTAGGCATAATCTTTATCGTGGGTAATGGGAAGGGTGTTGATGAGAGATGTATTCAACGATTGCTTTTTGGGATGCCTGGACCAGGGCTCTACGTGTCCTCCGAAACACGGGAGTGACCCGAGAATACTTTTGGCTTATCATACTAGGTATAATGAAACTCGGTTATGGCGCCCTCTATCATAATCAAACCAGAATATATTGAATAAATATGTTTTGATAATAGTGCACCTCACCTTCTAAACATGTTTTGGATTTAACATCCTTCCAATATAAGTGTTGTCGCCAAACTGTTCTTGCCAATATGTACAGGTTAAGATATAGGCTAGTTCAGGGTATAGTTATACCTGAAGAGGATAGACTGTGCAATATTGTATCAAAATGTGACAATTTACTGGTGAAGATTCGGTCCGAAACAAAGACTTAACAGCATAGCCCCCTATAATACACAGAGCCCCCCACAAATAGCCCATAAATAACATATAGCCCCCTATAAATGTATTAGAGGGGGCTATGCCAACAGCCAAAATTCGTTTGATCTGACATGGTGTTGAAAGTATTTCGAGTTGATCGAGAGTAGGCCTACATGTTTACGATAGAGTGTACACGTTTGATGCATTTGTGGGAGCTAATTTTGGCACTAAGCTGCACTGCATGCTGTAGTCCTACATTTGTCGTTGATACATTGTTCGAGGCTAACATGACTGTGTCGTTTGACGTCATGCCTCCAAATGGAATTGCAAATTCATGAATGTTCGTTCACAACGGCTGTCAAGGTAGGACAGACAAATATAGTTCAATCATAGACTGACGGCTTTTATTCATTTGACGGTTGATCCAATGAAATCTAGCTATATGTCTACATGGGCCACTGTTCATTTCACATTTTTCAACTGCATTGCAATGTAAGGTGTATACCTACCATAAAAGTACAATTTAAACCCATTTAATATGATTTTTGTGCAATGCAGCCGACAAGATTTAGCATTCTATTGTTTTATTGTTTATACATTTTTCAAGAAGGTCTAATGATTTTATACTGGTCATATAATTAAAGATTAATGGAATTTATTCAGAAAATATCTATCAACTAAACATTATTCTGTTCTAATAATTCTATAATTTTCATAGGAAAATTTTATATTGTCATTATATAGAATTGATTAGAAACTGTGTGAAGTTGGAAACGTTGTTAAACTGTAATGAGAATAAGCATTCAACTGGAAAGTCTTTTAGGATTAATTTGCCTGGTCGATAATAGTGCAGGTAGAAAATATAATGATCGTGGTAATAACAATTTTGATTTGTTGAACTCTCATCCTACTCTAAGTACTATAAGTTGTAAACATTATCTGTGTTCTTATCTTTTTTCCCGAATGAACAACTCCAATTGTAATTCCCCTCTCCATCCCCTACTTACGCAACATACAAATAACTGAAATGTCAAAGAACTACGATTGAATGGCAAAAAACGAACAAAATCATCCAAACCGTTGAAAAATGTAGAATTTTCGTTCATTTCCTTTCCTTTAATTATGTTTAGTGCTTTGTGTATTGTAAGAAAACATTCCAGTGCTTCATTGGAAACAAAGTTGAAAAAGTTGTTAACTCGATAAATACTCCTCGTGCCCTCATTTACGATTTAGTGTATAGCAAAGCGTTTGGTTTACAAACAAGAAGAATACCGAATGGAATGAACTCGTATAAACTGAATGGAAACTATTTCTAGTAGTTGGTGCATGGAGCAATGCTAATTCGGGAGTCTGTCAGTGCCAGAGCAAACATTCGAAAACTTCGCTATTAATGGGCTGTCGATGCTAAATCGTTTTCCTGTCTCGAAATACACTCACAAACAAGTCAGCCGCCATTCTCATCCTCATTTTGTGAGTGAACAAGTGCGCCACGTTGACGAAATGAGGCACCAAAGACAGATATCTATCTGGTTAGCATCACTCAGAGCTGTCGGAACGAGTGAGGCATTCGGTGAAGGATTGTTTTAAAGGGAGAGAAATTGCTCTGATAGAGTTCGATCTGCATGGAACTCAAATGTTCACATACTGCTTCAGACGAAAATCATGAAAAGGGAGAAGAATTTTGCCTTCGTTGCAACGTTAGGGGATCATTATTTAAATTAATATTCTGGATTTCAGTCACATTAATTACAGTGTACTTATTGGAAGTTGGTACAGTATTTTTATTCTATTTATGGAATGATCGGTAGGTAGGTGGGTGTTATTTTTAATTAGAATAATGTAGCATCTTTAGTCTAGGTAAGAGTTGTAGATAATTCTGAACATAAAAAAATGAATCACGAAATAAAAGTCTCACATCTGTTTTCCAACTTATTGAATAAGGGCCGGTTCATGAGCTCGGGATTTAGCCAAGTCCTAGACTAAAACGGGTGGCCACCGTAGCATCGACAAACGTTAGCCTCGAAACTATGTACTGAGGGCTCTCTATGCTGCTAACCCACTAATCTGTCGAGACAAACGTTTGTCGATGCCACGGTAGCCACCCGTTTTAGTCTAGGTCTTGGCTAAATCCCGAGCTCATGAAACGGTCCTAAATCTTTCGTTCGCTGATCAAATAAGGGGAACTTGATGATTTTTGTTATTATGAAGTAATTATTTCAAATCATAAAATCTACTAGAATCAGTTGCCGGAGGCTCGAAACCCACCTATAACAAACTGTTACAGTTGGTAAAGTAGGTTCTCCACCCGTTCCACTCCTCACCCACCTTGAAGTCCAGGAATGATGTGAGTTGTTGGGCATCAACCTCAGCAAAAAATACTGCATTTATATTTTTGAAATTAATATCTAGGATCATTCAAAAATTTCAATTTCATCCATCAGTAGCGTATTGTGAAAATCATCATCACAGTAGTGATTGTGAAGAGAATCTGATTTCAGTTATAGCCTGAGACGGAAATGATTGTAAAAGGAATTACATTGTGAATATCATCATCACAGTGGTGATTTTGAAGTGAATCTGATTTCAGTTATAGACTGAAACGGAAATGATTGTAGAAGGAATTACATTAATTGATTATTATCTAGGAAATTAATTATTAAATTTAATGCGCCTTGAGTTGAACTAATCGTGCTGCCAACCTTCTAGTACGTATGATCAAAGCATAGACTAACCTAATAATAAAAATGGATTATCTTTGATGTACGACTGATGTAACTTCAGTTGCTTCAAGCTACAGATCAAGGAGAATGTGTAGTTGAATAGAAAAATGCAGTCACCAAATCACAAAAGGATCACATTCTACCTCATTCAAGTGCCAACAGAATTGATCTGCGAACAGTTGGCTAGCCTACATTATAAAGGGAATCCAAAATAATAACAATAATCTTCACTAACCTACAATGCAAGGTTCAGTGGATCAGTCACGGTCATCAACAGATATAATGATAGATAGCTGCTGCAGGTCTCCACGCCGTCACCATGACAAATTAATGGTCACGCTCTTGGCCATTCAACTTACCATTGAAGGTCTTTGGAAAAAATAATGAAAAGCATTGTTGACGTGCTTCTGTACAACACTGCCCTTTTATTCAATGGTAGGTTTGTTGTAGGTCAGGAGTATTGATAAAAAAACAATGACGAGTTTATGATTAAAATTGAAAATTTAGAGGATTGTAGTTTATGTAGGCAAAGTTTAACGTCAGTAATTCAAAGAAGATAAGATTTGATTGATTCAGAGATTTAAAATGAAACTGTAGGAGATTGAATATCTCTTCTTTCAACAGATAAGTGCCAACAGCTTACAACAACTTCCTTAAGATTAGAGGCAACAAGAATTTGGAATCACTAAGCCTTTATTGAAATTATCAAATTATTGTGTTTGTTTGTACTTTAATAAATTCTCGTATTTGTAATGCATTATTATGAACGTTAGTATGGGCTGTAGTAAATAAAGTGTGGTAAATGAATTTAATGTGGTTAAAATAAAATAAATTTGGAATCAAGTATTATTTCATAACATTCTAATGGAATGTGCATGAATTAAGGTTGGCTGTTTCACTTTTAATCTGTAATAAGCACTTGAGGATGACATCTAAAAAGAGAAACTAATCTGAATGACAGAATTATTCAATTTTCATTATTTGTGTTGATCTGCTTGTCACGGCGTAGTGACGGAACATAGAAAACAATATACATCCATTGTCAATGCCCCACGAGTTGCGGTGACCGGTCTAATCTCATCGTTGACATTTCCATCCCCTAGAATGCCCCAAGCAATCGAATAAATGAAAATTTCATTTCCAAATGATCATTTGAAACAAACAATGGGTGCCTGTTGACAGGTTAGAAGAAAAGCGTTTCTGTTTGTTTTTGTTGCGGAAAAGTCTTTTTCATTCCGGAGGGTGGTGAGGGAAGGAGAAAGAGGTGGAGGGGGGCAGTTGGGCTTCCCGCGCCATTAAATCTGCGCTCTGTTTACAAACACGAACCGCTGGCAAAGAGCCAACTAAATCCGGCATGTACAGAGAATATAAAACGGAACAGACAAAGTTTTCGGGGAATGAAACACTGGTGGTGTTCAAAAAGGGGAGGGGATGTTTAGCTTTTCAAATAGAACGGTTTGAAAGGGTTTGGGTAAAGTACTCCCTGACCAGCTCAGAGTCAGACTTTCCACAGCTTCTATAACAATGTAAACAGTTATAATTAATCATTACTGAATTAGTACTATATACAGTACAGGCTCTTTGGGACTGAAATATTCGCTGAAATGCATTGCAGTCTGCCTATCCAGTTCCTGAATTTTGTTTACTACTGTTTTGATACGAATCACGAAATTTGATTACGGAATTTGTTGCTATATTATTTGTTTTAGGGATGTTCTTGTAATTGAGAATATTTCGTATTTTGAACTTATGAAAAAATTAACACTGATATAAGAATAATATTTGTAATGATAATAATAATAATGATAATAATAATAATAATAATAATAATAATAATAATAATAATAATAATAATAATAATAATAGTACTAATTCACTCAACACAAATGAACAGGAGATATTAAACAGGGAGATATTCAGAAGAAAAGTGGATAAGTGGGAAATTCTCCCAGAGCTACGCCCTAAACCGTACAGACCATTATGGAGTGAAGAAAGGAAGCAGCGGTTTTCGCAAAGGATGAAGGAATACTGGGCAAAGAAGAAAAAATGAATACCATTCACCACGAATCATTAAATACTTAGCGTCTTCCTCTAGGGAGTTCTATCGCCAATAATAATAATAATAATAATAATAATGATGTTCATATCCAGGCACAAAGAAAAATGAAAATACAATAGAAGAACTACGGAGTGGTCCGTAGCCGAAGGCGATAAGCGCCTGTCTGATAATCCAAAGGTTCCAAGTTCGAATACAGTTGCCGGAACGGATTTTGACAGAAACGACCACTCCCGTCTTTCGGAGGAGACGAAAAGCCGTCGGTCCCGACTGCCTAAAAACAGTCGTCATCTCTCATCATCACCACTCTCATTACCCACGCACAAGCCTAGAGCTCATGAGGGCATCACCCTCAATATTGGTAAATAGAAATAATAGTAATATTATGCAGCGATTACTGGTAGGAGAGTGAAACAAACATAAGATTATGATGAGTTTTCGGAATAATTGTAGGATTATTAGAATTCTGAAAATTATATTATTTATGTTTGAATGATTTCATACTTGTTTCATCTGACTTCCAGAAAGCTTAGAAGATGAACTGCTGGTTTTTCTTTTACTCTTTACTCCTTTACCCTTATTCTCCTTTACATCTAATATCTCTGCTCAAAACTCAAAACATCAATATTTTCTTCTAGGATCATCTTGACACCTTTTCCTCCTACCATCCATTTCAACATTTTGTGATCCGTATTAGAGCACCATTTATTAACCATCTTGCATTGCAAAAGAAATAGACAGTTTTTACCTCTTTTCCTAAAAAAAAGAAAATAAAGGAACCACAAAAGATTCTGTTATATATTTTTATTTAAAATCTTTCTAACTTCATGTTTTGTTCAGTTAATCTTATGCTGTAATTACTATTTTTAAATGACGTTTATTGTAATGCCTTTCATGACCTAGAATTTAAGCAACATATTATTTTGTAATCTGCGTGAATAAAGTGATTATTCTATTCTATTCTATTCTAGAATTTCGTATAGATCAACATTCCATGTAGATTCCATCTACATTTGTAATCCATGTATTGAAACGACTAAATAAATATGTGTTTTGAGTATTGAGGTCAAGGTGGTCGATAAAATGTAGTGTAAATGCAAACTCCACCGGTTTCGGTTTTGCCTCTCGTAACATACTGTATTGATTTATGAGGAAGATATTGAGGTGGAAGCGATTCCCGTTTAAATGAGGTTTAATGGCTGATGTCACAAGAAACATTCTGGCTGCGATGATTTTCGTGCACTTCTTGCCTCCATAATTTGCCTGTCCCGATCTGGATATCGTTCTATTTTGCTCGTCTGCAGCATTAGCCGAGTGGGCCGCTGCTGCTATTACATCTGATAAGCGGTGCACGTTCGCACTGTAGCACATTAATTCTATTTGCGAAAGATCGTTCGGTTGTCTGCCAACATAGGCATGTCTCTCTCCTCTTCAATATAGGGCCACGTACTCCTCCATAACCATGTTACACCACCATTATTACCATTATAATTCCTTGCCTGTTCCAGATGGCTGGCTACAATTTCTGTTTTGTTTTGAAATGTGGGTTTAGTGTGAATCACCACAATTACTGTTGATAGTAGAACTGAGTGCGAGCTTTTGGTTAGGGGTGGTTTTGGTCACTATTACCCTACTTGTGAAGGTGAAGCTATTTGTGTGGAATTTGCGGAATGTGGGGAAGAAAAATGTGATTACCTTGAGTTGAAAGCATAGAAATGAATGTTATCTTAAAAAATATAAAAATGATACCAGTTAAGATCAGAGGCCTTTGGCATTTGAAATCATGAGATAGGTTCATAAATAACGGGTTTTTTTATCGTATGGCTTTTTATCGGTGGGGAGACCCTTACGGGTAGGTTCCACCTCGCCTAATTGCACAATTTTTCACAATAAATAACGTTGTATCAAGTATACTAAGTTCATGAGCTCGGGATTTAGCTCAGTCCTAGACTAAAACGGGTGGCCACAGTAGCATCGACTAACGTTAATCTCGACACTATGTGCTAAGGGCTCTCTATGCTGCTAACCCACTAACCTTTCTAGACAAACGTTTGTTGATGCTACGGTAGCCACCCGTTTCAGTCTAAATCCCGAGCTCATGAACCGGCCCTCATAGATATTTTTAAGTAACCCTCACTCATATTTCACCTACTGGGGCCTATTCCATACAAGTCCAAAGTTAGATTATGTCAAACACCTTTTGTTCACCGGTAAAATTTCCACTTGGAGAAGCTAACCAAAAGTAGATTATATATTTGAAATTTGAAAAGGTTGATAGACAAACCGGATCAACCGGTTCAATTGAAAATATTCACAGATATTGAATAAAACTAGAAAAATCTTTACTAAATTAGGTATTTATTATAGCTGATCTGTCTGTTTAGGGGTGAGTTCCCAATTTTTCTGTATTTTCGACTTCTAAGTTCTATGAGAGAACTTCCTTTTTCCGATTTAAAAAAATATTTAATTAACTGTTGGAGCCCGTATTCAATTTAGATTTGAATCCCGTGAAAATAGATAATGACAACAGAAATTCAATTTGTTATTTGTTTTTTATATGCTTCGCAATATCCATCACTGAGTTGATTTTTTGTAGGATATTCTTCCACCAGCATCTCTTTGCTTTGTTTCATTTATTTCAATATGGCTCGGATCGTCAAAGTGCTGTGATGCTGAAAAAATTGGAGAAGATTCGGCAATCAACCGGCTACAAAGTGACAGACAAAAGGTGGAGAGGGAAAAAGAAAGAGACTTGTCAGGTAGTAAAACGAACTGAAGGAAAAAAGCGGAAGAAATAATGATATCTGAACGTGTTAGTTTAGCCAGAGATAAAAGGCGGGCGATTCGCGTGCGTGAGTAATAATGGAAGTGGTGGAAGAGTTATCTGTGGAAAAATAAGAAGAGTGTAAAAAAGTAAGAGGAGATCACGAAGTAGAAGAAAAAGAATAACTGGAGCCGTCGGAACTATGAGTCACTGTTGTGTCGGAGGGGGAGAGCGAATGAGAAAAAGAAAAATATAATTGCCAGGTAAGCTGTTGTAGTGAGCGAGAAAGGAAAGTGGTTTAATGTGAGTGTGAAAGAGTGAGAGAATGGGAAATGTAGGAGATGATAAAGCGGGGGCATAAAGTGCAACAACATTCTTTACTTTCCCCCTCTCAATGGTTGTATGTCTTTTCCGGAGTACCTTTACAGCTCCTCCCACCTCCCACTCGCAATGTGCCATTACCCGGCCCGGGAAAGGGGTCGTTGCTATAGCAACCACTCCTCTCCTCCGATCCCCACAACTCCTCTTTATACTGTCCCTTCCTCGTCCATCTGGTCAAAAATCATCCTAGTACCCTTCTCTCTGTGACCAAGGGGCCGGGGTTTGTCTATCATTTTATTTTGTAATCAAACTGAAGAGTTTAATTAATGTTCCACACCAACGCGAAATAGACGTCGGGCTATTTTCGTATTTCGTGCATCCCTCTCTTAACATCCCCCCCCCCCCCCCAGCCCTCATCAACATTACACGAACCGATTCCTTCTCAGTATTGGGATACCAATAAATTTACGAATTTATCTCTCAGACAGATAGAGATAGATGCAAGAGTAAAAAGAGTTGTCTTCCGTTCCCTATTCGTGCATGAATGCTAGTCTTTTTTCATTTTTTCATCTGCCAACCTTTTACGGCAGGTCAAAAACTTTATTCGTATCTCTCACACACTTACTTTCTCTCTCTCTCCGCTCATCAACACTGACAGGACGATCTCTTCTCTCTTCAACTAAGTTTCTGCTCACGGATGTTTATATTTTTCTTCCAGTTCTTTTCACTGTTTATTTTCTTTAGCCGTTGCAGAGCTCCCTGTTTCTAATCATTCAAAAACATTCCAGTCTTTCTTTCAACTCTTCTCTGTCCTTCGATTTGTTTACAATTGATAAACGTGCTTGCCTCACCGTTCTACACATACATACAAGTGTGAAGTCTTTTATTCATTGTACTATTCTATTCAACAACAATGTTGATCTTCAACAATCGTTCAAAATCTAAAATTTGTAAGTTTGTATCAGTGATTGGTTTTTACTAATATTATTGGCTTCTATCTCTTCATTGTACTCTAGAAACAGATTTACTCAGTAGTAGTGATTGTAATTTCTTTACCCCGTAATGCACATTGCACTCGCAAAATGAACAATCCTTGAATAAATATCGGTAGGTATTTCAGTTGCTGGATTGAATGTTTGTTACTTGAGAAATGGATACAGTAGCTCTTAGCAGGAAAGGTACTTCTGGCAACCCTCTCTTGGTAAGGGGTTGCAAAATATCGATTTTCCAAGGGATAGGGTTCTGGAGCTGACCGCGGCTAATAAACCTCCCACCCTTCCATTCCAGTCTATTAAACACTTGGCTACAATGTTGTGTGTATGTATATACTCAGCTCCAGTACAGTTGGTTACCAAAATGTCTGTGTTATCTTTAATAGAGTTACCTATTTATCACGGTGCTCCATCGTTACTTAGCTGAATTAATACGATTTTTTCAATATAGAATAAAATAGATTTAGTATAAATATGGACCTTATAGATAGACAGAAATTTATCTATTCAAAATATAGAATATATAGTTTTTTTTCTATTGTTAATTATCATTCAATTGAACTCTTATGATCACTGTCGAAACTCATTATAGTTAATTAAAGAACTTTCATTATAAACATAATATTGAATTCTGAATAACTACTAATTTTTTAAGTTTGAGTAATAATCATATAAATTAGTTTTCTACTGAAGTGCATTTCATAATCCAAACTTGACTCATTGTGTTCGTTCGAACAACCACAGCTCTTGAATATTCAACTACACAACATCCCACCAACTTATCTTTTCGGAATGCGATAACAATTAAAACTATATTGAATATTCATTCAAGTTATTCTCATGTATTAAATTAAAGTCTTTATTCATGTGGCCCACTTGTCTCTCGCACGCACGCATTCATTTGATCCAGCGTCGTCGTATCAAAATAATCCACGAGTTGATCTGGTTGCCTACCGGCAGGGAAGTCTCGGGGGAAATTTTGTTAGCGTGTTGTGGCAGCACTGCATGCAACAAACTGGCAGCTCTGCATTTCCACGAGAACTGTTCAGGATTGCCTCGAGACCGGTGACTCTGTGCTTCGTACTCAACGAGAACAAGTTTTCTAAGTTTCAGTTCGCCGAACAGTGATATAAGTTTGTGCTGTAACAATTTATTCACGTTGAAGGAATAAGCGAGTCAACGTAGTTTTTTCTTGGAAACGTACAACTGTTGATACTCAACTTGTTGAGTAGTAATTTTTCATTTTTTCAATTGATGTGAGTTGTCATCCTGAGTGATCTATTGTGTTCTCATCAGCTGGCCAGAAACGTAGACGTGTGGTGATTTGGCTGTTTAGTAGCCGTGTGGGATTGGAGTCCTCAAAATGACTCGTTCATCTCTCAAACTGGGATAATATCTAACAGGCAAGTCACTATTCCCTAGAATATGCTCTTTCTGTCTAGTTTTACTTCCATATTTCATTCAGAGTGTATCTTGCGGTTTGAAGGACATACTTCGACATTCGACCGTACTTGATTTCATATCAATCAAGATGTATTCTAATGATCAGCTATCAACCGCTTCATATTCACCCGGCTGGTAGAGTCCAGTTTCAGATTCTTTTGAAGGTCGCCGGTACATAGGATCTAGTCTGGTAGGAAGTTTGATCTTTATCAAATCAATATAAGATGAATTAAATACTACATGGCAGTATCGTACCATATTGCCTTTGATTACACTTAGTTGGAAAAGCAGATTGCAGTAACTACATAGATAAAAAATTGAACATTGAGATTAAAATCCCGACATTATTTTTATTCCTCATTTTTTTCAAATACTGCCTGTCTAGAGAATCTAGACTCAACAAAGAGTGTTCCATTTTATTCCAAGACTGCAAAGGGCCATGGATGCGAGCTTGGACTGCATTTAATTGTTCAATTCTAGTGTTTAGTCAACTCTCATAATTATATCAAGATTTCTTGTTTGCCACTCTGTATCTTTCAAGTCTTAGCATCTAATTTTCACCGACGTAGTTGCATCTTTATTGTGGAAAGTGATACAGTAGCTGATTTCACTACGGCTACCATAGTGAAACAAATCAATCCAACCTGTGAAATGATTTGCTGGACGTTTGTGAACATCTATTTTAAACAGGTGCCGTGGTTTCATGAGAAGCAATTGTTTAAAGGGAATGGGAGGGGGGGTTATTGAAGTTGATGTCAGAGGCGTGGCTCTTTGCCAGGGCTCATCAGCAGCCCACTACACTACACTATACAAAGCAGCGACAGAAACGTGAGAAAACGATTTGGCATGGCAACCGCAAACCTTCTCCCAAGAAATATACGATACGCGCTACCAGTCGGTTACAACGCCTCAGCTCGCAAGATGAGTGGCGAAAATAAAACTGCAAACTCATCAATTACTGCGCATAGATGGCTTACACTGTTCTCGCTTCTGGTTCGCCGGCCATTTTGTCTTAATGTGCTACATGTTCTATAGTCCGTGCAAACCTTAGTTTGCAGTATTACGTTTATGGGGCGCAGTGTTGCCGGATCTACTCATGTAGAATCTAACTCATGACCTAATGACCTTTAAAAATTATTCATAGTATAATAGTAAAAACATATAAATAGGTAATTAGTGTGCTAATTTTTTCTCATTCATGTAGTTTTGATAGAATAAGAAATGTAAACAAAACAAGAGAGAGCAGAAAAGAGAGCGAACAGCTGTGAGTGAGGAGTAATGAATAAAATAATAAGCAAAACATGGCAACAGCGCTTCCATATCCCCATAACAAATAGCATTGCCATTTAAACGCTTACTGCAAACTAAGGTTTGCACGGACTATAGATTAGATTTATCTATTTCCTAGGAAGTTTGAGTTTCTTGAAGTCGTCAATGAAGTACGGCCAGTTAGTCAAGACAAGACGAGATTAGTCACGTTTAGTCACAGTAATTCACAGTAGTGCTTATGAAGCAACACACCGATTAGTCATTCCATCAGTGTGTGCTGCTTATACATGTGCTGTGTTACTACATCGTCTTGTCTTGACTGAAACTGGTGTACGCCTATCTAATCCCATATAAACCTTCTGATAATATTTATTATTAGCTAGCTACTTCGTTATCTGTTTTGATACTGTATATATATATATATAGGCATATCTGTTTCAAAATCAAGACCGGAAAACTCAATGAAAAACCTATCATTCAAGTATTTTTTATTATCTCTTGATAGTGAACTGTGATTAATTGAAAGGATCTGGCAGGAATGTTTCTTATCGGTCGGCGTTGGCACAAGATTAGATAGATCTCCTCATTCTCTGATAGCCTATTGATTTGTTAATAATTGCTTTTTACTCCTATTTCTTTTACATTTTTCTTGTGCTCTTCCTTTCGGTGTAGTTATTTAATCTTAATTCCATTTCATATCTTTCCAGATCTCTTCCAACAATATATTTTTTCATGCCCTAATTTCACTTCAATTTAATTCATTTTGTACTTGATATGAACTTGACGTTTTCATGAGTGCTTCAAAATTCTCCACTATTTCCTCAAATTTCTTCTCGGTTCTCAGCCATATTATTTCTTCAACGCATTTTCACGCAATTGAGAGGAATGAGTAATAATAATTTCTTCAAGCTTCGGTGATAATTCACTGTTTTTTATTTTTAGTTTGTCTCCATACCGTGACTCGCTTTCCGGAATTTATGGATTACGCAACAAGAAAAATGGCGATTTGCGATCGTGACTTGAATTGAACAGAGGTGGTTAAAATAGTATATACAGTATTTTTATTATGCCGCAGGCGAAGAAGTGATAATGTAGCACTTATAATGGCTGCACAAGGGAAGGAAGAAAAACTGAACCGGGACAAAGGACTGAAATGGTTTCCTTCTTTTTTATTTTTCGTCTTCCACTTCTTATTATTCCAGTCTCATTGGTTCTTTCTCTCTCTTCCGTTGGCGTTTCCATGACAACTTGCTGCTTCCCCCTCTCTCTTGCTTCAACTTCCTTCTCTGTCACTCCAATGCGTGTCGGTTGGCAATTTTCTGTTTAGTTCCAGTGCCTTGGGCAGTCTGCGTGACCTTGTACGTTTTCTAGCCCTTGATTATACAGCTCACGAAACTGTAGATAACTAATTGTGGAAAAATTGAAACCCATCGCATAATTATAACAAATGAACAGTTTTAGCTAGAGATAATTTTGATTTATCAAAAATGTTTGAAATGATAGGAGTATAATTAAGCCGAGCTCAATAGGCCTCTATCTTCTTTGTAAAGAGTATGATGTTTTGTCTACTGTATTGTAGGACTATTTTTACATCCCTCCTTAGATAGATAAATTATTTCTTATTCTGCCATATAAAAAAAACCGAATAACCTCTGTTCAAGAGTATTCACATTGTGCAACTCACTGTGAATGGCTGTATACTATTCTACTACTATAAATACTACTAAATTAATATGGAATTATTATCTCTGTTTCCAAAAATAGTGATTAATTTTTATCTTTTCTGTCTATCCACAGTTTCTACACTTGAAAATTAATTTGTCTGGAGAGCATTGGCTTCCCCTTTATTTTATTCTTGGGAACTCGATTGTCAGCAATTGTGAAAACAATGTCTTTCTACGTTTATCAGCAATGAAAATTGCTGAATCAAAGCTGAGTGTGTGTATGGTTTTTACCTTTTTTGACGGGAGTTACATTTTTCATCCATTTTCTCATTGATTAATATTACATTTTGTCAGCATAATAGAACAATGTAAGAGTAATAGAATTTCTTTTGGTAGTATTATTAGAACCTTTGTTGATATACTTGAAAATTTTTTATATTCATCATCATCTAATTTGGTAGAATGTGAAATTTTTTTTCATCCTTATATGGTTTCAGAAGCATTCAACAACAACTCATAGTATGATCTTGAATACATCATTACATTGAATACTGACCATCAAATTTTTGAAAACGGTAACCCGTCAATTCCTCGTAATGAACAAATAATGTTATTGTGTTATGTCACTGAACAATATTATTCAAATCAACAGTTCCACACATTGGGAGTAGTTGAAGAGTTATCTTACAATAAAAATCATATAAAATTTGTTAAATTCATTATTTTCTTTTACCTTCAACTTGAACATTGAACTACATGCACATTTGACATTACAAAACTTTCGGAGGAGACGTTAAGCCGTCGGTCCCGACTGCCTAAAAAGTAGTCGTCATATCTCATCATCACCCCACTCATTACCCACGCACAAGCCTAGAGCTCATGTGGGCATCATCCTCGAAAAAAAAAATACAATTATTAATACAGTACTTATTAAATACAATTTTCTACCCTGTCGTTATTTGTTATAAATGAATATTTTCTGTACTAGCTATGGCGAATTATGCTCCTATAATGCATACTAAAACCATAGAGAAAGTTTGGATTACATTTAGATTTTCACCATTCACCGCAATAAATTTCCTCAAACAATCTGTTATCTGCGATTAATCACTAACCTTTAATAATAAGTTGAATTCAAGCCATAGTTATGTTGTATTGGCACTGCAATTGGCTAAAGTTAATTGAGACTTGTTTCAAAGTTGTAAAATTCTGCAGTGATTACAGTGTAACGTAGCAATCAAAGCACAGAATTATATTTGCTTTGTTGGTTGACAGTAGAAATTCCAACAAGTGAACAGAGTTTCCCGGCTGGCGCTTTGCGTATGTGTGTGCTATTTGATCGGGAAACCGTCTCTTATTCCATTCTCTGTTATGTGATTGGTCGTTACACTTTGACTGTGACTGTGAATAGAAGCCAAAACGCCATTGAAACGGAAGTTTCGCTTCACAAGGACTAGAAGTTGATTAACTAGTTTGATCAACGGTTTCTTCAAATCAAATAGCTGAATAAACAGCTTATGGTTTGTCAGCGATTCAACTGTTTCTCCCTTCAGTTAAACTATTCATTCATAGGCTACAGCTATTTATTTTTCAAAGTATTTCCTATGTTTGGTGTATTGTTTATTAACCATTATGGTTTCTCTTCTTGGTTGAACAATTCATAAGCTACTGCTATTCTTTTTCAAAGTCTTTCGTATGGTTTCTTTGGAAGTGAGTCTTTCTATGGATGGTTTATCAAAGATTCAGCTGATAAACTTCGTTTCTTACAAATATTACATTTCTTTTGTAAAGTTTTGTAAAGTATTGGAAAAAATCAGCAAAGAGGGGCTTATTTTTCATCAAATAAACGATTAAATAGCTATAGCATACAACTATTATATTTCTTTTGTAAAGTTTTGTATAAACTACGGAAAGAAGCAGCAAAGAACGACTCATTTCTCATGAAACAAACACGTTAATTAATAAACTTGTTTATCAACAGTTATTTTTTTACTGAAAAACGGTTTTTTCGTTGTTACTTAACGTTTGTACGTCAACTTAACGTCGACAAAAGTGACCTAGAATCGCGTCGCGTCGCGAGCGGCTATAATAAAGCCGATACAATGCTTTGACAACCGACCAGTGGCGTTGTCGCTTTATTCGGTAATTGCGTTTCTTTGTCGCCACGTCCAAAGTCTTCGGGCTCTTTGTCAACTGGCTAGGCTACGTAGTAACCGTTCAGGTTAACTTGTATAGGTTGACCAGCATCTGTAACCCATTTCTCATTGAAAACCAACAGGAAAGCCTTTCCCTACCGTGATTTGATTTTCAATACTCTCTATCAAGTTACAGAAGCGCCAATGAGAAAAAGTAATTGGAATTGTCAATTATGAATCTTCTCAAAATGAAATCGTATTTGTTGATTCATTTGCTGTGGTGATGCCCACATAAGCTCTTAAGGTGGGTTTTCGTTACTGCGACAAAGTGCCGCAGCGGAGCCCGACACAGCGTTGCCAGATGCAATTGATGAAAAATCCCAACTATTTATAGTGGGGATTTTTCATCAATTGCATCTGAAAAATCCCAATTATTTATAGTGGGGATTTTTCATCAATTGCATCTGGCAACGCTGTGTCGGGCTCCGCTGCGGCACTTTGTCGCAGTAACGAAAACTCACCTTTAGTTTGTGCATGGGTAATGGGAAGGATTATGATGAGAGATGAGTGGACCTACAGCTTTAGATGGGTTCCGAACCACTGGGAAGCGTTTTTGATTCTCATGAACGAATGACATTCATCGGAGAAAGGCCTCCACTGAAAGTGATCACCCGTACAATGGGAGTAACAAGTGCAAGTCTCTTATCTAATCTAGCGATTAGACACCGGCACGAACACGAAGCAACCTCTTCCCCCAATTCACAATCGACCACTTTGGTCTTGGATCAAATACATTTCTGGTCAAGAAGAGCTGAAGTCCTATTATTTTGTCTGTCTGAAGTTGGTGAGTTAATACTTAATTCCATTTCTAATCGAGTACTTTACATGACTTCAGAACTTGATGTCATTGATGGAACCATGGCAAAGAAATTGCTTTCAAGCCCTCTCAGCTCCCAAATGAGGAAATTTTACGTTTAAATTGACTTTTTTTCACTTGACTAAATTGACTTTAAATGTCTTTTACCTTTTGAAATAGATTTGTTTCTCAGATTGTCTTTAATTTTTATGCTTTCATTGTCTAAAGTTGGCTGCATACTGTGAGCAGTATAATTATGTAGTGTCCTCCATGATAGCTCTAATCGCAACCCAAATTATTAATTTGTTAATTCATTGCTTCAACTGTAGCTTCAATCACGCCACAATACTTCAATATCATATCACTCCATTCTAGTCACCTGTTGATAATGCCTTGACACTGTAGCATTAAATAACCTATTCAATCAAAGTTCTTCTGCCTCTGTACTACAAGATAGATATTGTACTACAGTGGCAGAAAAACTTTGATTAAATAGGTTATTTAATGCTACAGTATCAAGGCATAAGTTAACATGTTACTAAAATGGAGTGATACATGTTTTACTGTACATGTTTGAATTGAATTCAACCTTGCTAGACACCAACTACAGTACTCAATTTTTTCCCCCATTTAACTTTACATTTTCTTTTTCCAACTACTTTGTAGTGGCAGACTAGTCGTTAGTTGCTTCTTCCTCTTGCCTAGTTTTTTTTACTCTTGCACTATCCTTTCTTCCTTTGAAGCGATTATTCTTTTATGTAACAATCCTCATTCTCTCCTTCTCAATAGCCCTCATTTTCTTTCGACGTCCTCCGCCATTGTTCCGTCGTCAATTGAAGCTGGAAATATAATGTGAAGTCGATCTTGTTGCTTTATTTCCTCCTATAATGAGCGTCGGTATTACTTTTACAAGGTTGAAAGTAGGCTAGATTATAGTGTTTATCCATGGAAATGTCAGGTGCCTTGGCTTTCTAATGAGAAACTTTAGAACCTATTAGAAGATAACAATGTATTTATATAGTAAATGATAGATAGTCAATCAAATGGCATCGTGGGGATTTTGTAAGATTGTGAAATCTATTTCATGAAGTATCGTAACTATAATTGTTTGGTAGTTCATAGTGTTGAATAATCTTTCATCTTGACCTCTATATTTTTCAATGAATCTGCTAGAACCTAGATGCACAGAGAAAATAAGAATAAGATTTTTTTTTGTATCACCATTGTACATCCTAGAATGCAAGTGATAATATTACAATATTACTATAACCATACATACTTCCAACTTCAATAGTTTTTAATAAATTATGCTGTTGATAGAAATTGTTGTTGTTATCTTATCAGGTTGGCTGTTGATACTATGTAGCTGGAACTCGGTTTATAGAATAGAACACTGTGAAATAATTTGAATACTAAACACAAAACACTGTTTAATATTACACTGTATTTTGTATTATTATTATCTTTGAAACCGAAATAAACCGCTTGCCAAGAGTTCAATTACTGTGTTGTGGCAAAGTAATAATAAAAAAGTGAAAGTACTCTAGTATGTAGGCCACGTCATTTGGCAAATTGGACTAACGAGAATGGTTTAGGAACAAGTGTTATCTACATGGGTTAAACGAAATTATTACAGTATGCAGTGAATCTAGATGTTTCCATTCTAACCGGCAGATAAGCTAGAAGGTCATGTCATGGGGAAAGCTGCTGCTCTTGAAAATAGAAAACGAATCGACCGATGTAGCAGGACAAAAATAGAAAAATAATGTTCCATAGTTTATGGTCATGAACGGAGGCATGAAACCACCGTCTCACCGAAATTACCATATTAATAACTGAATAATGCTAATATCGAATGCGAAATACCATTCATAGTTATGGCTTTGCGACGCGAAGGCCGCCCTAAATCTATTTCAATGGGAAATGTGACTCTCCTTAATTGCTGCTGCTCTTCTGTGTTCGAAGCTATTACGCGTCTGATATCGGATTGACCTTAATAAATTGTAAATGGTTTATTGAACGATTGTTTATGACTGCAAGTCGAGTGGGCGACATAGTATCAAAACTGATAGAAGCTTGTAACGCTTATCTCATTGTGTTTGTCCAATTTTGGAGTTTATTGACCTGCACCTGGCTTTCATTGTTTTCTACATCGTCTTCCGATTGGCCTCAAGTGAAACCAGTATTTTTCATACAAATTTATACGAATTACTTCGAATTGCAATAAGAATTTGTAGGAATTTGGTAAACCATTTATGCATTCCATTCTGTTGAAGAATTTTCGTATTAATAATTTATAAACCCTTTTTCAAGTTTGTTTTGTTACTGTTGTTCTTATGGCTATGGACATTCAATGTTTTGATTGGTAGGCCTACTAATGAAATGAAGATTGAAACAGACTTTTGAATGACTTGTCATTCCGTTGACTAAATTCCTCGATTCTTCGAGTTAATTGTTCTACTCAATGTGATGAATAATCATGAGATATGATAATGGGAAACTAATTTATATCTGGAGATTATACTTACACAGGAAATTAGGAAGTGTAGGAATTTGGTGAAAAAGACAATAAAGTGTTGTATGAAAATAATTTACTGTAATTCAAAACTCTGTTTAGTAGTTATTTATTGAACAAGACAGTAAAGTCTTGTAAAGTATAAAAAAATACCTTATTGACATTCAATATTAAATTTTTTTAGTTCTCAGTTTGAAATTTGAAACTCATCTTGACTGCTGGAATAATCTGCCTCTTTCTCTGGTTGCCATGCTTCAGACACCTACTCCAATCTCCAACTTCTCGTTTTACAATTTCTTGTCATTATTTTCTCCTCATGAAGTAAAAGGACCAAGACAACACTACAATCGCCCATTATTTCTTGTCGGCTACTGTTTTAGATTAGTTATGGGGTACGTGGAGTAACATTTCTTCAGCTGTAGGTGACCTTGGTTGATTGAAGTGTGGAGTGGAGCTGGCATCCATAGGAAGGGCCAGCGTAGGGTGTGGTTGGGCTGTCTCCTGCTGCATGCATAATGTATAAGCGACGCGTGTAATATTTCCCTGTTGGCTAGATAGGATACTGTAAACAACAAAACAACCAACACAGGCCTGTCCAGGTGTGACCCGCTTGTATGCAAACCAGTTTCACGTT
Source organism: Laodelphax striatellus (assembly GCA_017141395.1). Classification (NCBI taxonomy): domain Eukaryota; kingdom Metazoa; phylum Arthropoda; class Insecta; order Hemiptera; family Delphacidae; genus Laodelphax; species Laodelphax striatellus. The sequence goes on from CM029534.1 coordinate 28,241,863, forward strand.
TTTTATTAGGATTACGACCTGTGTGAAGAGGGAGGGAGGTATCTACTCCTCTCCTTGTCCGCCTGCCTCTTCTCAATTGCCTTTCCGGTGTTGCTATCTCACCCACTCCAAAATAATAAAACCTGATTACACGCGTACATCACTTATGTGCCCTTTTTTTTAACAATTGTATCTCTCATGTACTATTTCATTATTATAACATCTGATGTATTCCATTTCCATTCAACAATAAAAGGAAAATCGTGCATCAACAAAGTAATTGTTTTTTTTATCTTACTCATTCTGATTATTGGATCACATCATTCATGAATAATTTTTGGCATTATTTGTTATATTATAATAATCTATTTCAATAAATAGTGGGTTTGATAATGTACAGTACAGTATTTGAAGATACCATAGACTAACCATATGCCTATGAAGGAAGACACACTACATCTAAAGTTGAATCAAAACTGAATTAGATAGTTTCCTTAAACCAGTGAATTTTGTCTATTTGACACAGTGATGAAAATAATTTTCCAATAGTCCTAATAGAAAATAATAGTCCACTAAAATTGAACTAGTTATGGGTATGGGTGTATTTATTATCACGAACAGTTCCAACATTTTTTTAGGGTACTTGTCAACTTGTCCCTAAATTGCTCACTATTTCCAACACCCAAAATACAGACGTGAAATCATTTGATAAGTAATCGTGATAGAATCTACATAATAATTATATTTTTCCTTTATCCTACTGATGTTCAGCATTGAATGAATTTATTTCCGAATTGGTTTTATCTCCCTACTACGTTTGACAGGAAGGTTAAACATCGAACGAAGAGTTCTTCCGAGAATTGAAACAGGGTATCAGTCGATTAAAAAGTTTTGCAATGCTATTCAAACATTCATTTCACCTTTCAATTTGAACGACTTGGTGAAATGTTATTTTAGTAGAGCGCGGAATGAATGACGTAACTCATCATGGAATGGCAAATGTTCGGTGGAGTTTTTTGGGGGGATAAAAGCGAATAAAAACCTCGAGCCTGAAAAAGTGGTCGTAAACATTATTTCACCTCCTGCCTCACCCTCCCCCTCTTTCGTGGAAAGCGTGGTCGTAGTATTATATTGGAAAACGGTTAGCTAGAAGTGGGGTTTGAGGCATGGCACGATAAAGGTTGAATGAGTACGTAGTGCCAGAGAAAGCATTAAAAGGGCGTAGAGAAGGGCAATTTTCTTGCGGTGTTGCCAATTCTTTCAACCGTTGAAAGCGTGGCACTAGTCGATAAAATTTTCTTTCCTTGCATAGTCGTTTCTTTCCAGTGCCACACACACCAACCAACCTTTTACTTTCGCTAAAATATTAGAAAATGTTACCTCCTTTGCCCGTTACGATCACCGTTCCTTATATCCCACCTTACAAATAAAGACCTGAATTTAGTTGAGTTTGAGTGCTATTTCTTTCTGGAATAAGGTTGAAGAGTAATAATATAGGTAGTTGGTCTTGGTTGAAAATTGTTTTTGCTGTGACTAGTTACAATTTAATTCGAAACTCAATTTCAAGCAATGTAATAGCATTGACTATTAACCTAGGTTAATAGAAGGTTATTAGTCAATGGTAATAGTTACTTGCTAAAATTCAATTGATGCAAATTTACACTGAGAGGCGGAACTGATTGAAATTATGTTCTATGTAAATTGTACTGTTGTAAATCTCCATTCATGTATATTACTAATGACTATCATCGGTGATTTTTTGATATAGCAGTGACGAGTATTAATGAATATAAAATTTTCAATTCATCATCTTTAACTTTAGTACATCATTATCAAAAATACATCACTGACAAAATAATAATGTACAAGCATGGAATAAAAGAATATAATATCATCTTCAATTGAACAATCATTTGGTATTTTACAGACATAGGTGAATTATTCTTATTTTCGTACAGCAAATAGTTTGTGTTCAATAGCAAATCAACTACAGTATCACATAGGCTGAACTAATAATCTAATACAACTTCTTGTTATAATTTTGATGAAATGAGGGGAGAAATGATACAAATTACACTAGGGAGCAGGGAACTGCTGTGAAGCTTGAATAATGAACAGAGGGTAAAAGCCCAAACTGCTATTTTAATAAGGTGGCTGCGACAATATTTTATTGCATTTATTATACTCTTGAAACTCTCACAGTGTGCTAATTCATCACCCTTTATTTATTGATACAATTTTGGGGCGAAGCTCCGATAAAAGGCTTTCTCGGCAAAAAGCTATGTGATTAAATGACTAAAGTTCAACAATACGTGAATGAATTAGGGTGGGAGGTGGTGAAGGGGAGGGGGTGGATAACAAAGTTGAAGACAAACTTCTCGATAAGAGTAGTCGTCTACTGTGCACTATTGCTGGTGTTTGTTGTTCTTGTTTTGTATGCCTAACTTTCCAGCCTTTTTCTTCTCATTCCTCCCCACCACCCTTTTTCCCCTTCTCTCCTTTTCCGGGTCCAGTCGACAAAGTTGCAAAACTTTCAACTCGGCGAAAGTTAGCGGCAGATGAAACAAAAGAAGCTCTCAAAGTTTGAGGTTAGAAACGGGCGAATAGACTCCTCTAATCTTTCTCAAAGTCGTCTCTAACTTATTTTCTGCCCATTCCACTCTTTAAACTTGCTACACAGGTTGTTGGATAATTTCTGTCCAGCTCTGATCTGAAAATTCCTGTAAAATGTTTCTTGGCCTTGGTATTACTCCTGGGAAGTGGGGGAAAGGCGAGAAAAATACTTACTGGATGTATTACTGTAATAATAAATACTTGATGGATTCATTACTGTAATAAATAAATACTTACTGGATGTATTACTGTAATAATAAATACTTACTGGATTCATTACTGTAATAATAAATACTTGATGGATTCATTACTGTAATAAATAAATACTTACTGGATGTATTTACTGTAATAAATAAATGCCCCCTATGAATTGTGTAGTTCTGAAACATTCTTGTCTATGATCTTCAATGTTTCATCAAATTTATCTCTTTGAACAAAAATTATTATGTTATAATTTATATCTTATTTGTTTCAGGTAAACAATTAATCTCACAATACTTTAATTCATTCTTCAACATACTTCTGATATGTGAGTATAATTACTCTTGATTTTTGCTATTTCTGCTGTTCGTATTTTACACTAATCTAAGTTGAGCTATTAGTTTGCTATGGTGCCCAAGAAATTAATTATGTTCAGATAATATCGTCTGTTTGTTCCGCATTGATAAGACCTACTAACTTATCTCAGTAATACCATAAACTAACCAAGGTACAGTATATGATTGGATTCCTACCAGAACAACTATAATCAATCATAATAAATTATAAATAAGAAACGAACCCAGTTTATAACTGTTATTTCATGGATTTTTAGCTTTAATCCGTATTGTAAGTATCATTCCTCAACTGATATTTTCACATTTAATTGCATGCCTAGTCATAGAGTAATTAAATCTCCAAGACCTGTGTGCCTCAGATTGCTTCAGCCCATTTTGCCTCGAATGAAGGCTCTGTAATTTGATACGTTTTACCTGTGCAACGTATGTAAATGCAATCAGCAATGCTTGCATCATCCCTAGCAAAAAAAGAAAAATACTACCACTATACAATTTAGCAACTACTGTAATGATAAAAATGTTCTTGTTCCAATATAATATACTTATCCAATATCTTTCATTTTTGAAGATTTGAAGCATCTACTATACAGTTTGTCGGAAAGTTATAGCATTAAATAAGTTATTGTACTTCTATCGTTACATCTCTGACCTCTTAAAAACTTGTACTAGAGGTACATTGAAAATCTAGAAAGATATTTTTTCGATCAACTTTCTTCAATCCTTTAGTTAGTACATCGCAAAGTTATCTTCGTTCCGTATTGAAATTCTCGTGATAGGTCATCCCCTATTGAGTTTAATTACTATTGTTTATCAATTTTTTTTATGATGTTGAATTCAATTTTTAAACTAGTTCTTCAATTAGAAAATTATCATCGCTGATAGCAAGTGTGTTACATAAACGAATTCTGTGCAGTTTTTTCTTAGTATGGCAGCGTTGGGCAATAATGACACTGATGATTAATTTCAATTTGAATAAATCTCACGAGCTCGTCATCGATGTTGTTTTACAACAATGCTCTGCTCTGTTGTTTTTTGCCTTCAATCGAGCAAATTACGATTTCTATGACAGACAACTGCAGTTCGTTCGCTCGTTTGGCTAAAATGCTTACAGTTTTAAACCTGGATTCTAAGATAACTATGTAACTAAGATAACTAAGTCAATTCATTTAAAAAAAAAAAATATCAGGTCACAGATCATCGTCAATATTTTTTGAATACTCCATTTAAACATTTATACATTTACAGTCAAACCGATAGAAAGGACACACATACCACAGTCTCAATATCAATACACATAATATACAGGTATATCACAGTTCAATTCGGAGCTGTTTTAGCCACTCAATGGCTCTGTCCGTGGTTTCATGCAGCTCCTCAAGATCCCCCTGAAACGAGTATATTGGGCACTCATTTATTATGTGGCTTATTGTTTGCGTTTGGCCACAGTCACATGAATCCGACTCTAACATACCCCATCTCTTCCTCTCATAAGCGCACCGCCCTTTTCCTACGCGGATCCGATTGAGAGCACTCCATTCTCTCCGCTGGAGGTTAAAACCATGAACTCTGCTAGTCGGATCCGCAACCAGGTGGTTATTTGTGGGCGCACTTTGAGACCAAATCGCTTTCCATTTATCCCCAATGGTGCCACTCTCGGCAATTTCTTTGTATTTCTTCCACGGGGGATTTCTGGATTTTAGTCTGCATAGTGGAAAGGATGGTATGTCTTGGAATATGCCAGTGTTCGGATTTGCCAAGCACTTCTCCCACTCCCGCCTCAGGTGTTCTTCTCTACGGAGCTGCGGTGGAGCTATATTTGCCAGGACTGGCAACCATGGAACAGGAGTAGGTCTAATTGTACCTGAAACAATTCTCAAAGCGTTGTTAAGTTCAGAGTCCAGTTTCTTTGTGTGGGAGCTGTTAAGCCAGACTGGTGAGCAGTACTCGGCTGTAGAGTATACTAGTGCTAGGGTGGATATCCTAAGGCAGTCGGCCCCAGCTCCCCATGCAGTACCAGCCAGTCTACGAACCAAGTTCACTCTGCTTCGAACTTTTTTGCATACATTTTGTATGTGAGCTCTATATGAAAGAGTTCTATCAAGTAGCACTCCCAGGTACCTTGGATTACTACTGAAAGGTACTGCTTGCCCACAAAAGTTGATTCTAGCTTGTGTTTGTGCCATGTGAGTATTAAGGTGGAATAGGGCACATTCAGTTTTCTGTGGGTTTGGTACTAGCCTCCATTTTTTGAAATATTCCTCCATAGTCACAAGGTCATTGTTTATTAAATTCTCGCAGCTCTCAATGCTCCTGTCCTGGCATGCAATGGCAATATCATCTGCATATTGGAAGATGCGGCAGGTCAATGGGGGTACATCATGAACATATAGGTTGAACAGAAGTGGGGCCAGAACTGAACCCTGAGGAAGGCCATCATTTATAGTCCGCCATCGGCTGTGCTTTGCCCCCATATGCACTCTGTATCTCCTGTTGGATAATATTGAGTCAAACAGGTGGAGCAATCTTCTGCAAGGGATTACTTGGGACAGTTTGAGTAGCAATCCCTCTCTCCACACTGTATCATAGGCCGATGACAGATCTAAAAACACAGCAGCTGTTTTTTTGCATCTCTGAAAGCCACTCTCAATGAATGCTGTCAAAGCCATAACTTGGTCACAGCATGAGCGGTCTGGTCTAAATCCAGCCTGCTCCTTTGGTATCACATTCTCTACAAGTGGTGATATCCTGTTGTACAGCAGGCGCTCAAAGAGTTTGTAGGTGACACTAAGGAGTGATATCGGCCTGAAATGTGCAGCTTCCTCCCCAGATTTTCCTGGCTTCTTTATTGCAACAACCTTCGCCATCTTGAACTCTTTTGGAAGTTGGCCAGTCAGTAGGATGTTATTGAAGATGCGCATCAGATAGTTTTTAGCATTCTTGCCAAGGTTTGAGAGGAACTCTGGATATATGCCATCATACCCGGCTGCTTTTCCCATTTTCAAGGTCTTAATACCACTTTCAAGTTCACCCAGTGTAAATGGGCCAGAAATGCCATCATCAGCTGTCAATGTTCTCCTCCTCTGTTTAACAACTCCTCTTACCTGTTGTTTCCAGTCAGTTGCAACATGAGCTTTTGAGATTTTGAGCAACCGGTTAGCAACTTGATTAGGCGTTGTATTGGAGATACCAACTTTTTCAGAGACATCAGATCCCAGCTTCTTGAGTAAGTTCCACGCCTTTCTACTCGAATGAGTGAAATTCAGACTGGAAACGGTCTCAATCCAACGATCCCTTCTTCTCTCACCAAGTATTCTCAAGATTTCATCTCCAGCCTCAGCCTGTCCAGTTGTCTCTAACTGAGTCAGTAAAGCCTCACATTCATTGTCCCACCCTGGGACATAGTCTTCACGTCTACCTCTAGGAACATAGGCTTTGGCTACAGCTATAATTGCTTTGGAGAACCGGTGATAGGACTTGGCATCATCTGGAATCCATCCCACTATACTGTCAAGTTTAGCAGAGTACTCATGCCAGTTAGCTTTTTTGAAGTTCCAGCGTGGGGCATCAAGTGTGGTGATTTTCTCCTTCCTAATATTGGTGTCAATTGTCAATAAAACAGGCCGGTGTTGACTGTGTGGAAAGTTATCCAATACTGTTCTGACAGCATTAGTCTGCCTTCCTGGTGAGTCAGAAATAATGCACAAATCCGGTGTGTAATCCCTTCTCCACCTTGCTGAGAAAAATGTACCCTTATCTTTGGCTGAATAGATTAGTTTCATGTCGTTGTTCTCGATCCAATCACACAAAGAAGCTCCATTCTCGTCATCAGAAGTGTATCCCCACATGGTAGAGTGGCTGTTGAAGTCTCCCATGTAAACACTTATAGGATTAAATATTTCTACAGCCGGAGTTGGCCATTTCGCACTTGGAGGCTTATATATGTTGATAACATTCACACCTGCAATCTCAATCACGATACAGAATATATCATTATCACAGGACTGATGGATAACTTTCACATCTGTAATATTGTTTCTAACATAAGTTGCTATGCCGTATTGCCGGTGGTTAACTGATGAAGCCGTTTTGAAACCACGGATACTGCCTCTCTTGGCTAGCTCTTCGTTATTTTCTGTGTGTGTTTCTTGAAGGAGCACTACATCTGTGTCCTTATGTCTATTTGATAAAATCCAGGACAAGCACTCGCACTTTGCCCAGGATATTCCTTCAATATTAAGCTGGAGTATTTTCAGTTTGTAGCCCTTACAAGGGCTTTTTTGGTGTGTAAGCATTTCTTTGCTGGGAGTTCAAGTGAACGTTCAGCACCAAGGTGAAAGAATTCTCTATTGGAGACGCCGGCTTGGTGTTATATGTTGGCTTCTTTCTTGTCCCTATTACCTTCACGCAGTTGATATGTGTATATATATTTCCTTCATTTGTGCAATTGCCAATTTCCAACTTTACTTTTACCCCGCTGTGTTGGCTAAGCCTCACTCATTCATGATCCATGGAATCATGAGTCTTGTTCTATTTTGGCTGATGTTATGCACTGTTCCGCCATGGCATCTATTTACTGTGATTGGATAAAGGGGGGTAATAAAAGGGAATGCTGTCAGGAAGGAGAAGTAGGGAATTAGTATGGGAAGGGATTCATGTTATTTAGTATGAGGATTGGGAGAAAGGTTACCTGGATTTTTGGTGGGGTTTTACCACTCCAGCACCAGGGGTTATGGGACGCTGAGTCTGCTATTCTACCCCGGCAGATAACTCGGGAAACAACTGCAGTGCAACGTGTGTGCTGGCACACGCGCGTATGTGAGCGTGTTCTCATTTAGCAGTGACCTGAAATAGCCACTAAATATACATTACTTGGATAACCGGTTGGGCTCATGTTATTCATATACCTGTCGTCATGAATATGTATGCACTTTTATTATTATGCCTGTTCTCCGACTACATTGTCTGGCTGTTTTTAACTCCTCTATTTGAATAACAACAGCCAATGGCTTCCAACTGAACCAGTGCCAAATTATCTGTAATTTTCAGACGCCTCAAAAATGTTGTTTAAAACGTTCCACACTAGATGAATTTTTGAAATTTCTTATGAGCTATTAATACGTTGCATACTTGATCACTAGATGGATTTCTTCCATAATTTGTATAGGCCTACTGTATTTAGAGATAAATTCCATAATTGGTATACTGTAGTATAGTAGAGATTATTATCTGTGGTCCAAATTAGAGGTGACAGATGATGACAGACTCGTCCACACATCACAAATATTATCAGCTTGAAATATATCTTGATATTTTCTATTTATTGCGGGACCAAACCATGAGTCAATGCTTTCATGATTCATTCGGGATTGATTCTGATCTTAATGAGGATTGATGCATTAAAGTGTTTCCAGGATATTCTTTTTATTTTTTAAATTACAAAAGCTTACTTTTGCAATCGGTAAATGTAAGGTCTGATATCAGTTGTAGAATTTTACACAACAATTTACTTAATTTCTGAATAAACTATTTTTCATTGCGGTTGATATTGAAATACTGTACAGACCCAAGATTACTAGACAACTTTTCTAGATTACTAGACAGTTGTCTAGTAATCTTGGTACAGACCTAAATTTTCATTGAAGGAAGTTTCAACTAAATTATCTGTTCCATTGAAAAATTTATTGTTTGTGATATTGTTTATGAGATAACGTTTTGTTAATACATTCCCAATTAATAATTATGCAATGAATCTATTTGCTAATTAGTTATCTATTGCGTCACGAGATTAGATGTTCCTGGAAATTGGTCGTTCCTGGAAATTGACCGGAATTATTTACATTTTTTAACATATTTAATCATGCTCGACGGAAAGTTACAAATGAAATAAATCTACTGAACACATTGAAAAATAGTTTGATAAGAAAAATGTAATCCCATTAATCAAAATTCAACGTCCGGTGGCTATTTGTCATAGTTTGCATTTTCACTGCAAAAAATATGTTTAATTCCCAATACTTGGCAAATTTTATTGACGTTCGACTTTTTTCTATGAATAGGGTTTAAAAAATCTATACTACCCAATCATGAACATTTGTTTTTCTTTGATTTTATAATAACGAGTAGACGGTTTTAACATACTTTCATGTTTGCCCAATTAGCATAGAAGCTCTAGATTTTTTATTTTTAAAGCTACCCGTGCCATCAATTAATTCTAATACTCCCCCATACCGAAGTTATATTTCTAGTTTAGGAAATGATGTCTATTCGACTGCAAGTAAGCTCGTCGAGAAGGAAGCTACTTACACCAACCAATTATGAATACGTCCACCTAATTCTATTTCAGCCGTACTTAAGCGCCGTTATCTTATTACACAGCACTGGAAACTACAGTATATAGTTTCGTGTTATGTAAGAACAAGTTTGTAAGCACAGTCTTCTTCCTAGCAAGTTAGATAGGAGACACTTTCTGAGATTCAGTTTTCAATTATGATGTCGGAAATGAAACTACAGTACCTAATTTTCGAATGTTTCACTACGATAATAAGCGGTATAACGTACAGCGGTAGTCTGTTTGATATGTGAGACTTGATATTACCTTGAATTTGTTGACCGACTTGTGTTAATCGACAACTGATTTGTCCGGTTCATGTCTGTTCAACCTTTCACCTCTTACTTCAGCTCCATTCACAATTTCCAGTTTATCCGGTTCGATCACAGTCACCCAGCAATTTGCATTAACTACGAAAATATACTTGCTTTGATCTTATTATATTGCCAACTTGAATTTACTGTTATTTATAAGTTATTTAATAAATATTCACAAAATTTGTTGAACTAAAAGAGTAACATTTATTAATTTTGTTCAAGTACCTACTTGAGTGTTTACTAAGAGTGAAATGTAGTTTAATATGAGTTTCACTACTTGAGTGAAATGTAGTCTGTAGCCTTTTCATAGTTGAAATTTTTATACCTTGGGAGCTCATTTACTATGATGGATCTTGGATCTGAACAATACAGTTGATACACTACGACGTTTCTCTATTACAGTACTAATTTCTCTATAAAGATATATTGACACATTATGCTTGTTTTGCTATAGATATGTACTATAAGATTGAAACGAATGGTCATAGAATGAAAGAAGTTTTAAAGTTCATGGAATAATTTTAAGCAAACCTAACTTGGGAAAAACATTATTGTTATAGACAGAGTCTACTGTACATCATTCATTCAATTGGAGGAATCTGTCAAATTTGGAAGTATGTTATTTGGAATTGTTAATGTATAAGCTAGTCGGTGATAGGACTCATAATATTACTCTAATGTCTTCACTAAAACATGAAAGCATTGTTGTTTTCTGAAAATTCAGAGCTAATTTGAATTGCAAGGATCCTTCTCCATGATCCACCACCTATAACCGCTGGAAAATGTTACAAAACCCACAAACTATCCCATTCAACATAGAAGAAGCTGTGAATGCTGTGCTTGAGCATAGTGTAAATGCAAATAAATGAAAACGTTTAAGGGCAAAGAACAGATAACTGTTTGATTGAGTTATCAAATTGAGCTTCAGAAATTTAAACAAAATCTGCTTTTAGATTGTGTTTCTGAGGAGTTTTATGTTGTTGGCCAAATGTCAAGTGGTATTATTGGCCCATAAATCTGTGGAAACCGGTTCTCAATCTAAAAGTCAACGCCCACCATGTTGAAGGTCAACATTAGAGTGGTCCTATAATGTATGAAATAGTTATGTATACATTTAATTTAATATCCTTTCCAGTGTGGTATTTCCTTTTTAGAAATTAGAGGTTTTTATTGCCATCATATGTGTGCTGAGTTTAGTAATAAATTGATGTTATATAGCTTTCTGAGAGTTTGAGAAACACGAAAAAATCTAACATTCCAGCTTCTCTCAGACTGTCTTATATTTTTCTCACATGTTATACATTTTTTGTAGGCTACTGTACTTTTCAGTCATTGACATTTGAACATACTATTAGTTCACAAAAATTGAAGTAGCCTAGTACTGTATACAGAGATACAGACTGTATGAAAATTTTTTAGTCACTGTTTATTAAGTATGTAAATTCAGTATTTAATCACCATCACCTTCACTTCACTGATTAGATTGATTCAATCTATTGATAGGGATTGCTTCATGTAGTATTAGTAACCGATACAACCTGTTCAAAAGTAATTAAAGTAGATTGTCAATGAGAAGCTCTTTTTTCTATTGCAGAGAAGCATTTCTGGTGGCTTGTTGATAAAAAAGTTTACAACAGTCGATGTGAAAATGATGTTTTTAGCACGCTCAAAATACAAACTCGTGCTCTCTTCCAAGTTTATTTGTCTGGAAATAGAAGCGCGCTTGTTTGAAACGAGAATAGCCATCAGCTTTCCCTCCTCATCCTTTTTTTCGTCTTCCTTTCCCTCCCTTATCCTCTCCTTTTCTTTTCTCTTTGTACTTCATCACGGTTTTAGACTATTTTCAAAGAGTTCACTTCACCCGCCAATCGACTCTTCACTAGAGGAAGAAGTTTGGTAGCAATGTAAACTTAGGATTTGACGTCAGTCGGGGGAGTTTGGCACATCTGATTTAGTACTGCTCTTGTATAGTAGATGTGCATAAACTCTGCAATATTGATTTTGTGTTTTTGTTGTTGAACTAGCAGCAAATTGATGTCGTTTCTATTGTTGGTTATGTGAAAACCGTTGGTATTCATACCCACCATTTCATGATATGTTTAGTTGATAACAGTTTTGGTTCTATTGTTATTGAGATGATCTTGAGCTGCACTGTTGCTGCAGTTGCATAAGATGTGGTCTTGAAATATTTTTGAAATCAATTCATGCTGCTTCCAATCTAGAGAAACTTCATCCGCCATTCCACAATTACGATCACCACATCTTTATATATGGAGATTGAATGTTTCCAAGAAATGAGCCATATTAATTGGTTTCTGGTTTTGTATTTTGGACGGATAAGCAACAGAGAAGGAACACATTCCTAAGCGTAATGGGATGTTGAAGGAATTGAGGAGATGATAGAGAGTATTAGACCCGTTTTCAAGAAACAATAGTGGCTGAAATGAGAAAAAACGTTGTAAATGTTCTTGGAATTTAAAATACCAGTTTAATCTACCCTTTATCATCCTGATCCTTCACCTCCTCCTCTCTTCTTCTTCTCCTCCTCATCCTCCTCCTCCCCCTCTCTTTATTTTCTGTTCCTCTTGCACAGCGGGGCGTCGATTTCGTAATGTAAACGACCGCAGAATGAAAAGTAGAAACCTGTGTGTATGGAGAACCGAGGGAAACCTGTCCTATTAAAATTCTGGCCAGGTTTTGGAGTAGCGAAAAATAAACAAAACATGGTGAATAAAAAAACAAGCTCCAACAAGCATTTCAGACCGCGGAGAGCATGTAGTAAGCATGTGAATTTAGCCTCAGCTTTTGTGCCTCTTCCTTTTGATGATACTCCCTTTTTAATAATTCATACTTGCAACTCTGCTTTACCGCCTATTAACGTTGTTTTGCTACTTCCATATTTACATTCATTCTGTTTCTTTCTCATTCCTTCTTTTCAAATTGTTTATCTCGCTTTTTAACTTTTTCGTATGAGCCTTAATAAGAGTATACATGCTACTAATTATTTTACCGGGTATTATTAGTTCCACGTTTCCTTTTTCAAGTTTCATCATATTTTTCAGCACATGGCTTTCAAACCTTGTCTCCGAAAACGTATTCCTAAATTTATATCATGAATCAATATGATTTTTATATAATTTATTAACAACCTTTAATTTATTCACAACCCTCCCACATGCATCAGATGACGCTGATTAAACCTTGTTTTCAACTTCCTAGGCATATATTGGAAATACTTTGTTAACTCTGTCTGGTCTCATGTATACAATGACGTTGATTAGGCTACCTGCGTTCCAGTCTCATATTGTTTACATGCTAAATTTCTGATTGAATCACTTTCCACTATTCCAGTACAAAATTCTGTTGAAATGTTGTATGGTCAGTTTTTTCTTCATGCAGTTTCAAATTAAAAATTGGATCACAATTGGGTTTTTACATATTCATACATCTTTACACCTTCACTCAAACTCGTAAAGGATTGAGGACGACAATACTGTATTTATTTAATAGTCGTTGTTGTCCATCCTATAGAAAAGCAATAGCTAACCTTTAAAAATATCTGCCTTTTTGTGGAGTTCATTAAGTTATTTGTAACGAAAGAAACCTGGAGTAGGCCTACTATGATATGAGGTGATATGTGATAAGAGATGTATGTGTCGCTGTGATGAGATTCAGAGATCAGGACCTGAGATTCAGGAATGAATGTTTAGTCGGCTAGGTACGTCAGAGAACAAATCAATCCCACCTTTTGAAGCAGTTCTAGTCCTTTAGAAGCTGAATATATTCAAACTTTGTTTTTTCCTATTGATAAAAATTATCATCCTTTGATCGAAATTCATTTATTCTTTTGATTCGTCTCAATGGATTCAAATGTACAGTTTGATACTTCCATTCAATCGTTGATGCAGAATTGTTTATTGGCTTCAACGGCAAACAAGCTACGATGATGCTGCTGATCATGATGATGATAGTGGTGATGATGATGATATTGTTGATGCTGATAAAAAACGTGTTGATAAAATTTCCGACTGTGAGTGCATTGTTCTCGGCAATCATTCCTTGTAATGTGGGCCTGCAAAATATTCTGTATGAATTATTCAGATTGTTTAGAATACTTTATCTGAGAATAGATGTTTTGCTCTGCTCTCAGTTCATTGTTCGAAGGTGATCGCATTAATCATGTTCGCCATTCGCATGCCGTATAATATTTATCATGAAGAATTTTTATTTGGCCTCAATTGTACCCGCATAAAAAATCAATCGATTTTCAAGCATCATAAAATACAGTTGTAAATAATACATAATAAATCTAGGATGTCTGTGCTTTGATAAACATTATTCAAAACATACAATCGACTTTGAAATGTTCGTCAGATTTATTGTCTTCCATCACTCTGAGATTCACAATATTCTGTTACTTTTTCAGCCAACTCTTATCAGTATTATTAATTTTCCATTATTGTTTATGGCTTGGAAATTTCTATTTTGAAAACATTTTGCATTACGTACAATCCCTTCATTTCTTGATTCTTAACAGTATGTTTTATCCGTAATTGGCTGGAGTTTTAAGTTTAGTACAGTAAATGAGAAGTGCAATATTTTTACAAAGTGGCTGATGTATTATAACATTGAATTTGTTCCTATACAACCAACCCAAATAAATTACAACCCGTGGCGAAGCGTGGTATCCTATATGTCCTATAGAAAATATACCCGGCGTATACCGGTATACCACGCTTCGCCACGGATTACAACATTACAACCCAGTCTAAACTACTCGTCCATGGTTTCGTACCAAGATATAAGATACTTTGTACAGTATTTGAATAAAATAAAAATAAAATTTGCTTTTTAGAAATAAAATTGAAAAATACTTATTAAAATTATTTTGAACAAGAAATTAATACTACATTTCTACAAGATATTAACCTGTGTCGTATTTTTGAATTGTTTGTTGATAAGTATTTGATCTAGTCTAGACCTTACAAATCAAGGAATAATTATATTCTAAGAAACCCTACCTCCTTGCCATGACTCCTGGTTTGTGTGTGACCTGTTTGGTCTCTTCAACTCTGTCAATCTGTTTTTGGTTTTTTATCTTTTTAATCTAAAGGGTGGCCATTTATTCAAGTGCCCTGCTCACCTTTACCTTTGTCCGGTGTGGTCAGGCGTGACCTATCCTGACCTTGGGCTTCGTGGCTCATGTGTCGCAGGGGTGGGGGGGGCGTTAGTGCTGAGGAGAGGATCCCCTCTACAAGACCACAACAGCCATCAGCAAATCGTGTTGCGTGATTTACATGTAGACGTGAGCCCATATGTCACGGTCTCTGAATTATTCAGTTACACGTCCGCAGGAGGTCTTTCCACGAATACGAGAGAATACTACGTGGACTCGTGCAACAAGGACAAGAAGAGACAGAGGAGAATAGCGGGAAAGAAGGAAGGAGATGAAGTAAAAAACAAGAAAATGATGTGTAACAAGGAAATAAAAGAATAAAAATGGGTAGATTGTGACAAAAGTTGTACAAAATGAAACAGTTGAATAAGAAATGGAAGAAAGATTTGTTGAGAAGAAGGGGAAGAAAAAACATTCTTTATGGAATAAGGAATACAAGGAGAAGAGTAACAGTACGCTTGTATTGAGAGAATGGAGAAAGACGAACAATAAGATGAAGAGAAGTAGAAAAATAAAAAAATCAATAGAATGAGAAGGAGATGATGTGGAAGATGTAGAAGAATAAAAAGTAGAAGACGTTGAACTGAAAAATTTTGAACAAGATTAAGTAATTTGAGTAGAATATCATGGAAAATTTGATGCTAATAATAATGATGAAACAGCAGAATTAGAAGAGTGAGAAGCGCAAAATGAAAAATTGAAGATTTTTGAATATGGGAAAGAGTCTGAAAAAGCAAAGATCCAGAGAAATTTATTCAAAAGGAGAAAATAAATACGAAATGTGTTGAAAAAGAAGACAATTTCTTGACTGCTTGTACTGGCCTGCATTATCCTTGAAAACTTGAAATGTCACCTTCTCCGTTTACTTTGTTTACTACTGATACTCGAAGGAACTTACAGATACGGGTAACTTACTTTTCTATCACGAAGGATATATTATTACAGTGATAAATTGTAGATTTAGCTCCGCGTAGAAAACAGAAAACGTGTTTGAATCACTAAAAGTAAGATAAAATTTGCACGACACGCTCACTCTTTACATCTGTAAGCAAGCTGCAGGCCAACATCGAAACGTTGAGTTGGCCGTTCATATTTTACTGTATATCACATATCAGAAATGTTCGATCAATGAATGATGTTGATGGATTCTGTGGTTGCTGAAGGTGGCACATGAAAGATGGATACGCTTGCAGTCGAAATTTATCAAACTTTAAGGCCCAAAAATCTCTACCGAATATCGGCATCAAACACGGACGAATTTCAAGTGAGTATACAAACAAGCTAAATTTTTCTGCGTCAAAATCTCTGCTCATATAGTCTGCACCATAAAAAGACGTGTATCTGTTCTATAGCGACTGAAAAGACGTGACCGACATTAGGTCACCATTTTTCTGCCCGTATGAACCTAAAATCCAATGTTTTGGACTTTTTGTTGTTGCTAACTCACGGTATCTTGATAGAGATTACAGTATTTTGATAGGGAGTACAGTATTTTTGTGAACTTGGTATATCTGTGAGAGAATTATACTGTATTAGAAGGTGTATTAATTTATGGAAGCTACAATTAGAAGGTGTATTTATGGAATAGTAGCTTCCATAAATACACCTTCTAATACTGTTTTCCTACAGAACTTGGGTTAATAGAACTAAATATTTTCAATTGTATGATTGCATATCTCTTTATAAGCCACTATTTCATGCTTGGGTTAATGATGTGGTTACCGTCTTCTCGTTTAGTTATAGGGGTTCTTTCTAAAATATTCCTTTCATATTCAGAGTATTATTTTTCATAATTTCTAGATATATATTTTTCAAAACAATGCAGATGTTTTAATTTGCAGTAAGATGCAGTAATTTCTGCCATTATGATGGTAATCGAAATTTTATGAATATGTCTGGGTATAATCGAATTGTCTCAAGATTTTGAAGTGGATCATGTATTATTTGATCATCTATTGAATTGATTATTGTGTACTGTATTCATAAAAGAAACTTCCTATTTTTAGAATTTCTTCTTCTCGTGATCTCGAAAAACTCTGTTTATTCCTGTTTCGCTTTTACATAACAAAAAAATATTAAGCTTCTTTGCCATTGGATGAAGATATCTTTTGCCATAGAGATCTTTCGACGAGTGTCATTCTGAAGATGTTTTCAACCATTTCATCTCTGATCTATTCTTGTCGCAAAGAATTTTCAAGAAAAAATTAGAATTCCCTTCTGGTATCACAAGGCATGGTGTGAGCAATAATGAGAAGGGAAAAGTCAAATAATATTTATAGCATGGATGTGTGGGAGTTGACTCCAGAGGAGTTGGAATGTACTTTTTACAGGCTTTCATTGAGAGGGTTTGCTATACTGTGATATGTCCTGGCGTATGTGTACGTTTATGGCTCCCGCATGGAATTCCTTCCATCAGACTTGTTTTTATTTTCTATTTTTTTTTTCATTCCTACTCCAGTTCGTTTTTCTCCCTCGCTCATCCGCACTCGCCCACCCACTTTCTTCTTTTCTTCGTGTTTCTTCTTCGTCCTTTTTCTTGGCCCATAGACCGACATCTGCCAGACGAGTATTCTTCCCCTTATCACGCCAAGCACCTGTCTTATTTCGTGTTTTTTTCTACTTCTCTTGCTTTACGAGATGAATGACCTCCCTGCTTTTAACATATTGAAGACACACAAAGAACAGCTGTTGTTCACCCTCTTCCTTCTTTTCTTTATTATTCTTTTTTCTGTCTTCCTCAGTATGTGCAGTCGGTTCATTTTCTTCAAGGCTGTCATTTTTTCAATAGGGTTGGGTCTATCTGAAGCCATGATTCCTATTGTAGAACTTTGTATTACTTCAATCCATTACTCCATTTTTGTTATTAATTGCTAATACACATATTCATAGACACATGTGCATTTTACTTCCTAGTACAGTATAACTAATGTTTTCCACGGTATCCAAGTACAGTATTTTTGGTGCCAATCTGTTATTTAATTTTATTTCCCCTCCATCACTGCGATTACGCTAGGGGCACGTCAGTCGTGCCTCCATGTTATCTATATTATGAAAGGTCATCTATTCGCAATTCGTGTTAACTGGTCAAGGGTTAAATATGTACAAATTTGCATGTAAGATACAGTGAGAAGGTCCATACATTTAAAATCGTCATCATCATCATCATCATCTATCATCATTATCTGTTCGTTTAGATTTTTTGTGAATTTGAAGTCGATTTTTTTGTCGATTAGTGGTGTAAAAACTGAATGTTGCTACGCTATGTATTTTTATTATTTCAATGTTCTGTATATTACCCAAGTGTATGTAACATCATATTACGTGTTAGATTATTCACGAAGTGATTCATTTATTATTATTATTTATTTATGTATAGTAGTGAAAATTACGGGAATATTTATTACAGATCTGCGTCACTGAAGACTGAGCCCTTATATTTTTCTTCAATCAAATTATACACATTGCTTTTCTGGAACCAGTAATACCGTTGAGGGTCAAGACAATATTCCCTACTGAGTGATAACTACTTGTATAAATCAGAAAATAGAGCAACCCTTTTCTTTCCTCCTCAAGGTAACCTATATCTTGATAAAAGTAAAGGCTATCCAATTGAAAATGTGGAGCATTTTCCTTCTGTGCTTATTCTCTGGTGGCCACTATCTTTCTCGGGCAGAACACGATAGCAAAGTCTTCATCTTTTGTCCTTTTCTCATTCTACTTCAGGACGTTATAGTACTACATAAATAATATTGTATTCTATTTCTATACCGTCCTGCATTTCACCATTGAATATATATCCTATATATATATATAGATAGGGTAATGATTTCACAGCCCGGGCAAACGCTGCCGCCACTCTGACAAAAGCACGAAATCCTCCCTCATCTTCATTCTCTCCTCTTTCATCCCTATCATTCCTTCCCTTTGCTCTCTTCTCCCACCCCCTCTCATGTTTCCCGCCAGAGCACGTGCAGCAAACAAAGCGCGCCAAGGTCACAGTCGTACCACCACAATAAACACAATGGGCACAATGCATTGCTACACACTGCAGCACAGCAACCCTTTCCTATTTCTCTATCCTGCCTAGCCTGGCCTGGGCTCTGCATCCTAATCCATTCTCCAATTCTTGACTCATGTCACAAACACAACACTGAGTTGTAAAGGCCATCCAATCAGTTTAGCCAAGCGTGATTTAATTCTTTCTGAGTGTAGGATGTAGGTCAAGTCTGGAATTAGGACTGTGCGTTTATGGATTTTTTTTTGTGAAATTTGTTGTGATGAGTTTGTAAGAGGAAGATGAATGATTTTTAAAAGTTTATAATATGAGATACTTGGAGTGGAAATCGTCGAATGAATCACGAAGTTGAACATAAAGTTCATTAAAAATATTTTATGAAAAGTAGGAAAAGAAGTTTTGGACTTCATCTGATGATTGTCGTTTGAACTGTTTTCCTAAAAAGTGGTTGAGCTTGATTTTTGATTGCTAAATAACTGATCGTTCAATGTACAAGCAAATGCATCATTCCAAGTCAGTACATTGATACTCAGTAGGCTATTAAAAATATGCACTATATAGGTATCTCCACTCTACTTACTAGATGTGTTATGAGGTGAGTAAGAAGCTGGGTAATAGGATTCTGACTGCTTCCTAAAACGAAATATCGATTTATTGAATATTCTAATCAAAATTCATGCTTCCCCTCAGTTGAATCATGTTAGTTATGTATGGATCCAAAATTGGTTTCAAAATCGCAAAAAAAAACTATTATGAATGGAATGATTTTTTATTCATACAACTTCGGTCAGTTGCATGCACACTTCTATTGAATTCGAATCGTATGACATAAGCTGTATGTATTATGTTATATATTAGCTACTCTCAATAGTTTAATGGTTAATCATGACCATCAAATAGGGCTACACCAAAATGACATAAGCTGCATGTACTATGTTATGTATTAGCTACTCTCAAAGTTAAATTGTTGATCATGAACATCAAATAGGGCTACACCAAAATATTGTCAATATCTCAAGTAATTACAGACAGCCCAGCATCTCAGGTAATTCACAAATGTGGAGAATGTTGTTGGATTGTATGAACAAGAGACCTTGATCTATTGAATTGATTCAGTGCGTCAGTAAATTGCAGCTTAGCCACTTGTTTCCTTCGCCTGAGAATTTTCCAATCTTTTATAATCCTAATCCACTTTTCATTCTCTCTCTTGCTTGCGACGTCTGTCCAGTGATCAAGGTTGTATCCTTCCATTCGCCTCAGCTCCAACTATTAGGCCCCTGTCAGACTAGGCTTTTCTTCAAGCGCGTTTTGTAATATGAGCCCACGCGCGTTCTGGTAACATCGCGTTTTGATGCGCGTCTTGTGAAGCGCGTTCTCTCAACTACGGTCAGTGACCCTAGAACCTAGATGAGTCGACACTCATATTTTCGCTACTATTCTTAATTAATTCAATCAATTCAGTTGCAATATGGACGTTAACGAGATAGCAGCGATTGCTTACCTTCATCTCAAACGGAGAAAAGTTAAAAACGTCGGTTTTGGATCCATCCAATTCTAAGTGAGATGATTTGTTCATGGAAGTGCATTGCATTACAGTATATTATATTAATTTATCAAAGCTTGTAAAGTGGATGAAAACTTGAGAAAATATTATATTTCAATTTTTAATATTTTATAAAAATATTTTGATTATCTCTATCTTCATTAGTCGAAAAATAAGAAAAGTAAAATATAAAATAAATCAGATAATCTCTTTTTATAAAGAGTTCTGGAACTGTAAACTGTTCGAAATTATTTTCTCATACAATAATGATTAATTCTATCCTACAATTATATTATACAATTTATACCATAATAATTGCAAATTATAATAAACAAACCAAACTAAGGAATGAGAAAAGCATACTTATGAAAGTTATCCTAGATAAAGTACTACTGCTTTTCTAGATAAAATTAAGTAACCAATCTATAAAATGAACATGTAAGAAAAATCCTTAATTTTGATTATTTTTGAGAATCGACCTCGCACGTATCTAATTCGAGGGTGCTGAATCCGAATCTGAAATCACAATTCCGCTATCTCCAATATTGCGCAATTTAGATTTTGGTGAAGATTTCGCCACGCGCGTCGTCGCGCAGCCCAGTGTGACAGGCTGTCAAGCGTTCTCATTAGATTCTCATTACGTTAGCCCGGCTGACCGGGAAAGCGCGTTGTACATGAAGCTGGCTGAGACGCGGATAGTCGACCGGGACGCGCTTGATGAAAAAACGCGCGTGGCCTCAAAGCCTCGTCTGACAGGGGGGCAAGCGATCTCATTACATTTACATTACGGGACCTCAGATGACCGGAACGCGCGTGGGCTCATATTACAAAACGCGCGTGACGAAAAGCCTAGTCTGACAGGGGCCTTATTATTCGATGGAGTTTTCGAAGCTATTTTGATACCAGATAATAGCAAAACAGATAAATCGCTGGTAGTTGCGCAAAATGATCTCATATTCGCGAACAAAGCTGAGTAGTGTGACTTATTGTTATATGAAGGCTTCAATTACAATGATCAAATCAGTTTTAGTAGTCTACTTGTTCATTGAAGTCCATACGCAGTAGCAATTGAACCTTTCTGGTTAATGGGTACAATATTAAACCCATTAATTTCACAACTGGATTGAAAAGGGTTGATTTCATAACGTTTTTCCAATGGAACACTTTGATCTCGTCTTTCCTTCGATGCACTGTAATGAAAATGAACCAGAATAGTAATGAGAGAACACAATAGAAAAACGTTATTTTTATCTAGAGAATAATGTTGTGAAGGGACAAATTCTTACAACTTTCAATCGCTGGCTCGTTTTGACTAAAAAAGAGAATGAAATATTTCAAGATTTTTATTGAGTATGTGACATATTATAATTATGTTTTGTTACTATTACCTGTTTTGTCTGTATAAACCTGCTATTGATTGCTTCTTTATGAGCATTTACTTTGGAGATTTTTCCATATTGAATTTCATTCAAGGAGTATCCACTTCGTCTATCCTCCTTGCAAATTGTAAAATATTACCTTATTGCAAATAACAACTTGCTGAAGCAACATAAAAACTGACAATAATTCTCAATTCAGTCTAAAAAAAGATAAAAACTACATTATAACAATTGTTATTTGTATCTTTTGTAACTGTGTCGACCAAGAATAGGATGTGGAACTTAGAACATTGTTCACTGCAAGTAAAAGACAACTTTCATGGTACTACGTCTAACAGACAATTCTCAATTCAGTCTAAAAAAAGATTAAAACTACACTATAACAATTGTTATTTGTTATCTTTTGTAACTGTGTCGACCAAGAATAGGAAGGCAACTTTCATGGTACAACGTCTACGGTACAGTCCAGACATGGATTTTACTTATCCTTTTGACAAAATCGCAAAGGATGTCTGAGAATGTGCTATATCGTAGATGGTGGCAGAAGGGAGGTTGCGTGTTTTCAACAAAGAGGAAAGTAGGGAGTTCGAGGTGGAGTGATAAGGAGGAGGTGAGGAGGATCATCATGGAATGGTGAAATGAAAAGGGCACAGAGAGCTCGGCTTTTATTGTTGGCCTTTATTGCGGATGTCTTTATGACTTCAGAACACGAGGAGAAGTCACCCGGACGGCCCGGCCACCGCGGCTCCTTCCTACTCATCTCTACTTTTCTTCCTCTTTCCTCTGTTTGTTGTCCTTCTCCTTCATCTTCCTTTCCACCATCACTCCTCCCTCTTTTGCTTCTTTTTCCTTTACTTATGAAATCTTCTGTTCATTTTCTCTGCTGCCTGTTGTAGTTGTTGATTTTTACTTTCTCCAACTCATCAAATCCTTCGGATATGTATTTGTTCGTCTTTAATATGTTCATCACCTTTAAAGGGGAGCAATTGGTTTCTTGGTCGTGCCGGTGTCTAATTGCAAGATTAGGTAAGAGACTTGCACCTGTCATTCCCATAGTAAGTTTGACCAATTCAGGCCTTTTTCCGCTGAATGTAATTCATTCATGAGAATGAAAATTGCTTACCGGTGGTTCGGAACCCAACTAAAGCTTAAACATATACAGGTCCACTCATCTTCCATAATCATCCTTCCCATTACCCACGCACAAGCTAAGAGCTTATGTGGGCATCACCAAAGAAGAAAAGAAGAATTGTCTTATCTTTTTGCTTTACTTCTTCGAGTACTCCATGTCCATCCCATATCATTTCTATTTCTTATCCTTATATTTCTTGGTCTTTCATTTTCTCGTCTCCCACAACTTTTCCTCAATCATTAATTCTCAATCTCAATCTCAATTCATACATTATCATCTAATTTCGCTATTTTTAAATTTATTCCCTTTGCCTGCCCTTTATCTTCTAAACTGTTCTTCTTTTAAACTTTAGCTTCTTATTTCCTTTATTTTCTTCTTGTAAATCTTGTAATCTTCCATTTATCTTGACCATTCTCTCACGGTTTTTATTCATTCTTGCTATATCTTCTAGATCTTATTTTCCAATTCACCTTCATTTCTTGTCAGCTGTCTTCTTCGTCTTCTCTTCTATTAACATTATCTTATATCGCTTGCTATCAATGTCGTTTCTGGATCTGACAACTTGGAATATTTCTGACGCACTCTCATTCTCATACAGCCTCTCTCTTTTAATCTCAATCCGTACTCTTCTTTTCAGCTTCTCCTATCCTCAGCCTTCTCTTTTGAGTCTCATCTTCTCTCTCGGTTTTCTCTTTTTGTGTCTTCTTCTATCTCTTACTCTTCTCTTTCGAGACTCCCTCTCTCCTCTCGGTTCCTTGTTCGCCGTGCCGTCACCGATCACCGTCATTCGTCAGAGTCGGAACGACGGTACAGTCCCGGATAGAAGTGCACGACCGGTGTAACAATAGCGGTCGGTACAGTCGCGGCCGAAACTGGTGCAGTCAAGAGCGAGCTGGCTGTAATCGGTGCATGACAGTGCACAACAACTTTCAAGGCGCAGACTCTGAATGAGTGAGACGTGAGTCTGGCTCTGTCACGATTATTCACTCTATTTACTGGCAAACACTGCACGAAAAAAGAATAAATAACTCGACGTACCAGTATTTTTAAACATTGTTATAAACTGGAGGTGTTGACATAGAACGGAGCCAGCATAGGCCTGTATCTATGGAGAGTGACAGCCGTTAATATGATTCCAGTTGATGGGTTGTTCAATTGGCCTTGAATAGTGAGGGTTAGCTACGATAAGTAGATGATCAGACATTGAGTTATAGTTCAGTAGATTTATAAGCAAGCGATATTTGAATTTCAAGACTGAAAATATATACTGGCAATGTTTATCAATAATTATTTAGTTGTTTTTTATTCATTTATTCATCTATGATTCTGATCCTGTAAATAATTGGTTAATTAATCTATTTTTTTTTTGTTTACGTTCACTTCATCCCTGAATTCCTAAATAGAAATAAATTGAGATTTGTTTAAGTTGAGTTGTTTTTCCCAAAGATGTTTTAAGGTCACTAAATAAATTTATTATGAAGGAACAAATTATTTTGCTGCAATTTTCTTACATTACCGGAATTTCTTGCTTCAAATTCTTGTTATCAATTATCATTTAGTAAACAATACAATAAATAAATAATTTAGTGTTTCTAAATAAGATATAAATAATGAGATTGTGAATAATTTATTTCCTATTCTCTGACAAGAATTCACATTTCTGCTACATCAGCCCATATTATTGAACATTTCAGCTCATTTCCTGCAAAAGTTCACTGTCTCAAGTCCTACGTGAACGAACAATGTAATTCCTGTCTATGGTAACTTGCAAATACTAGAGGAAATTGCTGAGAAATGACTATTGTCAGCCAGGGAGAAGAAAGGTGGCATGTTGTTATGGCCAGCAGAATAGTATGTCCACAGCACAGTGCGTGTGCATTTTTCTATTATCGATAATTTCGTAGACCTGTCAGGTTCATCAACCCACTTTCAGGATTTACCATGAGCCACGTTTGTTCGTAAAACAAACTCCTTCACACTCCTTTTATCGATTCCACTGATTTTCACATTTTCAATTTGAGTATAGTATACAGTATACTGTTTATGTCTTGCAATTGTGATGATTATTTGGATTTCTGTATTGTGGTAATATTATTAATCCTCTTTGTTCATCATTTTCCAATACATTAATCAATCCATGATACAAATTAGATTGATCAATGATATGAATCCAATTCGACACATCATTTGAATTGACAAAACAATCCTTTTATCATCACTGTTGGCTACCTAGTTTCAAGAATAAAAAATTGCTTTATCTGGGGTAATGTGATTGGAATAGTACTTTTATAAACTAATTGATGAGAAAATCCTCTAGGTAACAAAACAAGAGGCGTAGTTCAGTGAATTAGATAGAAATGTTTTCATGTGGTAACGTTTTGTAAGTGTCTTTCACTCTTCAGAATACTTGATCAGAATACAATATGCAGTAGTACTTATTTCTAATCCTTAATATTGTTTTCACCTGCAATCCCCTGTTGGTGTAAAATGAAAACATGGTTTTGACATTCATTCTTGTTGTTTTTGAATGAATAATCATGTTCCCCCTCACAGGATGCAGGAATTTTCTTCTCCGATTTTTTCATTCTATAAAAATTCCGTCTTGTGTGCCGGGTAGACGCTTCAATGAACCGGTTCCGTCTGTTTTCCTGCCAATGTGTTATTTTCTGAAAGGTGTTCTTGCAGAAATGCCGCCTTAACCACATATTCTTATAATCGTGTAATGGTTTTTCATTAAAAAACAAGAAAAAAGCAGCATGCTTAACTTGGAAAGTGCTTACGGCTACCAGCGTTGAAAAACCAGTCATTCAGGCCTGGAACAACTAATTTAAATTTCAGCAATTTTTCCTTGGAGCGCTCACGCTGAGAAAAAACTAAGACAGTTCATTGGTATTTCAAATGTTATCTTATTTCTCGATCCAGTTCTTGATGAGCTGGTGTGTCTGCTGCTACTGCTGCTGCTTTCATCTTGTTTTACGAAACCAGTTATCCAGTCTGAAACCAGTAAACCGTATCCAATCATTAATTTGATGTGATACTGTAACCTGATTTCCAACCGGCAGATGAACTTGTAATAAAGACGTAATAATAACTATAATCAGTCTGCTCATCCATTTTTAATTTCGATACTTTTCCTGTATTGTTTTGAAGCATTCCATGATCAGCCGAGCAGTCAACCTCCAGAAAATGTTTGTGATTTCTGTTGAATGTGTCATCTTCAATTATTTTGAAACAATTGTTTGAAATTGAATACTATTGAAGAATGGTACATAATTTATATTATATTTTCTTTTTTCCAGGTAATTAAAAGAATTTCCTACTTTTCTCACGAATCTACCCTCTTATCTGGTTGGTTACCGGTGAGTAATTTTTCATTTTAGGCAAACTATATTTAATTTTAATAAGCACTAAATAACGTAGAATCTCGATTATTTTTAATATATTCAGAACATCGAATTCAACTTCTCTATGTTACTACAATATTCATCTTTTTTCTTATGACTTGAGTGGTATGACTAACAATGATCTGCGTGGTATTATAAATATGTAATAACTTATTGTACACATTCTTCTTACATTGTGGAATATTACTTATTTCTAATATTGATTGGATGAGAAATGAATTGGAGTTCAAATAACGAATTTAGATTTCTCGGACAATGAACTATATTATTGCCTCAGCATCGTGCAATTAGATTCTAGTATCACAATATGTTCTTAACAATATCACAGTTTGATATTAATTAAAGTGAGCAAATAGCTCCTGATCAAACATTGAAACTCCAATCATACTGAGCTGCATGTTCAGCTATGAAATTAAACAAACGTGTGCTTGTGAAACAAAACCTCCGTTTCATAGCACTCACGGAATTTCATGATTGAGGTAGGCAGTTCAAATTCTAGAAATCTGGAATCAGAATCATCTCTGCATTGTTCTGGATTGACTGATAAAATTGGTCTCATTGTACTGTTCTGGTCAGACTTTTATTTCTATTAAACTTTTCTATTAAACTTAAAGTCTGGTCAGACTATTCTATTAAACTTATCTATTAAAGTTTAATAGAAAAATATGTACAGTAAAACTACTTGTCAATAATTTTTCTTTAATCCAATCACAGACAAATTAACTACTTAGTTAATTAACTATCGTTAATTTGTGTATGATTCAATACACTCACAATAGGGCATTCCGATCTCACTAGATGTCAAATCTGAGACTGAAGTCAAAACCAATCTGAATACGTCAACATCAATTTCGTTTAGATATTATCGTTATCCAATAATGTTTTGCGATTTGGAATAGTTTAGATAATCACTAATCTGCAAGAAAATATTCAACTTTTCAATACCAAATATCAATAACATGTATGTAACTATAAGAAAATCTCTATAACTAATTACCTGTAACTGTACACCTATTACTTTATACCTATCAGAGTATAGTTTTTTAGGATGTTATCACGTTACACGTATATAATAACGATTGCAGTTATATAGGCGTATAATCGTGTAATAGAAAAGTAAGTTGCAGTGGAATCTTTCACTCTGAGTTGGAATTGAAAGTTATAGAAGAGCTAGCAGGTTTTGAAAAAGAGTGTTTTGTAAGTGGGTCACATGAATTGCGTCACGTTGGATGGGACGGTGTCATCAGGAAGCCAACTTCAGCTCTCAGTTTTCTTCATCCGGGGGTAGCGCCCAACTCTGTGGGAGAAGTTTGAAAACTGTAAGTGACTTTTGAAACTCGACTGCAAGTTTTTATTCTCCCGCTTTTTGGGGGCGCCATCCCCTCCCGCCAACTACTCGAAACTTCGTGCGTCTCCCAGCACCAGCTACTTCAATTAAGTCCTTATTCTGTTGCAAAATTATCGTCTGCATTTCCCTTCCCCTTCATTATTCACAGTCTGACAGAAATTGTTTCTGCCATGCTCCATAGAGCGGCATCCCTTGTTTTAATATTTGGTAGAAATTATAGCATGCCATTGAGAGGTTGAGAATAACATTAATCGTGATAAGAATCTTAAAAAATTTATATCTCAATTCAAAAGTTTCTACTACAGCAACCCTCATTGTTGGTTTAGTTTTGAACTACACAGTGCTGTGGCAATCTTTTGAAAATGAATTACCTCTAGTACAACAAAAAACCATTGATGAGGTTGAGGGCATCTTCTTAGGCCCTTAAAAAATTATGATTTGCCAGTTATTTCTCGTATTATGAAGATCCTATTCAATCAAATAATGAGTAGTACTGTAGTTAGTCGTTGTTGAATGAATATTGATGAGCAATGTTTGGAGGAGAATAATGTATCATAGATGATGAATGTAGAATATGAAGAGGCGATTGGCGATTTATTCAAAGTAAAAGTCAAGTACTGTAACTGGATAAACCAGTGTTTGGTGAATAGGGCGCAAATCAAAGTACAAAGGAAAGATTCGTCAGAATTTCTTATAATTTTGTTTATTGCAGTGCAATACTGTATGTATGTTCCTATCCCTACTGGAGAAGTAGTTGAGAACAGCTGAATTTGTAAATTGAAACACTCCATAAAGAAGGATTACTTCGAATGCAAAGGATTGCACTTGAAAACTCATGATTCATGTTTGAATACCGATCAACATTTGCAAACAGAAATTCTTTCAAGTGCAGAGCTCTCGTGTATGTAACTGTTTGAACCACTTGAATAAATCCAATGAATGGGCGTCCATCAATATTTGTGAATGCAAATGATGATCTTATTATTCCAGTTCCTCCGAAAGTGGAAGTAAATCAATAGGGAGGAAATTCATCACGTTCCACGACTTGAATAAACAACACTGGTGGCATGAATGAGTATAACTTTGTGGGCAATTCCGATTTTTCCGCTTTGATGGGAGGGGTTGGAAGGGGGGGAGGAGCGAAGCTGAATTTGCCAGGGCGAACTTTGGCAGCTGATAGTGTGTGCGTGCGTGCGAGTGGATTGCGCGCGGGCGCACACACGTGAACTTGCACTTATTGATTCCACAGTGAGAGGAGGATTCCTCCTCCTAGTCCTCCCATCCCTCCTATCTGCCACCGCCCTTCTAGTACTGGGAACCCGGCATGAATCGAGCTGCTCGTGTGCGTGTGTGTGTTTAGTGTGTCTGGTGCCACCCCTGATCCCCCTTCCGCTCTTTCCCCCTTTGCAGACGTTATCAGTTGAATAGCGGTTCTACTCGGCAAGTGTAGTCGTGTCTCTCACAGCAACTATTCAAACCTCCCCATCCCCCCCATCTGCTGCTCTCTCAACCCTGTATTATTAATCCCTCCTCTATTCCCAGGCCGGATTCCCGCAACCCTCATTCCACCCTTATCATTCACCATGCTAGTGGCACTTCCACCCTTTCCACTCCTCATCCATCTCTTCACCCCAACACAGCTCTTCTTTGAGTTTACCGAATTCCTCCTCCTTCACCCGCCCCACCCCCCGCATCATTCTCGTTTCCTATTTTGGACCGTCCTCCATAACACTTTGTGAAGGTCGTTGGAAAACTTTATTGTATGTTTTTATAGGCAGCATGCCTCTTCGTCTATCGATCGTTGTTCTCCCTCTTCCAATTATCTTTTCGCCCTCGGAATTCCTTCTCCCTCGTTTAAATGCCATCACTGCACCCTTCCTCCCTCATGATGCCATTCACCTTGCCATTTTTCCTCCTCATCCTCGCCCCTTCATGTTAGCTACTCAAGTAGTCGTTGCGTTGCGTATCTTGCACAGTATGTAGTTATCCACCTTGAGACGTGACATTTCACATCCCTTCCAGAGTTTTTGTGACGGCTAGGATTCGTTGACACCTAGTCTCTAGGGGCGTTGACTGCTTCGTCTTTCAAAGTACTTACAGGCTGGATGCGCCTTTTCCTCGTTCGTGTCGAATGATCCCATTTCTCATGCTATTGACAACCGATGATGCTTATGCAAATCTTGTTCACACGAGTTCTGTCACTACCTTGATGTGTCCAAGGTAATAATTAATTCCTTAATTAGTTATCCACAGATGAACTTTCTCTTCACAAGTTCCACTTGCTGTTAAGTTATGGCTGACTGCTGTAGGTCTGGATTGTGAGAGAGATCCTTTTTATGAATTTTGTTATCTGAGAAAAATATTGTTTAAAAATTAGCTTTATGATTTTCTCTGATTTCTGAAACTTGATTGGTCTTGAGTATTATAAGTACTTTCGATTTTTTTACTTGAACTACCGTTATGCTTATCAACAATTGTTATAATATTAGTATTTTATATAATTGATTGGGTTCATAGTTCAACTGTTGTAGCGATTATGCTTGGAAGTAACTTGAATGATGGCGTATGTCTTATTACTCACGTCTTCTGAATGTTTTCCCTTCAAAATATGATAGATCGTGATTTGTGGTTATCGGAAATGTGTTTCTTTTGTATGTCGACTTTTATGTCTACAATGGATTCGTACATCAAAATCGTATTCGAAGGAAAATCTCTTACACGGAATGTGAGGAGATCTTCCATATTTTGGCCATCCTTTACAAATCTTGAATCTGAAAGATTTTTTCTGTAGAACTTCCAATTTTAATGTTACAAAAATATATAATTATTGGTCCACTACCTCTTGTTCGGAGATGCTACTGGTATTTTACGATTTTGGTGTGAGTGTTTGAATTTATTTGTTTTACGTTTCTGTTGAAAAAACGTTTGGAATTCGACTTTTTATGACCAGATACATATAATAGTAGAGTAATATGATGTTGCTGTTTATCGCTTTTGGATCGAAGTTGACAAGTGGAATTCTTGGACGTTGTGACTGTTTCTCGGATCGGACAGCATTCCTTCACTGCAGTGCGTGTTTCAAAAATGTAGACATGTGCAAAAGCAGGCAACATTCGCTTATTAGCATTCCGGCTGTGGTGTGTACACGTGGCTTCCCTCCCCTCTCCATTTCTGTAGGATGATGCCCTCCATTTTTGCTAATCGAAAATTCACAGCCACTTTTTCAGACCTCCAAACCGGTAATGGTTGATACTGGGCTTGTCCGGTTGGCTTCTTTCTCATTGCAATTGGCATTTGATAACACCACGTCGAACAACAACATCGTTTATCATGCTACTTATACTTGTTTTCTATCATACTGACTTCTTAGTGGTTTCATGGTTGCTTTGTATCTTCAAGTAAAAAGTATAGATTATTCTTCCATCCTACTCACTTTCAAGTGGCTTCATAGTTAATTTGTAGGCCTATAGTCAAGTACTGTACTCTTCTGATGCCGATGAATTGAATTCACCTTGGAAAAAACTTTAGCCACCTTGCTCGGGAATGGGAAGAAATGTGCCTCAACTCGATTACCAATGAGGTCACCTGACCACTTTTTCCAATTTTGTATTGTATATTTATGAATTGAAATTATTTTTTTTTCGTGTGAATAAATTAAATCAAAAAATGAAATGCATTTGTCTGCATTGAATGCGGCTAATGCTTCTTTTCATCATTCTGACTCATAAGTATCGCTGTTGTATGTAAGTTACTGACTTTATTCACCCAACTATAGACAATCTTGTGATTTGCATTGTTCTGTGATAATCTATATCCTATTTTCATAAAGTCAACTCTCTAATTAATTATCCAATAGAAAAGAATCATTTATCCTAAGCTGATTTTCTTCTTCTCATTTTTGAGTGCATATTGTTTTGTCCTATTTTGTGTGCAATTTATCCTATTCAATTTTGTATTGTATGAACAAGCTTATATTATAAATTAACATGTATATTTATTATATTGTAAATGTAAAGGGTTGTGTGGCAGAGAGGACCAGGAGTCCTAACTCCGCCCTTCATAAAGGCAATTAATCAATCAATCAATTATTGTGAATATTTTTCTGGTGCTGATCCTATAAGGTAGTCTGGTAATCGGATCTATTATATAAAATACCGTTACAGAACAATATAAAAGGAATATTACAAACAAAAAAGTACTAACAAAATGCAAGTCCAGATCTATACAAATCATAATAATGCAGGTCCTACTTATGAAGAAGTATGATACATAACAGTAGTTTACTGAGCTGAAAACTCATCTGAAAGCTGACTTGATTGCTGGCGTCATATCCTCTAATGGCTGGTGTAGTTTGATGGGCTGATAATGGCTGACTGCTGGCTAGGTCTGGATAGTGAGAGAGAGCAGCACATCCGTAAGATAGGTTAAGTATAGGGAAGATGCAGCACGAAGCACACGTACTTTGTTCCACTTTCGATGGTCTGATCATCGAGATGGAGGAAGGAGTGGAATGATTAGGGTGTAAAGAGGGGGGGGGGAGAGTGTAATAGTTTGTTTCACGCTTAATTTATTCCGTCCGTTCTCCGTTGGGTCGTTCCTATCTTCTGCTTTTTCTCCCTACTCGAGTTTCTTCTCGATCACAATGCTGGAGGCAAAAAATAACCTTGACGTTGTCCGTCACTCCCCTCCCCTCCCCTCTTACACTGACTCACGTCTTCCTGAAGAAACTCGGTCAAACTGCACAGATTCAAAATGATCTCACCACAATATTATCATTATTATTGTTATTGTCGGTGCAGGCCATTAATGACTCAGTCGTTCTCTCTGTTCTTGTATCTACTGTATATCTTTCCAGGTGTTTCGTAATAGATGCATTATTGTTTTATGTTTTTCTACCAGTTTTTTATGAAGCGTGTGAATGTTATCACGTACAAATGATGCTTGATGTTATGCTATGTAAAAACCGGTGATGCCATTTGTTCATTGTCGTGTGAGAGTTGTGAGACTATTTATAACCAAAATTCTTGAAATCAAAAACTATCAATGTCTTGGTCAAATTGCTACCTAGTCTCTATTTATTGAATTACTATTATCATAAAAACAACTACATTCATTTGAGATGGAGATTGAAATCATGGTTGTTTACTAATACAGTAGCACCTTCAAGTTTCCCCAGAACCAAATCACGTTACAGATAGTGCTAATAACTGATGTGCTTTTTAGTTTGTCAAACTATAACTCATTCGACGTGGTGTACGAAAATCCTACTGAATTTAACCGCCGTAAAATGACGTCATCGAATAGCACTTTCAAGTTTTCCCAGAACCAAATCACGTTGCAGATAGTGCTAATAACTGATTTGCTTTTTAGTTTGTCAAACTATAACTCATTCGACGAGGTGTACGAAAATCCTATTGAATGACGCCGTAAAATGACGTCATTAAATTGTCAGATTTAATCATTGGTTTTCATTGTAATGATTCCCTTGGATTACATAATTGTACAATGGTCAAATTCAATTCCATTTTTGTATCACTGGCAGATTACTATTATTTAGTCAAGTGAAATTATTTTTTGCTTTGAATTTTACAATTGTTACATATTTGTAATGCCGTTCTGGCCTGTGAAGAATACGAGTCCTAGTAGGCTTTCAATTGAGGAAAAGATGCATTACATGTCGTTGGTGCTCATCGTGATACTAGAGTTTTCTCCACTAAATTCCACATTTCTTTCTTTTTTCTCTACAATACTCCTTTCTCTCTGCTCTGTATTTGTGCACTCACCTCACGCTATTGCCCTCCTTTTTTTCTCATACAGCCGCATCTCACGCCAGTCTTGGGAACTGTTGCAAAAAAGATGTTCTGCACTGCCGCGTTCCCTGCCATCTATTGCGTGATGATATTGCAATCACTACACATCTCGCCGTCCTCAGGCACTTCAGTTGCGTTTCCAACAATTTGATTCAGTTTTTTTCGAAGTCTAATGTCTGTCTTGCACTGCACTAATATAACATTTTCATGTTTGAGTGTTATCTCGAATGTCTTTACAGTTATGAAGACATTATTAAGTTGTAGTGTTGCACTAACCGGTATCAACTGATTGAATCAGCTGATCCCATTCAATTAGCGTTGTATTGAACCTAGATTAAATTGATCTTAGGCTAGGCGTACACCGGTTAGTCAAGACAAGACAAACGAGATTGGTCACGTTTAGTCACAATACTTCACATAGTTTCTTATAAAGCATCACACACCAATTAGTAATTAATCAGTGTGTGTTGCTTCATAAGAAACTATGTGAATTACTGTGACCAAATGTGACTAATCTCGTCTTGTCTCTTGTACGTCTAGCCTCAAGTAGGAACTCATAATTTGTTGATTTGAAGGTCACGATCAATATTTTAGTATTTAATCTATAGCTTCAATAGTATTTAATAGTATTCAATTTTAGCTGCTGTATTTTAATCTACAGAATTTTTATTTCATTTATATTGAATTTCTTCTATTGATGAACTTAACTAGAGGAAGTATTGTATAATAAATGTAGCAAATCTTCTAAATGATGTAGAGGAAACATTGAACAAAATACTTATTCCAAAACAAATTTGGTTCATTGTTATTGCTGCTTCTATCAAGCAGCATCGAATAGTCCACTTTCAGCGAATTATTGTCTGCCTTCTTGGAAGCAATGGATTATTTAGAGATAAAGTCAGTTTACTGATTGTTGATTGGTGATGAATTTCAACTTCTGAGGTATATCCATTTAATTTAGCGGATGGCGAATAACATACATTTAACAATTATATGGTAATGGGTGATGTTCTATTGAATTTTTTTCACATAAATACTGTATATACGAACATGTAAAACATATTTGAAAAATAAATCAACAGAATATCACTCGTTATCATAGAAATGTTTAATCAGTGTTATTCGCCATCCGCCAAATGAAATTAATATACCTATACTTCTGAAGTGCTTTGGTACCAACACCAAACTGTTAGTTGATTCTTGTGTCCCAAATATCAAAATTTCTCAACCATGTTTGTATAAAATATTCTTGGATTAGTTTCGGTGGAATTTGAATGAAAAGTTCTGTTTCAATTTTGCTTCCACGTCAATATCTGTCAAGTGGCTGTCAGAAAACATTCATACATATTCACCATATGATGTACTACCTGTGTCAAGACATTCAGCTTCCAAATCTTGACGTTGATCTCTATTTTGTTTTAAGGAAAACAGCAATCCAGGTCCCTTCATTTCACAGGGAGCACGATTAAATTTAAAATTCGGTTGCTCTTCTCAAAACCATGATATGAACCGGTTTTAGAGGAGTTTCTTTATTTTAGTACATTAGTTTATGGTAGCGAGCAAAAGAAAATGAACAATTCCATGTTTGGCAAAAATGTTGATGGCGATGATGATGATGATGACGACAAAGTGGCAATGAATAAAAATGAAGCCACTAAACTCGGCGAGAGAGCATTTTGCTGGCTATAAATAGCCTAAAACGCTAAAATACAACATGGCGTATTTACGGCAAGTTTAATGTTGAGAAGCTGGCTGGCTTGTTTCAGGTTTCAGGTCGTACAATTTCCTCATCCGTCTTGGTGGAAGGAGAATTTATGGTCCACTGTCCGTTGCATTGTATTAAGCTTCCTACCATGTTTTCTTTATTTTCTCGCTTCTTTTTCTACTGTAATCATTATTCCTTTGCCTTGATTTTTTTTTCATTCACCTTTCCACACTATCCTCTACTGATGCATCTTGACAATATCTTTATTGGCTATAGCTATTTCTATTTCTCCCACCAGCATTTACCCAATGTATGAACCACTCATCTTCATTCTCTCTTGAGTTTTCTTTATCTCCTGTCCTTTTTTAATTTTCTGCTCTCTTCTTGTCTTTTTATTCGTTCCTTCTAATCCTCATTCCTCTTCCAATATTGTCCTCTACATCTTTGCCTAGCTGCTTTTCCCAAATTTTCTTCGCCATTTGGTTTTAGAAAAACCCAACTACTTCTAACTACTAACTTCGTACCTTCTTCTTCTACTTCTTTCTTTTATCATATTCTTCATCCCCCCTCTTTCTTATCGCCATTTCTCTTCCTTCTACTTCCTTTTCCTCCTCTTCTGCTTCTTTATCTAATTCTTCTCTCTATCTCTGAAACTCATGAGGGTGTCCCCACCAATAAAAACCATATGAATGTTATGATAATATTATCACTTCACTTCTCTCTTCCATCTCCTCTCCTTCTCTTCTGTTCTTGATCTTCTCCATTCTCTATTCTCTCTAATCAATTTTCCCTCATATCTCACCCTCCCACTTTTTCTCCAATTGTAAATCTCCTCACCCTTCCCCTCTTCTTATTTATTTTCTTTATCTTTACTTCCTCCTCAATTTTCCACTATTTATTTATGTTGTCCTCCTCTTCCCAGTACTTAGTCTTCTTCTTCTTCTTCTTCTTTTTCTTCTTTTTCTTCCTTCTTTTCTTCTTATTCTTCTTTTCTTCTTCTTCTTTCTCTTCTTCTCTTCGAACTCTTCTCCTTTGAACTCTTCTTCTTAAACTCTCCTCCTTCTTTCTGAAACTCCTTCCTTTTCCTCTATTTCTTTCTCATTTCCTCCTCTCTCTATTTAATAACCTATCTTTATAACCTCTTCTCTTTCGTTTTCTCCTATTTCTTTCCGATCGCTGCTTGTTGGCCATCGACGCATTCGATCGTCCATTAGCCGGTGACGCTCCATTTCGCGGGCAATAATAGTTGGCCGTTGTCTGGTGTAGTTTTATAGTTTCAGGTTGTCGTCCATTCGTCGACGGACGGAAATACGCGTTCTGCTTGAGCCGGTCGGCCGGCGTTGACGCTGTCAAGACAATGGACGTCATTTGTCGTCGTTGTCATGCTTTACTGAAATTCAATTTCCAGACGATTACTGCTTGAAAGTGCTGCCGTAATGGGACCACGAACATAACGATTTGAACCCGTAATGTGTGGTCATTTTATGTGCTGTTATAGATGCATTCTAGTTTCCGTTGTTGAAATTGGACATAACATTACTATAAAGTTTTCCACAATATTTTGTTTCAGTTGAATGATATTTTGTGGGAATAATTTAATCACAAAATCATAATAATTATATGAATTTTCATCATCCGACAAACATTCAAAATAAATAAAACATAGAAGATTTCTAAAAATGAATTCAAAATAAAAAATACTTATAATTATGTTCATATTCTGTCAAAATTAAGTATTAACAAAGTTGGTAAAGCAATTTTTTTCGCTTGAAAACCGCGAATTTTCATGTTCTCTACCATACTATCTGATGGCTGTTTGAATTGCTGTTTTCTAGTATCTAGGTGCTGCAAATAAAGACGTCGACCCACTTCCATTTACTTTCACTTTCGATTCAGTTTGCTTGTGCGGTCACCGCCTCATTAATCCCTTCCATCTCTTTATTATCTCTTAATCCACCCATAATGCGCTTGTCTTCCCTTATTACAGTACAAGAGTTTTTCATAAAGCGATTAAGATTGATTTTTTCTGTGTCATATTTTGTGAGTTGCACAAATATTTTTGCTTCTCCAATTTCTTTTGTATTTCCTTGTTGAATATATACGCAACTCTCTCAAAAGAGTTCTATATAGAGGAATTGTTTGATAGTTGGATGGTTGGTGACCTAGGGAATGAATATTATCTGAATATATTCTTTATACATTGAATTTTTTGAATTATTCTATACATTTTAGATCAGCATTCTGATAATGTTCCAATGCTACTAATCTCCCGTAGTGGATAACTTGAGAATAGCGGTTGGAAAGAGAATAATGTGTAAAGAATAATGTCTAGATCAGAACATTCCCATCGTATTCAAATAGGGTGAATAATACTGTTAAATAATAATGGAAAATATACAAAGCTACACTTTCTGTATCTAAAAGTCAAATTCATATTTAAACTTTCTATATTAGCATTTCATGTTCCGCTGTTTTTAATGTTTTCCCTAGGAAACTAAGGCTAGGCGTACACCGGTTAGTCAAGACAAGATGAGATTAGTCACGTTTAGTCACAGTAATTCACATAGTTGCTTATGAAGCAGCACACACTGATGCAATGATTAATTGGTGTGTGTTGCTTCATAAGCAACTATGTGAAGTACTGTGACTAAACGTGACTAATCTCGTCTTGTCTTGTCTTGACTAACCGGTGTACGCCTGGCCTTAGTAGGGAATAGAGCTTGAATAGAATATCATATGGATAAAAGCATGCCCATCCTATCTGAATATAATTCATGAATTAAAATGTTGAAATCAACTCCTAATCCGGTTCACTGTTGAATGAGGAACTGGGCATTCTTTAGTCATAGCTTTTCCTCCGTAATTTAACTTGGTGGAAACTGAAACTTCCTCTCATTGTTGGAAAGGCGTGCATTTTAATGTGTAATTTTCCACGATGAATTCCAAGCTGTAATTTGTGCTTTTTTGTGCTTGATTGTTTGCTGCATGTGGCCTGGCCGCTGCTTGCTGTCCTTGGCAAAAGTCATTGCCGCTGCCTACGTAGGTCGTCCTGTAGTTCCAATAATGACTTGAATTACTGCTCGCGGTTAATTTGCACAATTGCTGGCACTTTGTTTTTCAAATTGTGTTTTGCTTACAAATAAAAAACAGCTCATAATTTCATACTCTGTAAAAGTCGAACAAGGTTAGTTGGGTTCATTATCCTATTTCAAGTTTTCTCATCACATTATCCTTGATTGTTTTAGTTTGAAATCTTGGAAAATTTCTTCTCAGTTGTATCATTGATTTTAGATTGACTATCTAAAATCAATGGTTGTATCCTTTGAATACTTTATGTAGCCTGCTTATTCACATATACAGTAATCAGTTTGAAATTTACTTCATTCTATTTCAGTTTTGGAATTCTTGTTCAGGAGAAAATTCTCTTGATCGATTTTACATTAAAATAATTGTTTGTTTTTTACAAATAATCCCACTTCTAAATAATCCTCATTTGAGGATGCTGGTTAGCAATTAATTAGTGATTATAATTATGACCACTAATGCATTCGTTTTTAAATTAATAATCTATAATAATTTTATATTACTAAACTGTAATATACCAAAAAAGAAAACTGTATAATATATCTTATATCAAAATCTCAACTGTTCACCGAATTCCAATAGATATGTTTC
Source organism: Laodelphax striatellus (assembly GCA_017141395.1). Lineage (NCBI taxonomy): Eukaryota > Metazoa > Arthropoda > Insecta > Hemiptera > Delphacidae > Laodelphax > Laodelphax striatellus. The sequence continues at coordinate 28,280,844 of CM029534.1, forward strand.
CTCAAATTCCATTATATTAGAAATCCTCCTCTCACTGATTCGAAGTAAATAAAGGTGGTGTGAAATATTAAAAATAATGGATTATCACTTATTATTAGTATCGATAGTGTCGAAATCCCTTTCCATTCCATTCTATGTTCTTGTTTGTATCTCCATTCATTTCTTCTTTGTGCATAATAGCTCACTCAATTAGTTTGCTCTTTAATTTTTTGCTCACTCAATTACTTTGCAATTCTATTGCAATTATGTTCTATTCACCTGATTAACTGCGTGGTTTCTTCCAAATATGCATCACCTGCACAAATAACAAATTCTCTGACAGAAATAATGACAGGATGCACCCATGCCCCGTGTCTGCTCTGATCCTTTCAGACTCCTGCTGGAGCATTCTATTTTTGAATTGTGTCCTGCCTGAGCCTGCAGTCCCAGTTCAGAGTTGTCCCTTGAACAAAGTCCAAATATAGAGCAGACCTGTTTTAGAATCGGCCGCATGCCGAGACCAGGCCGTTCAGCTGTTTTCCTTTTTTCGTCTTTCCCGCTTCTTTTTTTATCTGTCTCCTATCATCTTCTTGGTATTTTTTCTCTTTGTGCCATTCCACGTCTCGTTCAGGGTCGTTTCTTCTGCTTTTATCAGTTATTGTTCTCTTGACATTCACTGCCTTCTCTTTAATTATATCCTACTCGCGTGGAATGAGAAACAGTCATTGATGGCCTTTCGCCATATGTTGTTTATCGATTTTTAAATGTTTTCTTCTCTCCCCAAATGTCACATCTTGAACCACATTGGTGTAATGGTGAGCTAACAGAATCCAACCAAATATCTTGAGGAGTGGGCAATTTCTGTGATTTGATTTCCCATGAAGAATATTAATTATTAACATTTGTGAAAAAGTTATAAAGTAGGTCAGAAAATTAGGAATTTACTGTAATTTTTGGTATTATAATTACATAAAATATTTTGTAAAATTACTATTGTGATTGAAAAGTTATAACTTATTTTAATGTATGGGGCTGTTACTACTAGCCTGGGGTTCTGGGGTACAATGTACAACTTTTCAAAGCTTTACAACTTATTACAAATCTTGAAACTATTTTCACGATAGAGTACGTGTTGAATTTGATTATTTGAGCGCTTTCTGCTTCAATTTGTTTTTCAATTTTCGTAGTTTAAGATAAGATTAGATTTTTGCTCTGACTCTCTCCCGCTTTGATTGTCATTTGTGGCATGGATGTTTCCATAAGATGGGATTTTTTATTTCTTCACTTGGAATTTAACCACATACCTTATCAAGCATTTTAGCTCGTGTATCACTCAATAGATTATTTCATGTTGAAATTTTTTCTTCCTTTTCATTAACTGTAAAAGAAGATCTTCATCACCTTTATTGAATTACCTTGTCAAGTTGTAGAAAATTGAATTCCGTCACTTCTGTATAAAAGCTATCCAATGTGTGATTCGTGTTTGTCCTTGTAAATTGTTTTCATTCTTCTGCTTCCTCTAAAGTACTTTGCAATTTTTCTTCTAGTTGAGTTGTTAGAGATGAGATAGAATTTTTCTTTATTAGACAGAGCTAGAGTCCCTTCTGCAACTCAACCTTGAAATGTTTCAGTACATAATTTTAATATTGTCTCCCCAAACAAATATGTAATTGTATTACAACTTTGTAGTAGATTATATTAACGATGTCGTCATTATGTTTATCATTGTTCATCAGTCTTCATTATCATTGTCTTTATTATTATTATCACTACATTTCTTATCGACTTGACGGGCTTGAGTGAATGAATCGAATGTCGTTAGTGAAACTAATATCTTTCAACACCTACGCATCGGGTAAATAGCGCGATAGTTGTCAGTGGGTTGTAAACAACGATGCAGGGGATAATTGAGAAAAATAGAAAAAGTGACTGGGAATTTACGAGATAATTAGTTTTAATGTGTGAGTGAGTGGTGCATCGGCTGAACAACACTGGCTATGTCTGGGCCAGGGCAGGGTTCAAATATCTGTCCATTTGGCCCCATGCCAAATGCTCACATCCTTCCCAACCCGAATTTACTGGCTCTCGTCGTTCATCTTGATTCTTTACTGTTTGCTGTGTGAGTGTGTGTGTGTGCTCACACAAACTTTTATTGACTTGTAAAAAAGCTGGGTGTAGCTAGCCTAGGCGATTATACCGCATGACTCAGTGTGAGCCTTCACTCACTCACAAATGGCGAAGCCAAAATCGAGAATCATTACTGCATATGCGGTGCTCTTTCATTTGTATCGAGTTACGAAAGAGTATCACTCATAATATTTTTATGGCATTATTGAGTTAGAATTCTTCCTACATATACCGTGCTTTTATATTTGTATTTGTATTGAGTTATTAAAACATATCATTCAACCCATTTTAATGGCATAATGAATTTTTGGCATAGGATTCTTCTATTGAGATGTTATTTTCCTGAATATAACTTCTATACAGTGTGATTTAAATTTGTGATTGAATCAGTTTGAACAGTGTATGTTGTTTTTTCTCACTTTATAAAGTGTATTAGCAATAGACTGATTATTAGGAATTGATTAACTTATTAGAGAGGATAAAAATTGTATTATTTGCTCGGTGTTCAAATTGCCAGGAGTAAGTGCAAGTGCTAATTGCAATTTAGAAGCGTTAAAAGTTAAAAGTTAAGAAATGATTTTTAATCGTTAAGGCTAAACAGTACGAAAAAAGTTGTGATTCTAGCCCGATAGATAGCAGCACCGTTGGGGCCAAATTACTCCCACTGATTACTCATTCATTTTTCATCCGATTTGAAAAAATAAAACTGTTTTGTAATCAGTATAAAGTTGTAAAAGTCGCTATTGAAGCCAATTTTCGAAAAAATTATTCAATACATTTTTAGAATTGATAACTTTTATAATAAGTAAAAATTTAACAAAAACAGGTAGTCATTTTAAGGGCAAAATTTTTTAAATAATTTTAAAGCTTATTTCAAGCAAATCGGTTGAACGGTTTAGTCAGAAACGTGTTTTTACAAAAAACACATTGTATTTGCGTGTGTATTGTTCACACGTTGAGCAGCTAACTGACACACGCACGCACCGACGGAGCGCCTTCACTCTGATACTCTCTCTCACACACTCGTTCTCTCTCTCAACGCAAACAGGCACAATCATAACTACTGTACTAGCGGCTCGCAGCAGTCGTACATGCTAGATATCACTCCGCCAGGGATGTTATTTTTCTGGTCAAACAATAGCTTCCATGTTCCATATACACACAGCCAAAGACGTGTATAGTGTAAGGTAGTAAATTCATTTAATTGGGCGACTGGCGAATAACTTTCATTCAACATCTCTATGGCAACGGGTGATGTTCTGTTGATTTCTTTTTTAAATTTGTTTTTTACTTGTTATTAAGCCTAAAGTATTTATGTGAAACAGAACATCACTCGTTACCCTAGAAATTTTAAATTGAAGTTATTCGCCATCCCCCAAATTAAATGAATATAGGCTACCTGTAGTCAGCAAACATTTATCCTGGGTATTGTAGGAGTGATCGACAAAGTTTGCAATACGTATATATTTTTTGTGCGTGATGGTTTAATCAACAATAATTTGTCCAACAATTTAACAATACTTGTGCAAATTTCATATAACTTATATCTTATTTAATTATTAAAAGTGTGTTAAACCTTTTTAATTTGTGTATTTTAAAAATAAGACCAAATAAGTATCAAAAATGTTCACAGCAATATCAATTGCTACATGAAGTCAACTAGAGTTGATAATGATAGGCCTAATGTATCGATGGGTAACGTACTCATCAGAACCAACTACTTATTACAATATTACTATTAGTTGATTATTCATTAATTTTCAGTTAAATTACATTTTTACAAGGCAAAGACATCGCGAAATTTTCAGAATAGTCTTATCAGGAAGATGGAAAATAATTATCGTTTAAAATTGTAGTAAGCAATACCATCGTCTATTAATCTACACCTAAGATTATAGATTAATAGTGTCAACAGTCAATGGCACTATCTACAGTCTACACTATTAATCAATAATCTACACTACAGTATTAATCTATAATCTTAGATGTAGATAATACATCTACAATTTTTAGTCAATGGCAATACTGTGACAGCGGTAACTAATGTAAATGAGACTTTGTAAATACTAATGCTAATTCACGAAGAAATAATATTATTGACATCTATGGTGGAAAATTCTCCAACAATAGAATAAATGTACTGTACATCAAAATAATTAAACAATATATAATAATAAAATAATTATGAAATAATAGGTCGTGCTATTTCATCAATATTAATTTTGAAAACCATCAAGTTTTTTTATTGGACCTTGATCTAATGCTCATTTATAGAGAAAAATTCATCGACATAAGAAACCATTATTCATTATTCATGCAGAATTAGTTCATGAAAAAGAAAATTATTACAGTACTAACATTAAAAAAAATAAAAATAGAAATAAATTTCATTATTCCATCAACTTATAATGTAACCAATACTGGGGTACGCGACATGGGACCGAACGATAGAATAATGCAAAACATTGTCTATATAGAACAATGTTCACCCTCATTTCTCATACTTATTTCTTTCCATTTTACTATTCTGCAATTAATATTAAAATATTAAATAATGCTGGAGTACTGGTTACTGATAAGGCAAATGCATGCGTAATTCAGTAAACCAATGTTTACAATAAGCTCTATATATTTGAGTAAAGTAAACAATCTGCAGCGAAACGACCGGAAATGAGTCACTGTGGTAGGGATTGCTGCAATAATTTTGTTGTATGTATTCAGTGCTAGCTGAGACAAATAAAATAAAAATATTATTTAGTCATATTTTGGTGATCGTTGGTGCATCTTCGCGCGTTTTATAGGCTACGTTCTGTGAGTTTTGTGAGTCTTTCGTTTCTTTTGCTTACAAATGGTTTAAATTAAAAAGTTATAAAACTATAGATTCTCTTATTTTTTTAAAGTTTTCTCAAGTGTCAGTGTTAATTATGGATAAGTGGCTCAAACGAAAAATTCCTGAAGGAGATCTTCCACAAGAATCTGGGTCGAAGTCTGAAAATGTGAGTGTAAATTCTAATTGCTCTCCGAATTGAATAATAAAAATCGTGTAAATGTGAATAAAAAAAGAAAGTATGACGAATTCTATTTGAAGTTTGGGTTTACTTGGACTGGAAACTCAGATGAGCCGTCTCCACAATGTGTGATAAGAAAGTTTTTGGTAAAAATAAGTAATGCGTTTTCGATACCGAATAGCTATTTCGTTACGTTACGTGTATTAGCCAATCCAATTTAAATTATTCCTCCCCCAACCAAAATGACACCCTCACCATTTACTTATTGTAAGGGGGTACGCGAATCTAAAATGTCCCATGAAGGGGTACGGTCTTCGGAAAAGATTGAGAAACCGCTGGACTGGACTGAAATGCATCTGGTTAAAATCGTCACTGAGCGAGCGCGTGGTGTTATGGCCTCGTGGGTAGGGGGGAGGGTGTTGGGGCGCGGAAAAATCCAAGAGATAAATCTTGTAAATTCGATTCCGACGGAACCTCTGGTTCGATTTTCAGTCTGAAAAATTCTAAAATTATTTCTCCGTCAATTCTTCAAAATGACTACCTGTTTTTCTTGAATAAACATTCCTTTTGAGATTTACGAAGTAAATCTTTTTATTTAAAACAAAATAAAAAAAATCGTTTCAATAGCGACTTCAAGATACATATTAGAAGTATAAATCAGTTTTCAAAACAATTTTTACTCTAACGGTAAGCGAGTAATCAGTAGGAGTAAATTTCATAATTTTAAAGCGCTACGTGGTGGCAATTTTCGGAACTACTGCTGTGGTGTTTAGCCTTAATGGATTTCTCATTTCATGGGCTGTACAAGTGAATTAGAAAACTCGATTGCAATAGCCAATAACTTATAGAAAGGTATTCTTACTTTGTTACTCAAAACAAAAAAATAAGATCGGCAATACTAATCACTGTATAGAACAGATTACTAGAGAGCAGGCTATCGCTTCTCTATGATTGTACTCTAGAATGGTGTTAATATTGATTTATGAATCTCAGTCACAATTATTTAATGATAATTTTTTAATTAATCATTATTAGATGATTTGAATTTGCTTAGTATGCCTACTAATCGAGTTCCAACTCTTATATTATTTTTAAATAGGTACTGTAATTCATTCAAATGACAAATAGGAACCGGTGTACTGCAGTTAGACCTCGTAAGATTTCTCAATTCAATTTGTCTTGGTTTCTGAGTGATTTGGTGTAACGAATTCTAAATTATGATTGGCCAGCCTTGGAAAGAACAGATTGATGCTTGGAAAGGTCAAGTAGTTAGCTGGCGAAACTATTTTGAACTCACTATAACTAAATACCTCCGGTTTGATTGTTTGAAAGGATTTTCCTATGATATAATATTAATCCATCATGAAAGTACTATTATCATAATATCTATATCATCAACAATCATCGTTCTAACAACTTCTAGATTAAACTTTCGCTGTTCAAAATTGTTTTATTTTGATTTGGTCTTATTGACCTGGCTATCCAGTTGAAGTAAAAGCATAATCCACAGAAATTTATCTTGCATTTATTAGTACTTAGAGCCTTATTTCAATGTTTTCAGATACTGTATAAAACTTGGAGGAGGATTGTTTTCAGCAGCATATTTTAATTCATTAGATCGTTTTCAGCACTATATTTACATTCAATGTGTAACTTATTAAACCCTAACGTACCATATGAGCCGTATTTTCCATCGTTGAAAATTAAACTGTATTTTATTATAACTCTCACAGTATTACTAATGTCATTTTATGATTTATAATGTTACTAAGCCGTTTTGCTTTTATGGTTGGTCGTAACTTGAGTTCTAATTGATTTTCTTATGCTTGCAGGTGAGTGGGCTGTTCAAAGTTTTATGGCTATGGATTGAGGTATTTTATCTATTCTACTTTAAAGTTTTACTTATCTTGTAATATTTTATTGTTAGCATGATATACAAAAAAAAAACCTTCAATAATTGCAGTAGTTTCCGAATAACTTGGCAGCATATATAGTTATTGCATGTCTGTATTTTCTACACAGGCATCGTATAGGTCATTTGAAGTACAAGTCAGTAGTACTGTACAGGTGTAATACAGTAAAGTAGTAAAGTACAGTAAGGTAGTAAGTAGTAGGTCTTTTGAAGTTCAGTACTTTCTAAGCTGATGCTAGAACTCGTCTTGATAATTTGGTTTTATTGTTTGTAGTTATAAATCCATGAAATGTTCATATTTCTCCTTAGCCATGCATGCATTACATGCAATCAAAATTGAAACTAAAATTTACTGTAAAAAATGCTTAATTTGAAAGTTTTCTGTAGACTCACTAACAAACTTACTCACATTAACGCTTCTTTAGCAAACGGTACGATGAGTTGAAAAAGTGAGCAGCTCTAAATATAGAAAGTAGTTGAGTCAAAGTAAGGCTCGGTTCACACGAGCGTGTACGTTGAACATGCGGTAGATAATTGTGAGCGAGAATTCCAAGAATAGTTGCTTCTTCCAAGATTCGACCGGCAATTATAAAACGCATGCGGCCTAATTGGCTAAGAAAAATTTATTCATAGATTTTGATAGAAAAAGATAAGAATTTCTGACATTATAAATTTTTTAAGTCCTATCTTATTCTACTTGGTCTTCTGATTCTAGAACAGCTTGAAATTTTCTTATAGCATTTAAATTAGTATAGCTAGCTAATTATTTGATTCTAATCGGTTTTCCAACTTCATAATGAAATTTGCTTCATCCATTTAAATAAGAATTTAGCCAAAAAATTATCGAGATTCATAAGTGAAATATCAATAATGTGAGATATTTATCTATGAAATAAGAATGTAGTGTGTTGCATACCTACTCATGGCTATTAATGCTAAAAATGGTTGTTAAAGTTTTAATATTTTAAATTTAATTTAGAATTGAATTTAAAGATTGATTTAATTCATTTGGCTTCTAATGAATTATCAATTCATTATTTATTTTTCAAATTCTTTTTGAATGCTGCAGAAGCCTAATGCATTTTTGTGACTTCTGACCTCACTACCGGCGCACAAGATTATTTTTGCCGGTAGTGCCATATTAACAATACTGTTGATGGTTTAAAATTTATTCTCAAGGTAATTATTTTTTGTATGTTATGCTAATGTTGTACCAATTTTACTTTGTATTTTTAAACAATTTACTTTTTGGCAATAAAGTATTGATTGATATTGATTGATTGATTGATAATGCTAATGGCTAGGATAATGCTACAATGCATTATAGCCATTATATAAATTACACCTAGTGGTTTTGTTCTGGGGGGCTCCCCATAGGTTACGATAATTACAATAAATAATAGGAATAGTCTGAGAAAATTACATATAATGATGATGCGAATAATTGTACTTCCATTGAAAGTCGAGAATATTGAACAATCACTAGTTCGTAGCGAATTCCATTTCGTGCCAATACTGTCAGCTGCAAAATATTCTTTGCTATAGCAGGTCCCTTTTAACTTGTCAGAAAACATAATTATGTTTTGACCAGCAATATTACAATACTTAACCTACAAATGCTAAATCTCGCAGATTATTGAAAAGTTCTTTTAAAAAGTTATTCTTTGAAAGGTCTTCTTTACAAAGGTCTTTAAGACTTTTAAGCCTTTTGATTATTGGGTCGAAGTCACTGTTTAATTATTACCAAAACAGCTGATTTCTGACAAGTTAAATGGATCGTGCTATAATTGTACAAATGCATTATTTTCTCAGTGGTGTTGTGAGAATGGACTCATACTTCATACTCAAGATGAGCAGAAATTTTTCAATTATTTTAGAATGAGTATAAGGTCTTTCGACGAATTAGTTTTTAAATTATCAGACATATTGAGAAGTCAGGATAGGAGCATGCGGCTTTCAGTATGCCCTGAAGAGATGTTGGCCGTAACTTTGAGGTGAGTGATAATATTCACAGCATATTCATATTATTCTCTACTCAAATACAGTACTAATCATTGTGTTGAATTCGAATTGCAAATTCTTTTATTTATTAGTAGGTTATGACATTCAATTAAAATTCGTGATTTGGTTGCTTGTAAATATGTACTATCTATTTTCTGTTTCTTATTCCTTGTTCAACACAAATACAGTATACAACTTCAGTATTCAATGTAGAAAAATGGTATAAATGTCTGAAAAATGGTATAAAAATGGTAGTAAAACGGCACACAGAATGCCAAGTTTTGAAACCGGGTATTCTCGGCTGTATGAATTTAGAATTTTTCATTCAATTGTATCCAAGTTTTGCCACTAATAGACTATCACTGGAGATAGAGACAATAATCTTTAATAAAACGGGTAATTTTCATGCTAGAGATGAAAATCAAGTTCGACTGCACTCAGGACATCGAGTAGAATAGCATAGCATTTTCAAAAATCAAAAATTCCCAAATTTTAACTTTTTTTGTATGTTAGGATAATTAGATATAATTGCCTGGGGCAATTAGCACGCATGTTTCTAGCAGTGAAACAAGGTGACGTGCTGCAACGTGCGTCTCACGGATGAAGTGTGAACAACACGATTTGATTCCCTGCACTAGCTCTACGTTGCGGGAGTTAATTGTTTAATTGTTTCATTGGAAAGTGTCTCAATTATCTCACATTTGCTCAACGTACACGCTCGTGTGAACCGAGCCTAAGTTAACCTGTGACGTGTTACGTGCTTAGGCTTAAACCTGTGTAATTAAGGCTCGGTTCACACGAGCGGTTAGCAACGCAAATGTGAGATAATTGAGACACTTTCCAATGAAACAATTAAACAATTAACTCCCGCAACGTAGAGCTAGTGCAGGGAATCAAATCGTGTTGTTCACACTTCTCTGTGAAACGCACGTTTTCATCACGTCACCTTGTTTCACTGCTAGAAACATGCTGGCTAATTGATATCTAATTATCTAACATACAAAAAGTTAAAATTTGGGATTTGATTTTGAAAGTGCTATGTTATTCTACTGATCTCTGAGTGCAGTCGAACTCATCTCTAGCATGAAAATTACCTGTTTTATTGAAGATTATTGTTTCTATCTCCAGTGATAGTCTATTAGTGGCAAAACTTGGATACATTTGAATGAAAATTCTAAATTCATGTTGAACAAGGAATAAAAACAGAAAATAGATAGTACATATTTACAAACTTGAATCACGAATTTTAATTGAATGTTATAACCTACTAATAAATAAAAGAGTTTGTAATTCGAATTCAACACAATGATTAGTACTGTATTTGAGTAGAGAATTTTATGAATATGCTGTGAATTATCACTCAGTAAAAGTTACGGCCAACATCTCTTCAGGGCATACTGAAAGCCGCATGCTTGTATCCTGACTTCTCAATTTGTCTAATAATTTAAAACTAATTCGTCGAAAGACCTTATGCTCATTCTAAAATAATTGAAAAATTTCTGCTCATCTTGAGTATGAAGTATGAGTATGAATAGATTTGCCACTATGGCTTGTCGACGTCTTGCCACGTCCATTCTCACAACACCACTGAGAAAATAATGCATTTGTATAGCACGATCCATTTAACTTGTCAGAAATCAGCTCTTTAATAATTAAACAGTGACTTCGACCCAATAATCAAAAGGCTTAAAAGTCTTAAAGACCTTTAAAGTCTTTAGAAGACCTTTCAAAGAATAAGTTTTTAAAAGAACTTTTCAATAATCTGCGAGATTTAGCATTTGTAGGTTAAGTATTGTAATATTGCTGGTCAAAACATATGTTTTCTGACAAGTTAAAAGGGACCTGCTATAGCAAAGAATTTTTTTTTCTGAGGATGATGCCCACATGAGCTCTAGGCTTGAGTGGGGTGATGATGAGATATGACGACTATTTTTTAGGCAGTCGGGACCGACGGCTTAACGTCTCCTCCGAGAGACGGGAGTGGCCGTATTTTGCAGCTGACAGTATTGGCGCGAAATGGAATTCGCTGCAAACTAGTGATTGTTCAATATTATTCTTGACTTTCAATGGAAGTACAATTATTTGCATCATCATTATATGTAATTTTCTCATACTATTCCTATTATTTATTGCAATTATCGTAACCTATGGGGAGCCCCCCAGAACAAAACCACTAGGTGTAATTCATAATTATAATGGCTATAATGCATTGTAGCATTATAGCCATTAGCGTTAACAACCATTTTTAGCCATGAGTAGGTATGCAACACACTACATTCTTATTTCATAGATAAATATCTCACATTATTGATATTTCACTTATGAATCTTGATCATTTTTTGGCTAAATTCTTATTTAAATGGATGAAGAAAATTTAAAATTTCATTATGAAGTTGGAAAACCGATTAGAATCAAATAATTAGCTAGCTATACTAATTTAAATGCTATAAGAAAATTTCAAGCTGTTCTAGAATCAGAAGACCAAGTAGAATAAGATAGGACTTGAAAAATTTATAATGTCAAAAATTCTTATCTTTTTCTATCAAAATCTATGAATAAATTTTTCTTGGCCAATTAGGCCGCATGCGTTTTATAATTGCCGGTCGAATCTTGGAAGAAGCAACTATTCTTGGAATTCTCGCTCACAATTATCTACCGCATGTTGAACGTACACGCTCGTGTGAACCGAGCCTAAACAGGCAGAGATGTAGATGTGCCAGTCTAATAATGAGATACGACTTGAAGCATTCACGAGCTTTCAGTTCTGATCCCGTTATATTCTCTTGCATTGGCGCATCTGAGCTCGTTAACCCTTTATACGTTTATAGTATGCATGGAATATACCCATGTATACCTCTCTAACCTATATAATACCGTACCTGTATAACTCGGTTCTATTTTCGTAAGCGTGTAGCATGCTCTTGTGTCTAATGCGGTAGTTTTGTGCTTTCCATCTTCAACTTTATTAACACAATGTACTTGCATCATCCCAGTCCAGCCTACTTTTGTAACGTTTGGTCCTGAATTATGAAAATTACCCGAGAATTTTCATTGTCGTTCCTCCATTTACTGTCCCTATTGTCCGTGGTTTTTGAGGAATTTGATAACTGTAGTTAGCAAGCGTTTACTACTTTCCTCTTGATTTAGTTCAGTGTTTGTGATTCGCCGCCATTGCCGTGATATTACTTCGTTTTGATTGAACAAGGTCACTGCTTCTCTGTATATTTATTTGGAAATTATCAACACACATTGAAGTAAATTAAGAAAGAAATTTTATTTAGGAATGATTAAAGATTGCTTTGTTAAAGATAAACGTGAATATCGTAACCAATTTGTTACTACTGTATGTGGTCGTTGTGCTGCACTCTTCAAATCTTTATTCCACTCTATTATTTTAAGCTATGAGCTTACGTAGTCAATTTAAATAAATTCAAATTGATTAACCTTGATGATCAAAGTAATACTGTAGTTGAATAATTCCTTCCCATACTTACAAGCTTACTGACTTATTATGAGAATAAATCTCTGCCTACTTTAATGAATATTTTAATAAATAAAAATGAAATCTGGTTTATCTCCTCTCTTGTCGTGATTACTTTGATTTTCAAATGCCTTTGAAAGTAATATTGCAATAAATTTAGTAATTCGCTGAAGAATCGAGGGTCACAGAGTTTACTGACATTAGCAATTTTTAATCGGTAATTTGCTGTCAGAATGTTCTTCTTCTTATCACGCTGAATTGATTCACCTGCTCGGCCATGCATGCATCATCTTGACAATGGCCTGGTGGACCTTGAAAAACTCATTAAACTTGTTTTATTCTTGGCTGCTATGCGGTGGCCTTGTGCAATCTCTTGAATGGAATTTTTCGCTGGTGTTTTTTTATATTCAGGTTGGTCGATGAAAAAGTTTTAGATGCCAATTAATTTGCATTCGAATGTAATAGTAGACTATAAAAATTTTCTGAGTGTCATCTTTGGTTGAGATTTTAAAACCGAATGTTGTTTCAGTAGGTAATGAATGCTATTAGCTACGTAGTAGAACATCTAGTCATCCTTTTTCTGCTGTATTGACCGATTGCAAGATAGTTATCTGTTTATTATTACCAGATCTTATCATATAAACTAGTAAATAGACTTCTCAGAAATTGGTTGTAGGTTTGAAGCACATTTCCACCTTTTTGAATTAATTAATCACCTCACATGGCATTGGTTATTGTTGTTTTGATTTGATTTCTCAAGGAACGATAAGCACTTTTTCACTTTATCAATTTCCAAAAATAGATCCTTTTCAAGGTTCACAAATTTCAATTTCTTAATTTTATAATTAAATCTCAATTTTGAAAAATTCCTAAAATTCCACTCCCAATTAGTTACAAGCATTCTTAGCAATCAAAGCATTTCCTTACATTTACCAACAGCTTTTCAATCAAAATGCCTTCGGTGGATTTCAACAAATCTGAGCCTCACGTTTTCGTTTTATTTATTCCATTCCATTCGTATTTACGCCAAGTAGAGACGGGTATCCCTCAAACGTGGCAGAAGAACTCGTCTAAATAAAAGACTCAGCAGAAGTTGATTCTCCCTTTTCATTCTTTGTAAGTAGCCAATCGTTTTTCAGCTAATGTATGCCTGCACTTTGAAAAGACAAATTAAGATTTGAAAAATGTACATTTGGTCTTGTTTTTGGCACTTTTCAGTATTCTCATCTCGTGCCTGTCTATGTGAGCAATTAGTGGAGCATTGGACCGACTTGTATTGTTCATTAATGTATTTACTTCCGTGTCTATTGCTTCACTCCTCTTTCATCTGTTCTACTATTCACATGTCACTTACATGCAAATGATGAGAATTTGAACTCGCTTGAACTTCTCGCTATTCTCATACTGTCGTTTTGAGCGTTTAACGTTTTCAACGCAGCTAATTAATTACAGCCTTCAATCTTGATGTGTACAGTGCACTCTTTATTTCTTCTATCTGAATTTCAACCAATTTTTTACTGTGTCATGACCATTTTATGATGAAGTTATCAAAATTCAATATTGGAACTTTCTCGTTTTCTGTTTAATCAGTTTTTTCCATTGGGCTACTACAACATGACTATTCAAGTAATTTACTTTTAAATGTAATGTAAAGTAAAAAAGTCTAACATAAATAATCCTGTGAACATGGAAATATTACTCCAATTCTATTATGATGATTATTAACTATTCTAAATATGCAGTATCACATAAATATTACATCTAATGGATATAAAAATATTACTCCAGTTCTATTATTATTCATTCTAAATATACAGTATTGCAAAATAAAATCTTCCCTTTTCAATGTCATTGCTGATCCTCATTACACATCTCATCTCACTTCTCATTACACTGATTCTCATCTACACATAACTGACCAAGGTAATCTATGTTTACCTGACAATGTAACAGACTTTTGTTGAATTTTCCATACTCATACTGTATTATGCAATATAACCACATCAACTCATCAAGAAGTTTTTAGATCTCATCTCTCATGCCTGCGAATTATTTTAGTCTTCTGTATTTTTTTCTGCATTTTAAGTCAGTTTCTCATCATCATAATAATGAATGCCATCCAAATCTCACCGTCCTTGTACCCTTCCTCCGCTCTTATCTTACTTACGGTGTTACAATATTTTATTCTTGAGTGTACATAGAGTCTACTTATTAACAGTCTGCATAAGAGTTACATTTCATTTTCAACTTTCTTGTATCTGCCTTGAATTTTAATTTTCCATACGGATTAAAAAGGAATACAGAGCAGTATTTGAATTGTTGGCATTATTGTAAGTTGATCGTTTACCTCTCTAGCCGCCCAAGTATGTGGTTGCATACCAAGAACGGTGCTTAGTTCTGAAACAAGAATGAGCTGTAAACCAGTTTTGCCGTCAACTTTTTCATTTTTGTTTTAGTAATGCTCCAGAAGGCAGGAAAGTCTCTTATCTTTCTGTGCTAACCGGTTTTCTTGTTTTATCACCATGTTTTATTTATCATCTGCAACATCTTTGTATTGATTTTTTCTCTCTCTTTTCGAAACCAGCTAGGAAGTTTTGTAGATTATTTTTATTTCTCTATATACTCGCTTCTCTTGGAATGCTTTTTCTCTGACACTCTTGAATATCTAATTGAATATCAACCAGTTTGAGCACTTTCTTTCTTATGACTGTAAAAACATTCTTCTAGTTTTCATTCTCTGTTTCCGTTTCTGGTAGTGTGAAATTTTTCTACTGTCGAGCAATGAAGTTTTCCTGATTTTTTTTTGTACTTCTGTTGTTTGGTTGTTCGGTAAACTAAATTATGTAGTAATCATTTTCAAGTTATCATCTCTCCTTTCACAAATTTCCTCTTGAATCGTTCCTGACAAATTTCCTGACTTGAAGAAACAATCATTACTTGACTCTCCAGTAGAAACTATTTTTTCTTCTTCAAATGGTGATGAAGATAGAAAGATTAAACCTCTTTTTGAAAATTTAAAACTTATGGAAACTAGTTCTGCTCGCAGACAGCTTCATTTGAAATTGATTCCTTTAGAATAAATAATTTATTTATAAAAGTTATCTCTTACATAGAAGATTCCGAAATACAACTCCAAATGAGTTCTATTTTCGGATGAGAACTATATCAATTAATGATGATTAAAAAAACTATTATTGTCACTTCCTGTTTGCGCATCAGTCTATCAGTTATCTCAATTTCATAATGACTGAAATTCAATTTTTTCTTGTCAATTTCTAACGGTTTTCAAATGTAAGCAAAGGTCACACATTGTTTTCATTATTATTGTGATAATCAATTTTATTATACTGTATTGCTAGTAATGAATATAGAACATCAATCTCCGACTTATTTTAGATGATTTAGCACTGTCCATACCATACCATTTTATCGCAGTTGCCCTCCTGATGATGTCAGCTTTCATTGTCTGATAAATTTGAAACAATACAGAATTTGTGGAATTCAGCTGCTTCATGTGAAAACTGATTCATTTACCAGTGTTTCTCTGCTGAGAATTTCTCATATAATCACTTTATATTACTATGCTAATTTATATTTGCTGAATAAATGTTTATTTTATGCTCGATTTGCAGATTCACATTTTATAAATATTGTCGTGTTTGCTCCATAATGCCACCCAACATGAGTTTCAATTTTCCGTTGCCTGCTTTTTCTATTTCGCATTGTAAGTTTATTCATCGTTTTTAGAATTGCAAATATTATACTTCAATGTATTTATCAGCGACCACATAGTAGAATGTGGTCTACTATACATTCTACTATGTGGTCGCTGGTATTTATTCAAAAATTTTATCCAGCTCTGTTCCTGGAATCTACGTTGGATCCAGTCTATATATTTATAATATCTGTTCAGATATTGAAAGGGTCTCCCCAACGATAAAAAGCTATAAGAACATTTTTTTATTTATAATAATCTGTTAATATTTATTTTGATGTGAAGAATAAATGCTATTTTCGTGTTCTAATGAAAATTAAAATTGTTACAAAATTTTGTATGGTTTCTACACGTTTATGTTGAACTATTACTTCTGAACTTCTGAATAACCTTTTCCGTTGTATTTGGGAGACTATGCTCCAATACCTTTTTCTTAGTAGGCTAATATTGCTATCTAATCTTGAGACTAGGGCAAATTGTATCTATCCTATCTTACTGATCATTTATATAAAATACAGTGAGACTAAAAACAGAGCCTCTTACTACTTCAGCGACCACATAATACAAATTATTTGTATTATGTGGTCGCTGACTATTGCTAATAATTATGTATATCTACAAGCTATACAAGCTGTGCTACATGCTTGATTTTACTTAATCACTGCTCTGTTTTTCACGAAGTGGTGTCCAACTTCAAGAAGCAAGCACTACACTTATTCAAACGGCTTTCTCTCTTCTCCTTACACTTGATTTACTGTCCTTTACTGTACATAGCATATCTTTACAGTGTATACTACTATACTGTATATTCAATACAATTGGACAGACAAAAAGTAATTTATAAAACAATATAGCAATGAACAATAGAATATGAATTAATCACAAGTTGTTGGAAAAATTAGAAACAGTTTCTGATTACAGTAAGTTGAAAAAATAAAGTTGACTGCGTAGATGATTTGAGAGAAGCAATGAAAGTGTGTCATTGTGGTTTAATTGTTAGCAATAATTCATTGGCGCACACTGTCACTGTGTTCTCTTGCCAAGTGACAGGTTTTCCCGGTGTGTCTGAAGCTCTAAACTTGATATAATAGCGCCGGTGGCCAGGAAACGCGTAAATTTGGCTCGCCAACGCACGCACGCACCTACTTTTAAAACAGCCACTGAAAAACAGCACATGGGAATTTCAAGTTGGCAGTCGCTCAGGAATCAGCAGTAGTAGTAGTAGTAGCAGCAGCAACACCAGAAGCAGCAGCAGCAGCAGCAGTAGTTTTGGCTGCTGACGTCTTGCTAACCAGTGGCAGTGGCTAGCCAATTCCATGCCAATGTTATTTATCTGCCCCAATTCAGTTTATCACTTACTACTGTATCATATTTATATCATATTGATTTAATATGATACAGGTAAACCAATAATAATCATTCAATTTCTCTCATATTAATTTCATTTATTGATCCACGATTTTCAAAAAATATAGATACAATGCAAGGGGAAAGAGTGGTTAATTCAAAATCTCGTTGGTGTACCATGTTGAAAAATGTCGATGAGCTTCAAGAAAAATTATGAAAATAATTTTCACATGTACCGAGAATGAACAGAATTAGCTCACAAGTACAGTACATTGGATATGTCCATTTGTTCTTAACAAAACCAAAGACAGTTCTACTATTTTTGAATTGTCTTGATTAAACGGACGTGTACTGAACATGTAGCAATAAAGCTGCTTTTACAGTTGAATATTTTTTGAAATCGTTAATAATACTTCACGTGCTGTAATTTTTTACTTATGTAGGCTACTATTACTGTACTAACTCGTAAAATTATAGAAAGTTGATCAGTTGAGTTTGGTGTCCTCAGTTCATGGGAATTATTTGGACCAGTAATCTTTAAAATCTAATTTCTTTCAATTTTTCAACAACCCGTTGCAAAAATATCAAGTTCAATATTGTAGATTGCAAACCTTTGAATTCGGGACCATGTTGTCTAGTCAAATGAAACAAAAATTAGCATTCAATTTCGGCATTGTCTTTTGTGACATACTAGAAATTCAGTCAATTGATACATTTTGACGTCAAATTTTTATTTTTAACTCATATTTTACACTTTTATATATTTCTTTGACTGTAATGATTAGTTGCAATATTACAACCTGTCTCATTAATAATGAAGCTATGGCCAAAAATATCTAAATAGAAATTTATTACGTCAATATTCCAGTTGCATTCTGATTTTGAACGAAGTATGCAATTACGTTTCTGATTATTTTACCTTGCACCAAATTACATTGATAGTCTGTCTGGTAGGTTGATAAGTAGGTTAAAACTGGTAATAAGCATTATTGCTGAACGAAATTGCATTGGGAAAAGTGTCTATTTTAAGTACAGTATAATTAACACGAAATGTAAATGGAGTTTAACATGAGCGGCCCACATTAGTCGATAAATAAATGGTGGTCCCCGTCCACAGTCGTCATATTTGTTTTACTCAACTAGGCTGAGCTAAAATAGTTACGTGAATGTTAGCTGCTTCTGCAACGTGGTCGTCGAAAGTTGCCAGACCTGATTGTAAATTGATGTCGATTGGCAACTGAGGCAGTCAAGCGGTGTTTCCTTATTGTGCCATTGCCAAGGATTCGTTCTTCATGTTCTAGCTGATAATGATGGCTATCGTCGTTGGTCGCCCTAGCTGTCAGTGCTTTACGAATTGAAATTTCAGATTTTGACCTACCTACAATTAAAATTGATAATGTTGACTTCCCAATCCGTCAAGAGTTCGTAGAGTTGATGAGAATAGATTCTCAAAAACATAAGATGTCAGATTGGTGGTAGAAATTCAATAAATAATCCAATGCTTTATTTCCTTGTATTATTTGCACTTTTCTTGTTTTCATGTGATATACGTTGACGGCTTCTTTTCAGTTTAATTTTGCGGTTTATAATCATCTTTTAGTTTATAATTCAACTCTCAAACTTTTTAAAGATTCATTTTATGCAAATTTTCGAAGAACTCTGTTCGTTTGGAATAGAAGGTGATTATAGGTATTTAAATTTGGGTGATTTGTGTCTGTGGGAGTGAGAGAGAATGAGGAAAACGTTCGTTAAATACCATGCTTATTAAAAAGCTAAATGAACTACAATGGAGAGCCAATGATTTGCAAAATAAGTTGAATAATAGCAGTAGGAGCATGGTAGAATGGAAATAAGGAACGTGCTAGCATTATTAGGCTGGTGCTGGCAAAATAATTTGAAAGGTCGTCCACCTTTCGGTTTAGTGCAGGTGAACAATCTTGAATAACATCTGCTGTCCGCCACCCCCCCCCCCCCCTGATGGCTCTTTGTTCATCTGCCCGCCCGTCCCATTCATTCTTGCTTCTTTATGTTTTGTTATTTGGTACTATGTGTCATTCAATTGCCAAACTCTTCCTTCTCTTACCCCTTTTCCTGGTCCGTCCATCACGTCTCTTCTTCCTTCTCCTTCTTCACCATTTCCTTATTTTCTTGTTTTTCTCTTTCTCCGCCTGACTTCTTCAACTCCTCCTCCTATCCTACTCCTTCTCCTCATCCTCATCCTTCTCAACCTCCTTCTCCTCATCTTTCTCCTACTCCTCAACCTCTTCCTCATCTTCTCTTATTTCGCCTTCGCCTCATCCTACTCCTCTATCTTTTCCTCATCTTCTTTTATTCCGCCTTTGCCTCCTCCTTCTATCCTCTTCTTCCTTATTCTTTTCTTCCTACTTCTCATGATTCTTTTTCTTCTAATCTTTTCCTCCTCATCTATTTATTTTTCTCCCTCCCCTCCTCTTCCTCTTCTATTCTTCATTATTCTTCTCCCTCCCATCCTTTTCTTCTTCCTCTTTCTCCTTTCCTCTCCTATTGATTACTCTTCTATTAATCTCCTAATAATTATTCACCTTTTACTCTCTTCCATCTCCTCTTCCTTTTCCTTCTCTTCCTCTCCTACTCTCCTCCTTTACGTCTTAATTATTTTTGTGTTACTCTTCTTCCACCTCCTCCTCCCCCTTCCTATTTACCACTGTTGCTCTCTTCTACTCTCTTCCACCTCCTCCTCTCCTATTCTTCGCCCCCCTCTCCCTCTACTCTTCCTTTTAGTCATTATTCTGTTTCTGCTAATCTTCCTCCTAGTCCTCCTCCTCTCCTATTAACCACTATTCTTTCTCTTCTACTAAGTTCATCCTCCTCTCCTATTCATTACTACTGTTTCTGTTTTACTCTCTTCCTCATTATCCTTTTTCTGCTACTCTCCTCCTTTTCCCACTCATCGTAATCCTCTTCCCCCGCCTCATCACTATCGTGATCCCTCCTCACACTCACACACATATGTTCATCACCTGCTTCGTGGTGTATTCTACATCGCGCTATTCTGTCCCCCTTGATTATTCATTCTGTTCAAGGGCAATTGAGATTGTTATCTTTCACAAAAGGTGTCTGTTGTATAATTATTCATTTAGCATCTGAGCGTTTCCATTTGGTCAAGTGTTTCCTCACCTGTTCAGAGATGACAAATATGATATAGTTTAAAGGAATTTTAATGAAGCTTTTGTAAAATATTTCAAAAGACTTTTCCACATATTAATTTTTCATGTTTTAAAATAGAAGAGGAAGTGTAGGAATAGTGTCATGTGAGATCCATCTTTGAATCTACTTGGCACCACTGTTCATGACTTCTTCAGTCCCACAATATTCTCATGTCTACTGGCTTCCTTGGCTGTTTTCAATTAAGCACTGGAAATTGAAAATATCTATGTACATCAGCAACAGGTGCAACTTTGTTATTCAGTACATAAAGTTCCATCCAGCTTCAACACTGATCAATTTCCTTCTGCTGGGTTTTGTCGAATTTCTGTTTTTTTAAAAACACACATTTTCATGATAATTTCACAAAATACTAAGTATCAGTCCCTAAATTTAAAATAAATAATACAACAAATAATATTAATGATATTTTTACATATTAAAATGACAGTATCTATCTAGGCTGTCTCAAATACAAATGAAGAAGTTGAGTATTTTTCAATTACATAATGTTCTCTACTTCCACATCCAATGAATGTAGGTTGCTATCTAATTGCGTGAACTCTGTTTAATTTAATTGAGTCTTGATGTTCCTCATTTATTAATTTTTTTTATTTGTAGATCGAGGGTAGCTATATTTCTTACCGATTTCAATATTTCTATCTAGTTATTAAAAAGAGGTAATATTTTCAATTGAAAAATGAGATTTAGATATTTTTCCAGTCGATAATATTTTCCATTGCAGCGTATTGCCATGAACGGTAAAAGCTCGTTTCATTGGCTGAGTGGTTTAAATAGGCCGAAGTTGGCATTATTCATGCATAGGCTCAGCAGGGCGCTCATATTACTCATATCAGTCTTGCACATACGCAACACTGCCAGCCTACCATTATACCTGGTTACGTTGTCAATAGCGAACTGAACAATCGCGTAACAAAGGTATTTGCATCGAATTATTGTTCACACAATAAAGAAGTGGACTACCGCTTTTTATTTGAAAAAATAATGAGTTTACACTCTCTTCTCTTTGTTAATGACTTTAGTTTGTGATTTATTTATCTGTTGTGTTCTTATAAAAATTTAACCAGTAGATATCATTTAAAAGTTGTATATTAAAAATATTATCATTGTTATCTTTATTTTTATTGGATCAATTAAACTAATACTAAGTGGAAAGAAAAACAAGCAGTCGTCCAATACTTCTTCAGTTCAACTTGTACTTGGTAGCAGAGTGTTGCTAAATTGTATAGATTCATTAATAATTTTTCGTTGTTGAAATTTATTTAGTGTTATTGATTGTGTTCAATAGTGAACCAGACATAAATATTGTGAAACAACATTTTTAATTCAAAACTTTGCGTTTTATTTGAAATTTGTGTTGAAAGGTTAGAAGAGAATTTATTTCATGTTATGTAACTTGAATGAAATAAAATCAAACTTGTTTGAAAAATCCAATTTTTTGTTGTGAAAGTAGATTCTCAGAATTCATTCAAGGTTTTCTTTCTCTCTGCTCATTACTATGAAAATTTATTGGTATTTACTGAATAAAGGCGAAATAAATGCTAATTAGCACTGGAGTGTAACTTGATTTATTGATTTGTGGTAGTGGAAGGGGAAGGGAGCTTGATGAGAGGGATGACTAAACAGGAAAACGCGAAACTTTCTACTGGCTAGAAGACAAAACAAAAGTTGTCGCCTATTAAAAGTTGCTAATGCCATTAGCATTCAACAAGGCCGAAAGGCAAAGGTTATTCATTTTTCAAACTAGCTTTGCTCATGCCTGAGCGTGTGCATGCGTGCGTTATGTGTGACCCTGTCTGACAATAAAAACAACAAACAATATAGGTCGAAGTTGCATAACGACTGCACATACCTCACTATATAACTACTCTGTCCTTCAACGAGTCCATTCTCATAAAATCATTCACGGTTAATTTGCACAAGTTGCCACTTCTCTTCATGGAAAGGAATGTGCCGATAAAATCCATTATTTTGAATAATAATTATCTTCCCTTTTTCAATGGAAACGTTGTTTTCTTTTGGAATAAGAAAAGTTAATTGCAACTCTGTTTCAGTTAACTATTGCATTTAGACTTTTTTGTAACTTTTACAGTTGATTTTCATAAACTTCATAATTTTTTTAATATAGCAGGAT
This sequence comes from Laodelphax striatellus, assembly GCA_017141395.1. Taxonomy (NCBI): domain Eukaryota; kingdom Metazoa; phylum Arthropoda; class Insecta; order Hemiptera; family Delphacidae; genus Laodelphax; species Laodelphax striatellus. The sequence goes on from CM029534.1 coordinate 28,303,752, forward strand.
TCTTTTAAATTGTCAGAAACAGCTGATTGATGTACGCTCGTTTACTAACGTTGAATCAGCTGTTTTCTGACAAGTTAAAAGAATTCCTGTCAACAGAATCCGAATGAATTTCTGTTCTCTTTCACTGAAATAAATTCACGTTCGTTTTGTTTATTCGCAGTCAACTTCTTTTAAAATGCATGTTAAATTGTATTTTGTGAGCCTTGATCTATCAACAATAATTGGAAATTCTATTCAGAGATAACTTTGACCGACCATTTTGAATTATGTAGACGTAGACGCTATCTATCGCTGATAAATGTAAACCGGTCTGCTGCTGTCGTCATTCATGATGGTTCCTCATTGGTTAACTGCTCTAAGTGTTGAAAGTGGGAGTGACAACTCTTGTCCAATCACAGAGCTTCAGAGCTCAACAGCAAAGCTCCACCATTTTGTTTTCAAATTCATCCATTTTCTAGGTTGAGAGTATTATCACTCATTGCATAGATTATTGTAATAATTAATTTAACAAACACACTGTACATGACAAATTTACATTTGATGTTAATAAGAAACAAATACTACTTCATATAAAATGTAGGGGCCTTCTATACATGTCTATTGTCTCAGAGACCCCAAAGGTCATGACATCATTAATTAAAAAAAATCGAGATAGTTAAAGAATTAAAGTATTGATATCAATTATTGTTCTAAAAATGGAATGATACACTTATTTGAACACTAAGTTGAAAACTAAGAGAAAATAGTAAGAAAAAGCTATTATAAATGGTGTAATTCTTGTTCAAATGAATTATGTTCAAATTTCCATGAAACAGATTTGAATGATTAAAAAACCATTTATAGTGGTGTGCTTATTTTCATTCATTCATTCATCTATTTCATCAAAATACAATAGACTATAATTGGAAAGAATAACAGGCGTTAGCCCAAAACTTGTTCTATTCCTAAATTTACAAGAAAAATTTCCAAATTTTATATGAAACTACATGGATTCCCAACATCACAATACATACGTTTTTGAATGTCCACGATTGTATGTATGATTCATGAAATACATGAATTATGAAAGCACAAATGTGCATGTTGATCAGAGAGTATAGAAGAACTGACTTCCATTCTCTCTGATGATGACTGCATTTCTCATACCTGTAAAGAAATTTGCTGATTAGTGTTGATGAGAATCCCTTCTCGCATTGCTGGTGTTGAAAGATCTTATGAAATCAACACAAAAATAGAGTTCAGGAGTTTCTAGATTGTTCCCATGTTCGTTAAAATACTCCAACGTATTTATTTGAACTAATTAATGACTTGGAGGAGATAACGGCTCACATTGGAATGTTATTAGTAGAGATAATTCACAGTTCAGTTGAATGATTTTAAACACTGTTTCACGAGGTCCATTAATAGAACACTGATAATATTGTTCTATATCAGTGGTATCTGCAGTTAATGACTTTGTTTTTGAAATGACATTCCATTTTCTAATCTGCTGCCTCTTTTCCCAATCAACCACCTAGTACTTGACCGTTTGATGGAGTAATCAATCAAAACACTCATTATCTCATCAATTTGGTATCTTTATTACAGTACTTTATGCAAACGTTTGTTGATTTGTCAACATTTCATTGTAGTGCCTAAATACACTTGGTTGGATGATTAAGGTTCAAAACTTCATTAATTCATTATTCATTGATCCATTGTTTCTTCACCACCTCATTTTCAAACCTGAGCTAATAATAATAAACAACAATTTCCCAAATTCACTCTGAATATTATGAATGAAGAGTAATCAGTTCTATGAATCACTAGCAATATGAGCTACAAAACACTTATGTGAGCAACATCAGCAGCAAAATAAAATGTAATCCTCTTGACTGAATCCTTGTACACCATTGTGATCTACTTCGATTCGATTACTTGAATAATTTTATTTTCCCCCTAGTAGATTACTAAATTACTAATCTTAACAGAAATATGTATCAAGTCCTTGATGTTCATGGAAATTGTCTATTGCTCGGTAGACATCATCATCCCGATTTATTCAGTGCCATTACCTTGGTATTTAAATTCTTTAAGGGGTTACAGGAGATCTAAGAGGTTACAGGAAAATCATTAGGTATCGTATTATTGTCAGCTTATCACATATGTCAGTTTGCTCATAGCGGAGATGAATCAAGAAGGCAGAAGGTTTTTCTATGGTTCATAGCGTGTGGAGACTATTCTCCATGTGTGGAGGGAACATGAAGAGGTGGCAACGTCCGCTACGAAGGTCAAAGAGTGCGCGCGCAACAATCCATTTATTTTGAAGTCATGTGAAGAGCAATGGCGGACGATGGTGCATTATTCCATTATTCGTTACACTGAACTATTTTACACATTTGGGATGCAGGGACTGAGAGGAGCAGTTTGTCTCGGTTTAAAGCAACGTTGCCATCATCATCATCATCATCACAAGGTCGTCTGCTCTTCTCTGTGTGTGAGAGAGAGAGAAGCAAACGCCAACTCAACCGATAACTACCTCTACTCTCCCGCCAACTAACGACGTTGATAGCGCATTGACACGCCACAGATAAGCGCTATTTGAAAAAGACAAAAATAGTAAAGAGAAAGAGAAAAAATAGGAGTAATAATGTCACCCATCACTGAACCGAACAGCAGTTTATCTGTCCCATTATTCACGCTTTGCATTCGTGTACTTCCGTGTAGTGCACACTGTCGTGCTGCTGAAAACCTAAAAATGTTTTCTCGTCCAAAATAAAATGCGGAAAGCGACTATTCATACAATTGTTGTCAAATTGGCAGTTTCTAAAATTTGAATGTTTGCAGTGACGCGTATTCAATGTTCCTCTTCCTATTTTTTATTTTATTTTTTCTTTCATTGAAATCTGAACTTCATTGAGATTCACAATATCCTCGTTGCATTTTGTACAACATTTTTACCTTGATATTATTTCATGTACTTGTTACTTTTTATTTGTGGGTCTGTGTGAGCTATTTATTGACTAATTGTTTTTCTCATACTGTAAATGATTGTCGATATTCTCTCTGAACAAAGGCCTTTTTTATTTTCAGGTAGGAGATCGTGATGTGCTTTATTACTTGATGCCATTAATCGTAAGTTTCATTTTTAATTTCAATTTATGATAACTCCTGGCTCCTGTAAAAAAACAAGTCAAGTTAAAAAATAATGAGATGAAATTTCCAGATAATATTGCATGAAATTGATTTTATAGTAAGGCATAAAACATATTCAGACTTGATTTTTAATTTCAGGAAAGTATAGTCAATAGAGCAACTTTTTTAGAGTACATGCATTTATAGTATTGAAAAAATATCGCTTCCAAACGACCCTTTTATCCTTACAACTTATCGGAGCCACCTAAATAGGTCATTAAGTTTTTCTAGTCTCATCATTCTTATTAAAAATTTAAAGTTCTAAATAAATCAACTAACATTAACTACTTGACTAACAGAAATTTTCATTGATTACTTCAAGTATTAACCAAACGACCCTTTTATCCTTACAACTTATCGGAGCCACCTAAAATACTCATTAAGTTTCTCTAGTGTCATCATCTTATTAAATATTCAAAGTTCTAAATAAATCAACTAACATTAACTACTTGACTAATAGAAATTTTTATTGATTACTTCAAGTATTAACCGAAACTATTCCGAAATTTTTGTCATGATTAATTGAGTGGGAACCACATTTTGGCCAATTTAGTTGATACTTGTTTGTCGAGTTTGCAGAGCTTGTTAACTGTTCTAAGCTTCTGTTTCTTGGAAAGGAGACGTTTTGAGTGAACAAGTTTCCAAGCAGAATCTGAGCGCCCCTTTCAACTCCAATCGCAAACTAACTTTATCAAGATCTCCTTTTGATCGATCCGACTTCGAGGCAACTTTCACAAGTTTGCTGCTTCGATCGGTGAATATTCAAATGTTGGCCTTACTACTTGCGCCGTGTGAAGTGCTCCCAGCAATCATTGATCCTATTCATAATGTATGCACCAATCTGCTGATTTATTGATACACTTGTTAGTTCCAAAAGCTTATTTGTGAGTTTCCTAGGCTCCCTAGGAGATAAGTTTCCTATCAGCTATCACCAACTATTAACGAAGTTTCCCTGTCTTCATTGAATAGTTTCTGATTTTGGAATACAGTAGTTTTATCTCAAAATTGAAGAGGATTTATGAACTTTCTTCGAAAGTTGGAAAGCTGAAGCTAATCAAAACAGCTCCTCATTATTAATACAGTATTGAACTGTATATAAGTCACCCATTATTATTTCTAGTGAAATATTATTAGTAGTAGTGAAGCACCTATTATTATAGTTCCAAGTTAGTTGATACTATGTATTGTATTATTATTATTACACTGTGAAATGAGTTGATTTAAAAAAAATTTCTTCTTGCTCTGATAAATCCATCCCTTCTCATTTCCATGCTTCTTGTATTAAATTCCCTTTTTTCAATACTCCCGAATTTTCAATATTCCATTCTTTCAAAGTTCTGCATTTCAAACTGGGTGAAGAATAATTATTTTAGACGTAAAGCATTTGTATCAGTTAGGAGAATGGAATTATTATGAGGAATTATTAAGAGCTATATAATATTTCACATTGTAATTCACAATTCATGGAATTTTCATTGAGATATGTTTGACAAACAAAATTTGAACAGGGTTGTTATCTATTACTGCGAAAAATAAGTTTTGCAGAATACTGGAAGGAAAAACTGAAAATAAAATCTCAGTTTTAATTCACAGTAGTTGTTGACTAATCAAACCCGTCTCGTAGTTTCGTAGTTGTACTTCTTTCGAACACCTTCGAACATCATAATGAACCATCTCAATGCTACGTTGTTGAAAATCTGGGACTGGATTTAGTGCAACAGATACTCGCTACAATGGAGCCGAATGCTGTCTGTGGACTTTGTTGTCAGTTGGATTTCGAAGGCTTTCATGTTGCTTGAAAGTGCAAGTTCATGTCGGAAATTTACCGGCTATTGCATGCATGTCGGCTGGTTACATGCAAATTGAGTCTGGTCTACGATTGCCTCCACCCCCCCCCCCTTCAATGTCATGTAATAAAAGTAGTTCTACATCAGATAGCTGGAAGTGTGGAATTGAAGTCGAGTCTGACATTCGAATTTACGACAGCGGTGACATTGTTTCTGCCCACGTGAAATCTGTTCTTTCATTGGTTCTTATTCGGCATCGTATACGAAATTTCATTTGCAGAGATCAATAAGTCATCCCAGTCATGTCTGACCTGGTTTAAGTGACAACTAGTCATCGTATGGTGAAGGTGTGCTTGTGCACAGTGCATGCAGTCTGCATACATGATCAATGTCCCATGTCTGTGCAAAGATGAGAGGGGTACTTAAGTTTGTAAATATTGTAACTGCCTCTTTCAGATTTTCCCATACTATTTTCTCAATTTCTCTAAAGCTCTAAATTTCTCTAAGGCATAAATGAGTTTCAAGGTCTTGGAAGATTTTGATTATTTATTTATTGTAGGGTAGTATAGATATAATTATTTCTATTTATTATAGGGTAACAGAGATACTAAGTCCAAAACATCTCTTACTAATTTTGATGAATATTTTTTATAATTTGTTATGATTGGTTATGTTATGGTTCATGAAAGTTTCTGGAAAGATTCCGGCTTGTCTTGTTAGCAACGTCAAACATCCAGCACCTTGGTTCCCTCTGTAAGTTCTATTTGAATGGAAAATCTCAGATTCTCATTGATATTTTGAGAGTTGTAAATTTTAACTTAATAATAGTAAAGTTGAGACTATTTCTGTATTTCAAAATGGCTTGAAAGTGGTTAATCTGTTGTAGGAAAAGATGGAATTTAATGACTTATATAGTGGAAGTTACTTCTAGTGATACAGAATCTACGTCGGAAGTTATGTGGTTCGGATCTTGGCGTTTTTAGAGTCGTAAAAGTAAAGAAAACTGTTGAATTGTTTTAAAGTAGTATATAAACTTAATTTCCCCGTTATATTTCAAATTACTTTGAGCAATCTATTTAAATAACGGAAAAATAGTATATTCTATATAATTTGATATTGCACAAATCAAGTATTTTTTCTGCATAATAGTAAAAATATTTCAATGACTACGCTTTTAGTGATGAATAATTATTATGTATTGAGAATTATGTTGTCACTGACAATATTTACAACATAAGGATTAAGACGTATACTTAATTCCACTTACGCCCCCCCGTTAGCATAAAATTATAATCTAATTTCGTGTCTGAAAACATCTGCCTTGCTTTTGTGTTGGAATTAACTACTAGTCGTTAATTGGCCGACATTTTTGTTAGCTTGTTTTGCACTGCAGGTTGTCCTCCTATGTTAATTCATGTTGCATGATTAATTGTGTTGATGTACACGTAAGTAGAGATATATGAACAATAATATAATTAAAAAAGACGAAGAGCTTAACTGGCTGTAGGAGTTGAGTAACAATAGTGAGTGATAGCAATCTCAATTGTTCGGTGGGCTGTGTGCAATGAGATGGAGGGCAGACCAGGTGTAAAGAAAAAATTATATGAAGAAGAAAATGATGTAGAAAAAGATGATAGGTGAAGAAGGCAACATAGGAACATGCAAGATCAGTTTTGGCCTGCCGGCTTATGATAAAAAGAATGTGTCAAGAAACGCACGCGTAGTGTGTGGAATAATGAATAATTATGAAGCTTTGTTTGCTCAGATCATGGTTTTTGCCATGGTCGGTCAGACGGGGGGTATGGTTAGCAAGGCTTCGAGAATCCTGATGGTATTTCCGGCACAAATGTTTCGCGTGTTAAAATCTCTCGTTATTATGCTCACTCTTCTCTCTCTCTATCTATTTTATTATTTTTTCGTTTATAGTCTCCGTTCTCCTTATTGCGCTCTAATTAAAAGTGGCCATCTCCTCTGGCCGTGAACGGGAGCAATTTGCATAGAGCACAGTTAGAACTGTTGCGTTGCGCCTAAGCCATTAACAAAAATGTCGAGCAAAAGCCATGTTCTTTCAGCTTCCAAGTGCTCATTTCAGCTGGAGCTGAGCTGAATTTCGTTGCAAATCTCGGCTGAACGACTAAATGCATTTTGGTCCTGTGAAAATAATCGTCAGCCTCTCAGTATAGTTAACTTTCACTAAATAGGACAAGTTTCACTATTTTATTCTGGCTCTAACATTATGATTTAGGTAGGCTTACTATAGTGCGATTCACGTCAAGAAGTCAGCATTGCTTAGATGGGAGTTTGCTATCCTTGTTCAGCACAAGGCAGTTGCTGATGTCTCTATCCTATTCGCACTGTGCATTGTTATCGCACACAGTCCCAACAAACACGTTTGGTGCAGTTTTCTCTTTCTCTCTCAATGGAACTTGGTATCAATGCTCCTCATATAAACAATGCTGACTTCTTGACGTGAATCGGACTATAGGTTTCTGTCGCCAATATTTTACATTATTTTGTACTATGTGTTCATTTATTTCAGTTACTACAGTACAAGCTGAACCAATCAGTATTATTGATAATAAAAACAACAGTGAAGTAATTTACATTGTAAAAACAAGGTTTATAACAGATGCCTACACAAAAAATCATGAAATACAGTACGTTTTATTGTGTAGAAGTTTCATAGGAATGTTTATAAATTACTGTAAAATAGAAATTCTCTATAAATTAATGATAGGAATTCTTCTAAAAAAAATATTATAGGCTTAATGACCAACTGAATATGAACAGTATTCTTTTATGAATTGCATAATTCATAAGTGTTGAGAAATGAAGATGAATACTAGTAAAAATTAGAATTTATTTGGGTGGAACAATTTAGAGCTGTATTAAACTAGTGAAAGAGTTGAAACTAATGAAACGAATCTTTATTTTTCACATGGTGATTGATAATGATAATCATTTACTGTACTTTTATTGCTAGGGCTAGTCTATAAATTTGATATTTGAAACTATATATACTGTGTTATCGTAATAGCTCAATCATATGAACTGTTGACCCAAAACTACTATCTCTCAACGAGTTCAACATTTGCAAACGTAAATCAAAATGTATATTGTATGCTTCAATTATTTCCTCTCCATTCTCTACAATAGGAATGTTGACTGACCTTGTCACCTTTGTATAGCGATTATATTCTTATCTAAATTTCTCCTATTAAAATGTTGAACACTGTACTGTGATTTTGTTGAAATTTTTGCTTTGTTCTTCCCATTATATTTTTTCATCCAAGATTAATTGGTCCATTCATTAACGATAAAAAATTCAGTTGATGTTTCAATTACGCAACATGTTTGTGTTGGCTGAGTGTTCAAAGAAATCAATTACCACATTAGTGTATTCATTTATCTATAGTCCCCTAAAAAAACTCATTTTTTCTTCGAAGCCTAACTCTTATCTAAACTCTCACTTTTTTCCTATTTTCTTAAAATATATTTGTTACAATTTTATAGTACAAAAACTTGGAAATTCGCTGTGTATTTGACAATTATGGTTACTGTATCATTATTAATAATTTTTCTTTCTTCATAATAGAGGAATATTTTCCCGAGATTATTCATCCTTGTAAATCTATATTGTTATAATAATGATCGTTATTCATCTTGTTAAGGATTCATATTATATTTTATGAGAGTTATAATTTGGTTTCACATAAATTTGAAGCTTCTCTATTTCAAAAATACAGTAGGTCAACTGTAACATATTTACTATATTTTATTTGTACTCTTATCTATTTTCCATGTATTATGTGTACCGTTATGCATTGTTTTATTGGTAAAAATTGTTGCACTGTAAATTTTTTTTTAAATTAATTACTAATATTTTTCCAAGTATAATTTTTTAATTATTGTTGGTGTGGACCACCGACATCATTTTTCAATATAAAAATGTTTCTGTTCATTATTTTCTGTTTAAAACCTTGGTTATTGAGAGACTCAGTCTCGTTCAAGTGCTGAATTCTTATTTTTGCCTAAGATTATCATTCCTAAACCTATTTCTGTCGCTGTTTTATTTATTTCTCAGCTACAACAGCATCTCACAATTAATATTGTATCAAGTGACGGGTTTTATGATGGTGCTCTATAACGTAGGTGTCTGTAGAGTCACCCACTCACGCACACAGACTGCATGAGCACTAGACTCTTTTGTAATGGAAATTAATTTTCATTATTCTTCAAGGATGACTTTGAACATGTCCGTATTGTAGTACACGTTGCGTGGTACCAGCCGCCATTTATATCTATTTATACTGCTCAGCATCTGCATTTATAATCGGCTCACGTGTCGTGCGTGTCCCAGGAAAAACTCCCGGGCTTGCTCTTTATATCTATATTACGCTTTTGAAATGTATAGGTTGAGTATTATGAGTATTACCATAGCCCCCTCTAATACAGAGGGTCTGTATTACACGTGTGGGCTGGATGAAAACAGCCCTGTATTGTGATTTTCATACAATAAACGTGTGTACTAATTCCGGAGTAGACCTTACAGTATTTTTTTATTTTTGTTTCTCTTGTGTTATATTAATAAATGCTTTTAACTCGTACAGAAATTATAAAATTCTGGAATTTATTTTGTTTCCATTATTTTATAGTGTTCATTCATCTACTAAATTGTTCTAGTGAGATGATAACAGAATATTCCCAGTTGATAAATTGTTTGACTTTTTGGGTACTGATACCTGAAAACATGAATGGAAGGGTTAGTGATACTGTATGTGAATAATGAATTCATCTTCTCATTAATGCTAAAATGAGGGAAAAACAATAATATTCACGTCTGAAACAAAAATTTGACATCTGAAGAAACTAAAAAATGATTAAATTAAGACTACAAAAATAATTCCAATTAAAAGGTGCCTCGCTACTGTAGAAAATTGGGGCTAGTTCGAGTTCAATGTTTTATTTAAAAAAATACTTTTTATCTGTGTTATCCTTTATAAAATGTTTCCATGTTGTGTTTCTCTACAATTAATTTAATGTGATCGTTTTCAAACAGCCAATTCATAATCACTTTCACGTTTTTAAAACAAAGCTTTTAATTATAGTGATTACATGTTGGTAATTTGCTAATTTTTATGGTGTGCACTGGTTGACTCGTATACGTTTTTGTTAATAAGAGGATTATTGATCGTAAATTGTGAATGAAGGCTATATTTTTGGAGTAGTAGGCTCCGTTGCGGTCATGGTGTACGCTAATCATTATCGTCGGAGATAATCGTAATTTCTTCTTTCATTTTACGAGCCAGCAAGGCTTCTTCGGTCTCTATCAGTTCCAAGCAATTAGGCATGACGATAATTTACGTAGACGTGGAGAAGGCACTGTAATTTTGGTAATACTAGCTCTGCTGGATTGTAATTTTATCGACCGGTGGAAATTGTCTGTATTTCATTTTTCTGTGTATGTTTCTTCCTTCTTCCCGGTAGATAGAAGAACGATTTTACAATCTTCTGAGTTGTTTTGTTGCGGTGAATTCGGGTCCATTGGCATCTTGGAACATTTTTGGTTCTCCATCACGTAGTCTTACTAAAGAAGGTCGATAGGATTTTCAATTTGTAGGAGTTGGTATGGAAGATTGATAGGTGCGTTCTTTTTTCAATTAGTAGTACTGTAAGTTATACTGTTTGCAATATTACAGAGCCTTTTTCGGCCAGTAGGGGCTAAAGATAGAGGGTTTTTGGTTTCTTCCATTGTCAGTAGAGTATTTTCTTCCATCATAAATTACAGTAATGTTTCTCTTCTACTTTACAGCATGGATAAATTAGATAACTTCTTGTCTTATCCATTTAATGAGATAACATTGAATGTGGCTTATCGACAGTTTAAGGAACAAAATTTTACTAAATAGAAAATGAAAAAATATATAATAAATTTTAATACAAATGAAAATACAAACACTGATTGAAATTTCAATGGAAACAGAAGATAATAGAAATTAGTAGAAGAAAATTAGACACCTCTTATCTATGTACAAATACAGTTACCGGTTATAGTGTACAAAACACATAGTATGTCGTACAAACCATGCCTTGGTATATCTATAATTATCATTGGTATTGTTGGATTGAACAGTGATGTGAATTATTCATTTTTGTTTTGTTTTAATTCAATAAAAATAATTGTTAGATGTGTCATGCTCTTACAATTTTTTTTCCATTCTAATCTATCTTATATTAAGTGACATCTTTATTCAAATGCCGATCAAGATTCGGAAAAGGAAAAACTGGCGGGAAATGAATGCATGAAACCAGTTCAATTAATGACAAGACCTGGTGGCTAAATTGAGCAAAAAGTAAAATCATCCATTTCCGTTTTCGTGTTTTCCCGAAGCCTGTACCGTTACAGAAGCAGCAGCAGCAGCATTGATGCTGGGACTGGACCGGACCAGTGTTCTCTGCTTTTCTCAGAGTTGAGAGCCGATCTGTGCGTGGAGCGGAGCACAATATTATTGCGGCCATTATTGGAAAACCGGTCTCCATTCCAAGCACTATAGTAACAGTATTGAAACCATTATCAGAAGCAGCATCACAATCATCGTTATTATATTATCATCATCTACATAAAAAAATAGGAAAACTTGATGACCGGTAGCACAAAAAGGATTTAAATTGATATTCGATTGCTCATAACAATTGAATTTGTTAATTGGAGATTAGGCTTATTAGACCTTTGTGCAAGTGGGGAGAGACAGAAGCAAAGGAACAGAGAAAAGACTGGGGGATGAGATGGAGAAGTAATGGAGAGAGAATAGAATAGAATATTCACTTTACTCATGCAGATTACAAAATATGAAAATTTTGAAGTAGGGGATGAGGAAGATGAAGTGATGAAAAACGAATGAATTCAATAACAAGGTCCTCGAAGTGAGAAAGAAAAAGAATTGAATGTAGTGGGAGGAGAAGAAACAGTAACAAAAAAAGAGAAAGTCGTATGAGAAGGGTAATGCACGAGAAGCATAAATTATCAGAAGTAGAAGAGAAGACGTAAACAAGAAGTAGAAGATTAAAATTGATGTAAAATTGTATGATGGATATGTTGATAAAATTGATGTCTGGAAATTAGGGAATAATAATGGCCACTGGAAAATAATAATAATAATGGTAACTGGAAAATAGGGAATATAATGGCCACTGTCCATTGTACGCAGTAAAATGTGAAAAAATGTGAGTCCCGTACTGCAGTTAAACTGCAAGTGGATGGGTTGGTATGGGAGCTACCTGTCAGAGTTCCTGGCTCAATCTTTGTCGTAACTGCAGTTCCAACTCCAGCTCTGGGCTGGCCACTGGGCATTGAATCGCATTCAGACTTACGGATGTGCGTCCATTAATTATCCTATTATTATCCACCGGACTGTCCTCTGCGACTGACCACGAATTAATGCCGATTAGAAGGGTGTGGTATGGTCATTTCTCACTCACTCTTGTTCAACTATTGAATCAAAAATGATTCCAAATTTCATGATTGTAAATATATCTTGATTTTGCATAAGTGCGAGAGAGAGCGAGTGGTTCGTGGTACTGTTTGAAGGGAGTGAGCTAGTAGATGAGAGGGAATAGAGTAGAAAATCCATTTTCATTCTCATTCCAGATCACAGAAATTGATAAATCAATGTAGAATGAACTATGCATAATGTAATTATTGATTACCTGGTTGGCAGAAAATTGCAGATAATCGATTGGATACGCTAGTCGACCAATCATCAATGAACTTTAGATACGCCAATAAAATATGGTTACCTTGCGGAGAATCTTCAGTTACAATCATGAAATTTGGAATCATTTTTGCTATTATGTATATATTGTTTTTACCTTTTTAATATGTGAAGGTCATGAGAGATTCTTTGAATAATTTTGAAGATACGGAATCCTGCAACCTTTTTACAGAACCAACAACTTGCGCTTTGGTTCACCTCATGTAATGTGATGGCTCAATAAATACATACAAAACTAACAACTTGTAATCTGGTCACTGGAAAATTCACCAATTTTATTAAATTTCTGAGTTTTATTAAATTTGTAATCTATTTATGATTTACTTCTTACTTGAAAATACTATATTGCAAATATCAGTGTTGAATGCTTCAAATTGAGTTTTTGTCAAGTTTACTGAACAGTAATTGAACATATGCATCAATGTCACAGATAATGATGGTGCACTAACGGAGTTATGTAAATAGCTGATTTCTGCAGTCACTTGTCTATCGATTTTATAGGCATTTCACCTGTTGGACATGTATAGGGGATATTTTTCAAACTCGAATGAAGATAACACTGGCATGTATGTGTAACAGTTAACCTCATCAGTGTTATTCTGGTCATGTCACTGTGGTAGTACCCGCATCAACGTGGATTACTCTAGTTGCTATTATCCTAGGTTGGCACCTGCTAATTATAGAAAAGTAAGGAATGGGAAATAGCTACTGCAAATGCTTATAGCTCCCCAAATAACTCATGGCTGTATCATTAATGACTTGCTGAATGTGAAATGAAAATTTAAAAATAGCTAAGTGCTTAAATTTCCCTAAAAGTAGTTGGTGGAGATAATAGTTTCATCTCATCGCACTGAATTCTAAATAACATCAATTAGTCGAGTTACCAAACTGTTTTTATCTATTAGGAAGTAAAGTGAAAATATGAATTATTATCTTTGACTCACTTTTCATTATTAATCGATTACTTTTCTTACTTCGTCAATGTAAATTATTATTCATTGATTGATTAATATTATACTCAGGAAAGAATTATTCTTGTAAATTGTTTTAGGAGATTTCTACTTTTCTTTGAAAGATTTTGACAAATCTCCATTTGCTTCGGGTAGAGTATTATGCATTTTAAATTGAATAGCCTTTCTTTCTTCGCAGCTCAAAAGTACAGGTATGTAGATATGTGTAGGTGTTTGCACTCGATAAGGTATAATTTTAGAGAATTTGCATGTCGTTGTCAAGTCGAACTAAAAGTCGCCAATTTTACTTTGTGTCAGAGCGTCGCAAAAATTGCTTGGCCTATTTTGGTACTGGCTTGTTCATTGTATGAAAACAACCGAAATATGATTTAGTGGAATGATATTGAATTTGAACCGGGGTCGGTCGATGCTCGTACTTTACGTCGAGCGATGTACAGAATCTAAATTTAGTTGCTAAGTAGGTCTCGATAGCTACGTTGCAGTCTGTAACCCCCCCCCCCTCACCCGTATATTACCCTTCATGTGCTTACATAAAAGCCAAGCTTAGCATGTTTATCCGTTATCTGTGAAAAGGTTGAAAGGTCGCGCGTACATAAGCTCATGTTGGTTGAATTTTGTTGAAAGAATTGGAAGTCTGCGCTTACGTAATACAATAACGCAGGGTCATATACTTGATATTCAAGTACAATAATTTCTTGCGTGGTTGCGTCAATAGGCTTCGTTGCGGTTGTTGATGAGAGTTGATCTTTTTAACCCACTATCAATGTTTGCTGATGAAGTGAGCTTATCTGGTTGTTATTTGAACATGTGTGTGCTTTAAGTACATGAATCATTGAATGGAATTATTCTGCTATCTAAATTTATTTCCAATTCAATTGGCATTCATGTTTAGTAACGCCATTGGTGGTAATCAAATTCTATTCAACAATCTAGCTTGTTGATTTGCAAGTTTGTAAATTCCAATTGAAGCCTATTTCTTGAACAGAATACCGTTGTTGATTGTGAACTGAAAAAGTAATTGTTTCCTGATTACAGCTTTGTATGAAAATATTGGTGTGTTATTCTGTGTTGTGAATAAATAAGAAGATAGATAAGAGATGACGAGGCTAGAGATCGATAGAAGAAGAATCTTGAATCCAAATCTAACTCTTGTGGAATAGGTCCACTTGAATATCGTAAAGAGATTGATGCTCAGTACCACTGTAATTTAATTGGCTGTAATAAGGCTCTAATTAAATACTAATGATACTCAGTATTTATGATTCTAGGCTTCAAATACTCAATTTTCTAACAATATTGAAGGTATAAAGAACGTTAAATTCACATTTTTGAAACCATTTAACCAAGCTTTCATTCTCTGAATTTTGAGTTCAACAATATTTTAGAATTTTCTGAGTTGAACAACCGATATTGAAAAATTTGGAACTTGAACAAGAACGTGAAAACAAAGAAATAATGTAGCTGCTAGTGATGATGATGATGATAAAAAGGTGGAAATGGAGAAAAGAGAGAAGAAAAAGAGATGGAAATACGTTTTGTTCTCAATTATAATTAGCCTGTTCTGTTTGAGCCAGACGTTGGCAATGTTTCAAAAAATGATTCTCCTCATTTAATGTCACATTAAAGTTTGCAGTAGTTGTTTCCTAGAGAAAGTTACATTTCACACAGATATTATTAATTTAAAGTTACCACTACTGAGAAGCAACTAACCGAAACCAAGATTAAAATTCTTTCATTTACTGATGATTGTTTCGTGCATAAAGAATGTTTATTGTACTTTCTCTACATTATTTCTCTATAGTATAATAAAGTATTATGGTATTGTGATTATAATTTTAATTCTAATTATAAATTGTATTATATAATGATTATATTTACGAACATCTTGTTCTCAGTGAATGTGTCTTTTACACCAATTGTATGTGGCCATGTCCTGTGTGGAATATTAAATTTAGCCGAAATCAAGTTTTTGAAAATTTCAATTCTACCATTTTCATTTAAAAATTTTGAAACCTTTTAATGACCACATTCCAAATGGTACCATGTGGTCGCTGGTTATCTATTCTCTGTTTGAATTTTTCAACTGGTTTCTTACGGAAATTCATGTCTTGAGTTCATAGTTATTCTGTCCTACAATAATATTTAATCACCTACATTTTAGTACCTTTCAATGGTCAAGATTATTTTCATCGATTCATCGTTCTCTTTCATTTTTTGAGATTTGTAGTGAAACATTTCCACTGTCCTGTTTCCCCAGTACTAATTTTTAATTGGTTAATTGTTTGTGTTTCTTGACATTGTCGTTGGACATAATAACTGGGAAACAATTTGTGGGAAGATAATGGTGAAAAGTATGAAAAACCTCACAGCTTGATGAATCTGTGTTGAAAATCAGGCATCTAATTAATTTCGATTGTTTCTTATTGTGGTACACATGTAATGTAGTTCGCTGTTATCAATGTGCAATCGGTATCTGTTTTTTCTCATGGTCATGCACAATGGGCAAGAGAGGCGAAGAGAGTTTCAGACATTCCATTGTTGTTATGAAATAGCGTGTTCAGGATTCAGAGAAGATCCAGTTATAATAGTGGCGTCGGAATATGGGAAAAGTTCTTGAAATTGTTCATTGTTTATATTGAGAGCTGTGTGAACGTGTATATTGTAATGCATCTGAATTTGTGTGAGAAGCGAACATTTCCATTGATGGTAGATTAACCAATTTTTGGAAGTGATGGAATCACATCATATCAAATGAGAAAGCAATCAAAGGAAATTATTTTTAATTAATTTTTGATTGTGACAGTTTAAGTCTTTTCAAGTGAATCGTATATGATTTGAAGTGCTTCACCACGTTCCAGTAATGAAATAACAGATTTTCACCCTTTATCAAAAATTTACTGGAAAATGTGATATTAATAATTGAAAAATCATTCAATTTTTATTGCTGACTCCTATTGAATATTTCTGTATTGTAATGAAATGATTGTAAATGACGGCACCATTGTAAATTTCTCAAATCAAATACAGTAACTTTGAGATTACATTTATCACGTTTCAAGTGAGCTTCCTCTCAGTAGCGTATCTGTGCCAACTTGTTGCCAGACAACCGGCATCTGCTCAGCCCTCAGCGCCTGTGGAGCCGTGCTTTTGTGGAGGGGGTTACTGGGAGTTCAGTTCTTTGTCTGACACGGAGCCGAACGTTTCTCTGTGTGTGCGTTGGACTTGCAACTTCGCGATTGTTTTAGACAATAAAAAATTACCACGATTTGAAACTGATCTGTGCGATCATTGAATTACCACTGCTTGTGTGCTAGTGTAGTTCTGTTCTGTGATAATATTTTGTTAAGCTGCTATTCATACATATGTGTTCATTGTGATACTAGTTGGGCTAATCTGAAGTGATGTGGAATTTCTTTGGATGAAAACTCTGTGATTGTGATATTCATTGTTTGGATTGCAATGTTGAAGAAAAATTCTCTACTTTTGAGGTGAGTATTCAGTTTCCAACTTCTAATGTCCCTACTGAAGTCACTGCCTAGATTCCAGCTCCATCAGACTCTTCTATAAAGAATACAATACCACCAATAATGTATTGTACACCCATAATCATCATAGAAACCAACCACATAATGGAATGAATTGAAGGTTTTCAAAAAATGAATTTGAGAAATTGACAGTCAGTTGTTGCTGGCTCTTCACATAATATGAAACATCTGTTTTGAAATAGAGTAGCCCATTTCTAAGAATGTTTCTTTTTGTACACATTCTCAACTGTAGCGTCTGGCCTGCTATACGATTTGAAGCGCCGCCATTAGCCGTAGAGAGGGTCCATGTAGGAGACTTGCATCAAACGATCGACCTTGAATCTGACCGTTCGCTCGTGTCCAATCGTCCTCTACAGTTTTGTTCCTCGTTTTTCAAATCTATTCATCCGTGAGATGTAACAATAGAATGCCCCCACAACCATTCAATCGTCCAACCAGCTCTCAAATCAATTTCAAGTGATGTGTCCCGTTTACGTAATTACTACTCGTTTTTCAAAAGCTGCTTTTCAAATTCGCCTGTAAGATTATTCTTTTAAAAGTTATGTGTATGTTGATTACTGTGTGCTTAAAAGGCACTTATTTAATTTGACCATGGTATCTAGGGTGTCAACCCTAGAGGTCTTGACGCCTTTTTGTATTGCTTAAGAATACGGTATGTGGTTTTGAATCAGGAAACAAGTCTCATGAGTTCGAGAATTTATTATTCTATTTAATCAATTAAAAGAGATTGTGGATTCTAAAGTAGGCCTACTGTATTACAATTTTAAGATCTCTTCGGTATGAGCTTTGTCCTTTACAACTGCCCTTTAGTACCAGGTATATAATCACAGAATATGGTAGAGATGGTAATTGTAAATTCTCTCAGATAATAGAATCTATCCTCGCAGGCGTACATCTAATTAATTATTTGATCTCAATGATAAATTTAGTCATTCAAATCATTTATCTTTCTTTTTCAAATTCGATAGCGGGCTAGCCTGTCTATAGCTGTGGGAGTTGAATGGAAAATGTATATTTCTCCCAGTGCACTGCATCAGATTGAGAGCCTTCTCTCTTGAAATGTAATATCAGAACTCAATTTCCTCCAGGCATTCATCTCCTTTTATCCGCTCTCCCTATCACGGCCATTGACCCTCATCTCTTCTCAATTGAAGTTTGCGAATGTCAAGCCCCGACAACGTTTTATGTGCTTCTCTTCATTTCAAAGAACGGTGGATGAATTCAATCATTCGATCTAACAATAATGTATTGAACCTGACATGACTTTTGCAAGTTTTGATGAAATCTTGCTGTGTGGAGAGTACACGACTGACATAGATATTCACACATACATGGTAGTACGAAATTATGTTATTTTCGAACTTTGTAGTATTAACTTATCAGATTTTATTATTTTATACTGAAGTAGCCGTTTCGACTTTCCTCGACCGACTAGATTTTCCAGATCTACTGTTTGGACGGCAACCCATTTAATTAGAAGACTAGTAGATGAGATGGATTCTCAAGTGTGTAGAGGTGGAATTATTTATTATGAAACATCGAGTTCTGTTAATAATGCGCGGAGACATCGGCTTCAGTTTGGCTAGCGTTTACTGGATTCTAGCCAAGGTGTTTAATAATGTATTTGCTCTTCCTGTGTCGTGTGTAGATAGAATGACCCCAAAATCCCCGAGACAAATTTCAGTGGAATGAAAGACTTCTTGACGAGTAAGCTGGCATGTCGGTGCGTTGCAATGCATGCATTAGCTTGTAGGTTGACAGCGTGCGTGGGTGGAAATCCAAGAGCCCTTCTGGCTCTGGCCATATTCACTGTCTGATCGTAAAGTCTGTTGTCACCTCTTTGGCAACGGGTCAAATGGCCGCGCGACGCGCCATTTGTCCAGTCAGCTATTTTCGAGCACGCCAACTGGGATATGTGGGCTAGTTGAGGCTCGACTGAGACAGAGAATGATCGAACTCTGTCAGGTTGGGCTTGAATCATTCCGCTTTTGAAATGGTGTTGCTATTTGGCAGCTGCTTCTTCGAGTGAGACACAGAATGAGAGGCAGCCATTTTAGATTCGGATTGCATTCTTGATGTCGATCGCTCGCCGCCGCCGGAAACTGGTGGCATCGATTTTTGAGGTCACAACGCGTGTGGTGTCAAGTTGGGGTCAACCGTCAACTAGCAGTTGCGACTGTGACATCACCACAGATCGCACAGACTTATATGGGATGGTCGGCTTTTACTTGTGTTATTTGCTCAGGATGACAGATTTGAATTGTTTCATGATACAATGTCGATTTGACGTCCAGACAAATAGGATTCCCCATGAGTTTTGCAGTTATTAATCCTTATACTAATGCATAATCCTATTATGTAGTTTATATTTATGACTTATTCGAAAACTATCAATCGCACTCGAATCAGTCTGGACTAAATTTTTGCTGTAACGATTGAAAGATTGACTTCTAGCCATTCCTAAAGTCGAATGTCTTCTGAGTTCGGAATTGAAATGTTATCTATTCTATAATTACTGCCAATTAGGTAGACAACTGATATCTATGAGTAGGAAATATTTAATTCTGACGAGTTTCTAACTATTATAGTACTGTATATCTGAATATTCATCGACATTTGAATTATAATCAATAATTGAACAGCGCCCAAAACTGTTGGAAATTTCGTATTTGAAGGCATTCCATCCTGTTTATTTCTATTTATACTGTATTTGTGTTCGGTTGAAATAAATCTGGCGAGTAGCCAGTGACAATTGAATTGCGGTAGTGGGTCCATGCCCACTGTCCAGTGGAAGGAAGTCCGTTCTTGGGAAACTTGTTTTGCTTGGCGACTGCCCACCGTGACCCCGTGTGCAATGCAGGGCACCACGTGATAATATTTATGAGCAAGGGTCACATTCCACAGCTAACCTCTGCTGTCACAAGGGGTGAAAGGTAGGGATAAGTCTACCTGTTCACCAATCACAATAACAAACTGGTTCAATGAATAGACGCAATGACGTGAATATCATACGCCGGAAGAAAGGTTGCTTTTCATATCTTCTATTCTAACCGGAATTTATTATATTGTGATGCATCTCGGGTGCAATACTTGCATGGCACTGTGTTTATGGACTTTCATTTACATGTCGAGAGATTGATGCAAACTGGTATTGAACGTGTTGTACTGCTTGCTGTCTTTGTTGTTGTATGGGAATGTCCCGGTCATTGTTGCAAATGGATAGTGCTAATAATATGCGTTGAAAGGCTGTCCTACTGGTTTCCCACTGGAATAACGTTGATGTAAACAAATGCAAACATTGACACCAGCTAAAAACAAGATTGCAATTATTAATTTCCTGTTCTACTACCTGTTTATCGTCATCAGTTTAACTGATGATAATGCTTGCTGTGCACAAATCCCATGTTGTGTTTTCTGGGATGGTCATGGTCATAATAAAGTTTGATTATATTTCACTTGTCCAACTGCAGAATGTATAATCATAGAGAAAGCATACGCCATACGCTTGGCGTATGCTTTCTCCGTGGTATAATGTAGTATTTGGACGTAAAAAACTATTTTTTATACGTTGGTCTCATTGTCAGTTAATGAACGTTATTAGGTGAACTGATTAATCTGTTATTCCGTTGTTACGGTAACTGGGAGTCACGATAAAACTTTCTGAAATTTAAATCACTTCCTCATACAATTAGGCTAGTGAAGAATATACATTATGGTTGTTAATTTTAAAGTGGTCGAAAAAATTTAGAAACAAAAAAGAATATTTTATTGTTCCTGTATTTCCTTTAAATTACTTTTGTTCTGTTACAGTACATACTGTACTGCATGTATCGTACGTAACATTGATTGGTTATTCCAATACTGTGTATTTTCTAGGTCAATTTGTCACTTATAGGTCAAATGAACCTCTTCAAACATTAAACTGACACAGGAGGTCTATGCCAAATTGACATTTCAAACTGGCAATTCTCAGTAAACTTTAGCACTACTGTAGTTTATGTTCTTTTACATTATCTTCTTATTTCCTATTCACATTCCTTCTTGGCGCAATTTTATAGCTACACCTGTGAAAAGCCAATTTGTAGTCTAAGTGGCCCATTTTGCGAGGCAGCAGGTTTGTTATGGCTGGCTCGCTGCTCGCTGCAAATATTCAACGGAAATATGACCGGTTGTGGCAACACTGTGTTATAGCGTGCAATTTTCTTGGCCACTTACGTCTGCTTATCATTTTATGCTACAATTCTCCGTAATGCAGCAAGCACAAGCACAGAAAGTAGTCATACTTTTCTAGGGTTGTGCATTGTTCCGTGAAAGAAGTTCTATTATTTGCGGTCAGAGCCGAGATCTATATACCATGTAAGTATGTAAGTTACAGTATAAATATTTTGTAAAGTAAATAGGTTTAAGGGCTTTAACATAATACTGAAAGGAATGAATCTATGAGTATGTATAGTTCTTTTTGGGTTATTGTACAGTATTTACTATATTATTATACTCTATATATACTACATTAGATATCAATTTATGTACATTTATTTCGGTTAAAACTTATAGCCTAGAACTGGTAAAACGATGTCTTTGTTGTTTGTAGTTCTGGTAGCGACCCAGCGGTAGCAATAGCAATAATATTATGTGCTTTCAGTGGTCTGACCGCCTAGAAGGCCTTTGAATTACCGTTGCATGTTGGCAGCAACTCCAGTAAACCTTTGTTCCCTTCTCTATAGTTGCAAGCGGACTATGACTATAATGGTGTTTTGCACAATTTGCCAACTGGAGTGGAGAGGGCTCCTTCATTTAATGAGTTCACCTCTTTGCTTGCTTCTACTTGTAGTTTTATGTTTTTGCGCAGCCTTTTGCTGAGGCAGGTGCAGAAATTAAAATAGATAAGTTAGTGACAGTTTGTAAATAATTAATTATTAATAACAATGCAAAGGGAAAATTACCATTTTATTGTAGAATTTGATTTGTGGAAGAACTATGATTTAAATTCTTGAAAAATATACAAACACATCCTCATGCTTCATTTACATGATTCTAGATTTTTCATAGTAAGTTATGGTGTTCAATATAGTAACAACATTCACACTAAACAATGAATTGATCTATCTAGAAAAAACTTTTCCACGATCATTGATCGGTCTGAATGGTCTTTGTTCATTATTTTGTTTTTATTTTGAAATAGGAATTGCTTGCTCAGAATAATCAATGTGTCACTTTGGAGTAGAGAAGATAATCGTGTAATCACCTGTCAGCTTTTTCAAATTTATCACTGTTTTAACGGTGTTTCCTACTTTATGAACAGCTTTTGTTACATACATATTTTTCAAGCTCTCATCAAACTAGAAACACACTCGTGATTAGGTTTTGGGTCAAGTGAGCCACTCTCCAGTCTATTTTGTTCAACAAATAATTGTTCATTATCACTCTTTTGTAGTGGAATGTTGCATAGCTGATTCGGTTTCGAGTCCTCTTGTTCATGTCATAACACTTGATATTCGATTCCATTTGAACCTTAGTGCATTACTGCTTCAATTCTAATTTGATGGAATTCATTAGCTTTTGATGTTGAATAGAAGAGCAATTTTGTTTCAAAGAGCTCTGGAATGTCCAGTCAATTTTCTTTGTAAATTGCTAATAGCCTACTGCAGTTTTTTTTAGGGCGCAATGCCGGAATTTCTAGGCTAGGCTAAGCTCAATATGTGATTAAATGTTTAATTACTTTATACAGCAATCCATTAGTTTAGTGATTCGCTATCAATTCTTCTAATCATTTTTTGATTAGTTCACTGAATTCAAAACTCCTGATTACATTATTATTTTGGTCTTTGAACTCATTATTTGTAGACAGTTAAATAATAAGAATAAATAATAATAGTTATTTTTGTACATTTGTTATAGCAATAAATTTCTATATAATAATCTCGTAATAGCTATTATAATTTTAATTGTATTTGAAGGTTGCTTTGTTATTAATTTTTTAAACCTAATGGAGCATTTTCTGAATGTACTGATCCACGTATTGTGAATATTGTGAATCTCTACTGTTGTAGAGATTACTAATTAGTAATTACTAATTGTACGTAGTACAATTTACAAAAACCTTAGCTGCCTCATTGTGGTTTTCATATTTATAAACAACAGAAAAGTTGTTTATGTGATGAATCATCAGTCAGATAGTTTTTCAAATATTTATTCACCCCTGCTCTGCATTCTTTCATGTATTCTTAATTCTATCATGTTCATGAAATTCTCATTTTCTTCTGACAACTTGTAAAAGATAATCATCTTTCTCTGAATGTTGACATTAATGAACTTTGATCTTCATTATTCCAGATATAGAACATTGACCTTGCTATTACAGGCTTCACTTCTATCATCAGTCCATATTACTCGTTCAAATTTCTTGTTATCATTTTCATAATAACACTGAAACTGAACATGCGTTTGTTTTGTTTGAATACAGTGTTTGATCATTCTATCTGAAGGCCTTGATTTTAATTTGAACCGTCATCTGAATTTTTATCACAGTTAATTTTAATTATTATGCATCGCCTAGAACTATCCGGCGTATCTAAATTGTAAACAATTAGATTGATCAGATTGTTCTTGGTGATTTGATAATACCCTAGCAATGGCAGCCTGTACTATGCCAGATGCTTTGTAAGCGTTGAACAATGCTTCTAACGTGGGCTTACTACAAGATTATCTCAGCGTGAGACTTGATGAGTGAAGACTTTTTCTTTTCCTCTTCTTTGTTGATCTTATCTCTTTTCTTCATTGTGTGAGCATGTGTATTAGCGTTGGTGTGTTGCCAGTTCACAAAATACCGCTATTTTTGGATGGCTTTATTGTCCTGTTCTGCTTTCTCAGTCGATTCCAGTCAGGCATTCAGCTTAGCACCTTTCAACTATTGGCTTCACTTTCACCAAGAACCTTCAAGAATAGAAACATTTATGAATAGATTGTTAAAAGGACATGAATTTGTGTTGTTTTGTTAAAGTTTGTCTTTTTTCTAGTTAGTTGAGCCAGTTTCTATTTCCCTTTCATTTTAGTTTATTCTTGTTGCAATTCTATAACAAGCAAAATTGTAATAATTGAAATATGCCTACTGGCGTTATAGTAAATGGTGTGTATTGAAGAACGGTAAATAAGGTGAGGGGTTGAATGATGAAATTTGATCAACTCCACGAACTTAAGGTGGAAAAAAGATAAAGTTTGTGAATTCCGTTGAAAGGTTACTGTAGTGAGTGAGTTTTGCCTGGGGTTATTTTTTTTAGTGCATTTCACTTGTATGAGTATTTCACTTTTGTCAACCATCTATTCTCCTGAATGTTCGTTCTACCCATTCCCAATTCCATGACATACGAGTTCTTGGAATATGATGTACACACGATACGCAATTTTGAGCTTCAAAATTCTCTGAATCATTGAAAGGTAAATCCACCTTACAACCATGCTCGCATGCACGTAATCTGAGGTTTATGGGGTTTAGTTCCACAGATTTTGGGGTAGACATGTTACGATTGTGTTGCCCATTGTTGTGTCGGTGGGGGTTAGCGGTGTTGCCGCTCTGTGCACTGGGAGTTTGTCCCAACAGCGTGTTGTCATTGCAGTGCAGCTCGCGTGCGTGCGTACGCGTCTTTCACATCCCACGTGCGCACATTAATAATAATCGATTCCTGTCGTTGAGCTGGTCTAGGATAACAATGATCCTGGGACTGCATTGTAGTACTGTTTGATTGTGACATTGAGATCAAGGTGTAGGAACACTAATTGAAACGTTTAAAAATTTTGTTTTAAACAGTTGAACTTTGTTTCCTAGTTCCTATTTTAGAGCCATTTATCATTTTATCCAGGTGAGGCCCCATGACTTATTCAGTGTGGTGCAAATTGATGGGACCGCGTTTTAATGTTGATTGAATGGTAAGCAGTGGTTTCCGAATTTAAACTTGGTAGAAATTAATGTTCTAGAAATTAACAATTAATTCTTTGAAGTCTCTACTTATCTATAATACATTTTCACATAAAACCACATAGCAGAGCACAGCTTCAGTGATGTAAGAAAACTCACCTTAATATAGAAAACACTTGAGAAATGAATGAAATGTGATCATATAAATAATAGATGCAGGGGGTGAAAATATTACTTCAAAGAATTCTCAAATTACTCCAATTGGTAAACCCCCTGCTTCTCACTTCTCCTTTGCAAGCTCTTTTATGTATTTTACTCCATATTGAAGCTCTTCTTTTAATTTTACTCCATAATGAAGCTCTTCTATATGTTTTTCTCCTTGGTGTTCTTCCATTTGATGTGCTTCTTTTCTGGTGGGTAGCTGCTATATTCTAAGTTCTGGAATTCATGTTTTGTAGGACGGTATTTGATGTGCATCTCTTTTTGGGGGTTACAGCTTCATTCACAGTTCTGGAACTCCTTTTATGTTGTGGTGCTCCTATTCTCATTCAGCATTGTGAAAAATTACAGTATCCAATAATGGGGAATGGTGGAGATAATAGAATTCAATCAATGCCAATAACAATACGAACGTTGGTATGTTCTGAGAGTACTTGGGTTTTCTGTCACCCCACTGCATTTCAGTCCCGTTTGAGGGCTGGCATATGCTCAATGAATGATCATTCCCCTCAAAATCTGTATGGGGTCACTGCTCTGTAAAACCTTTATGAATGAAGCTCATGCCTGCTTCTAGAACGTCTACTTGAGGGCTCCAATTATTGTAAAAATCTTTCCATTCATTGACAGCTTCAAGGTAAACTTTCCCGTCATCCGCTTGAAGTTAATCAATCCTTTTAAAACCGTTGCACGTATTTTTTATCATTTTTCTGGCAGGTTTAAGGTATTTATGATTTGATGAAAGTGCTATCATTTTCATTTCATTCAAATTGTGCATTCTTGGATTATAACAACTCAACAGTAACCTAATAAGCAACAAAGGATAGTACTACATGCAGTATTTTCAGATGCAACAATGCACCAAAGGCAAAGTGACTTCGAAAACAGAAAACAGCTGTTCTGTTGTTAGTCAGCTGTTCCTAGTCACCCGTGAAGGAATGCTCTCAGCTGGAAAGGGACCACCCTCTCACTACAACGTTATACCATAGAGAAGCGATACTCTCTAGACTGTTCTAATGTGTTCTCTTTGGTTATACTACAACTCTTCATTCTATAGATTGAAAATACTGATTATAGAAATCCGAAAATTCTTTTCGTTATTTTCAATGGAAATTGGTAAACTATTGTACCAGTAGTTAGTTATTGAGATCCTTCAATTTACAATTCTGTTCATAAAGTCGTTAATAAAATAATTCCGGTCGTTTATTAATGTTCATGATGTATAGCAACATAATAGTTGAACTCTTGTGATGGGATAGGCCGAGGTGGTATATCTGACCTTGAACGTACAGAAAGTGAAAGAGATGTTTGATCACGACGATGATGATGATGATTCCATGTCCGGAAGAACAGTGGAGCTGGTTGTACAGATGGTTCCGCTGACAGACAATCGGATACAATTTTCCTTTTTACTTATTTTTTTCCTGTCAGAACAACAACGACGGGCCTCTTCTCAGTGGGAAGGCCAACATGCTATTACCAGTCCTAAACTGAGTCCGGATTCCAAAAAGAAAGTCGGGCCCGCCAGACTATCTATCGTATCTTCGTTTTGGTTTTATCCTTCTTATCCACTTCTTCATCCTCCTACTCCTCCACCTTCTTCTTTTTGTTCTTCTTCTTCCAGATTGCCCACAGCGCGAGCCGAAACCAGTTTCGTATTGACAGATGGAGTTACAGCTGCCGGTTGTCTTATCTCAGGTGGTCATAAAAATAACTTACATGTCGAGGTAGAGAGGACCGGGAAAGAGGAGAATGATAAAAAGAGAAAGAATCAATACAGGTTTATTTTATCATGGCCGAGTAGGGCAACCGGTTTCCATGTGTATTTACCGGCAAGAAATTTATTGATACTCTTTTGATGTGCTGTAATAGATGGTTGCTTATTACCGTCGTTCGTGCATTCCTCCTGTCTCTCTATTCCGCCTGAGGACCTCTGAGCATGCGCACATCCTTTTTTTCACGCACACCCCTCTCCCCAACACCTGGCCCGTTTTGATTCATCTCTCTTGATGATTACATTATTTTTGTTGTTTGCTATTTCCTGTCCTGCGGTAATCTATTAAAATAGATTCCATTGTTTTTTTAATCTTGTTTCTTTCACTGCTTCCCCTCTTTCCTCCCTCCTTTCAAATAGATTCCATTGTTTTTTAATCTTGTTTCTTTCACTGCTTCCCCTCTTTCCTCCCTCCTTTCAAATAGATTCCATTGTTTCTTATTAATCTTGTTCTTTCTCTGCTTCCACCCTTCTCCATCTTCACATCCTACTTGTATTCGTGTTAAAATTTATACAATTCAGATTACAGTATTTGAAATTATAACATTCTTGAAAATGTGGTATCTCGGATCCAATTTCAAAGTGGCCTAGTGCTCAGTGACCAATCAGCATTACAGTGTATTGTTTGAGTATAACCAAAGACGATAGGAAACTATAAAGAGTATTCTAATTGTCTTTGGTAGAACCAACCGATTGGGATGTCAGAAGACAAATAATACAAATTATATATTTTGCTTCACTGATATGGTGTGGAGGAGGAAGATTCGGAATAGCGACCCCGAATAGGGAAAAGCTAAAGGAAAAGAAGAAGAAGAAGAAGATATATTTTGCTTCACTGATATATTTAATTATATATATCTTGTGTCACTGTCTCATGTTGTTATTGTTCAAATCCTTTGCATTGTAAAGATGTTAGTGCTCTGTTATGTAAAGTCGCTATGGATCCATTTATTAACGGATTTTTCTTTGTTTCAGGTGAGGATCGTTTTATAATGATTGCGGTATTGTAAGTTTTTATTCAAATATTACTTTCATCCAGTATAGTAGGGGGTTTTGATTATTTAATTCTCACAGAATAGAAATATCAACAGGTTGAAAATACAAATAGAATTATTCAGCTAATAGAAATCATTAGTTTGTATAGAAATAGAATTCTTAAACGAAAAGAAATCATTACGTTGAATAGAAATAATTTTGGTTCTGATAGGTCCCCGTGGGACAAATTTGATTAGAACTAAGTTGGACCTCATGGCTGCTGGAACGTGATTTAAAAAATTCCTGCATTCAGGTATCCAAAGAACCTTCTATGAAATCCTTGAAACTGGCAGACGTGCTATGCTTGAGCAGAGAGCATGACGTGACTATCACATGATACATTACTCATTCCGTTGGATGATTTTATGCTCTATTACTTCATCATAAGTTCAGGCTTGCATTCAACCTTGTGCAGTAGATGAGTAAGTTATTTTTTTATCAAGTACACTCCAAGGCTGTGTGATGTACAGACTTTTTTTGTAATATCATAGATTTGAATATTTTTCAGCGATTGTTGAGAGTTTCCATGATGCCATTCAAAATTTAATATTTATTCGAGTATATTCGATTTATTCGAGTACTTCATGGTTTGCTCTAAATCAGTGATGTTTCAAAGTTGTGAAAAATCATCATCCTCATGCAAGGATGCATATGATCCAATTTGACTCCATCTTAATTCGAAATCAAGTTGGTGACGTTTCAAATTAAATTTCTGTGATAGTTGGTTGAAAAATAGACAATCGTCAAATAATGATCTTGTTGTCAATATGCTTCTGACAGAAGGGCCTACCATGTTTATTTCCATCCAATTAGCTGAAATTGAATTTGGGTATTGTATTGTTGTTGAACACCTCATTAGAAATGATTGTCTTCAGCCTGAAACGGAATGATCGGTTTGATGTGCTATCAATTCATAATTGTTATTTCTGCCAGTAGCTCATTTCGTAAAAATTACGTACTTGAAATTATCAAGTTGCCTGCTATAAATAATAATGTTGGATTGTTTATCGCAGCAGCTATGTAATGTTGATGTCTCTCTTGACTTTATTGCAACGTGACCGTTCTTATCGGTTATCGCGTCAATAAATAAAACTATTCAGTTCTTATCACTGCTACATTAATCAATTAGTTATTTGTGTGCCATTGACATTTTGAACAGTCGATTAATAGCGGAAAGTTCTATTATTGATATTATTTTATTGTTTTGATCGTTAATCGGTGTTGAATGATACTCATTAGGTCGGGATTTTTTCATTTCTATTTTCTTCCTCAAGGTTCTTTTGTCGGGTTTTCATCTGTATGAAATGTCAAATATAGTAGAGCATTTGCATAGGTACATCAGATTTTTTTATTCTTCAGGTAAATGGTATCATAACTGAATAACCTGTGCCAACCAACCATTCTATTTCAATGAAAAGTCATCTACATGTTAGAATTTCTTCTCTCTTTGATTTAATGGGTACATTTTTTTGGATGGAATTTTTCTTCTCTTAATATTATGTTTATCTGCTCTTTAATTATCATTTCAAGTAATGTTTCCATATTTCTGTTTAAGTATCAGTCCGATTATGAATTTATAATGAATAAACCCGTAGAAATAAAATCTCAGTGAGAATTAGGGCCGTTTCATGAGCTCGGGATTTACTAGACTAAAACGGGTGGCTACCGTAGCATCGACAAACGTTTGTCTTGATTCGTTAGTGGGTTAGCAGCATAGAGAGCCCTTAGTACATAGTGTCAAGGCTAACATTTGTCGATGCTCCGGTGGCCACCCGTTTTAGTCTAGGACTTAGCTAAATCCCAATCTCATGAACCGGCCCTTAGTGTATTGATTTAGTGTATATAGAATTTAATTAATTAGGTCCGCAAAATTAAATGGTGATCTCAAAGTGAAGACCCAGTGGGTCACGTCAATGATAATCAGTTTGCTGATTATTATCGTCTCTCATGACGATTTTCAACTTATTCGAAGACTCGGATCAAGGGCAGATAGTATTGAAAAATGTCCGTTCCAATACAAAAATATCGATAAATTTGCTCATCAACAAATGTATTGATTGATCGACACCCATGTGTTGAAAAATAACCGAGCTTGTTGGGAATCGAATTCGTGGTCATGATCAGAGAGAATAGAATAGAAGTAAAATCGTTCTCTTTCTCCTTTGATACTCTCAAGTCATGACCGCAGATTAGCCGGTTGTATTCCGTTTATTCTGCGTACAGTTCATATTACTGCATGCTTGGTAGATTGGCAGCGGTACTAAATGGCATATCGCAATGATTGGCATCTTCAGTGGGAACAGGTTGAGTGATGGGTGGAGGTTGACTGCCGCGTCCGGTCTCATAAGGAGGATTATGATGATGATGACGACGATTATTACGAAGGTGATGGTGATGATGAATGCTGTGACCAGTGGCTGTGAAGAGCTGGATAAAATCAGTGGTTCAGTTAGTTGCTGAGGGCGCGTTAGCCGGGACCGGTTATCTGTTTGCACGGTTTCCAGGTCCTAATTAATTTCCAACTCATCTCTTTATCGCATAAATAAGATGAATCGATTAAAAACTAGCAGCACGTATGTGTTAAAACTGGCCTCCAGGTATGGGAAACGAGTAGGACAGAAGTTGCGCTTCTTTCACTATTTCCCTCTTCCCCTCTTCCCATTCGCGTGTGGGAAGATTCCGTAAAGGAAACGATGGAGTGTTCCGCCTTTGGATATTCTCTCGCAAGATTGTCGGTCAATTAAAACCGGGAAATCATTGACCCTGTCATTACCAGTTGCGGTTTTATATGTTGAGTGGTCTAGTTGTTTCTATAAAATTGCACAAGTACCTTGGAGCAGTGGAGTGGTTCGTTCTCCTTATGGCCAGCTGTCTGATTGATTTTATAAGTGAAAGGAACATTAATGTTGGTTACCCATGATTAAGTGGCTCTCTCCTAGATACAGCTCCATTCAGTTATAAATTTGTTCATTCTCTGTGTCTTATGTTAATGTTCTTTCCATTTGGATCAGTGATTATTGGTTTCATGTATAATTATTTTTGTGATGCTTGGTTTCAGTAATCAGTGAACCAATATCTGACCCAATCATAGCTGATCAATAATAGCTGACCCAATATCAACTGACGGGTTAACGTCTTAATATTTTTATGTTTCTATACTTTTGGGATTTGCCTCCCTTTTTGTTACTTTGTAGTAACTCAACTTAATTATTATATACGCGTATTTGAGTCTAGCTTCTCAAACTCATTCATTGGGACATCAGCGTTTTCATAATGATTCATCGTTGTGCATTTTGCTGTGGTCATTTAAAATTGACTTTCACCTGCTTGTCCTATATTCTGAATTTATATTTTATATGCACTTTACGAGTATATCTATATGTATACAGCCTTATCAAACGAGACATTTGAAGAAGGAAGCTTGGTCCTGTTGTTATTGTCTACTCCTCCTATTTTTGTACTGGATTTTGACTCACAAGATAACCGGCATTAGGCATTATTTATTCTTTAATTGGCTACAGCGCTCTTTAACTATGCTCATCGTCTTTAGTATTTCTATAACCGTGCTGAACTGTTGTCAACCTTGATCTTTAACTTGCTTGTCAATATGATTTGTAATCATCAAACCATACCAGGATTTATGTCTATATTTTATCGTGCATTCAACTAATAAAAGATTTGTTCTGTAAGTTTTATTGCTGATGTGTTTTTTCTGCGAAAACGTTATTAGGTTAATTTTTTCAATAATCAATCTAATATTTTTACATTCTTTATTCTATGAATTCAACGTGTCAGCTCGTGTGTTGATGTTCTATTGATATCTACTTCACGGTTGGTTGAAAGGTAATAAATTTTGAAATGCACCAGATCGTTGCCAAATCCAGTTTTCCTGTTTTCAACCTAGCCAGCCAGTCAGTTTCTTTGCTGCTCCATTGGTAGATGCCGTCATTTTCCACCGGTTTCTTTTGCCAATTGGCTGCTGGGAACTGGAAAATGTAACGGCACTGAATCTGCTGGAGCGTTGGGATTTTTTTCTCGTCGAGACTCTTCTTCTCGCAGTTCACGTCACTTTCATGGGACTCGTCACGATAACGCGTCTCGTTCCAAGTCAGGAGTCGATGAGATAGAGAGAGTGAAATAGTGATTGAGCGAGGGTATGAGAGTGAGTGAGAGAAAATAATGAGAGAAGAAGAGTGAGAGAATGGAACGAATCGCCAACAAGAGACGCTCATTGCCATTTTCTTCACCACTCGGGATTCTACCTATCCTTTCCCCCTTTCTTCTCGCTTTCTCTTCGTTATTCCCCCTTGATAGTGGGGAGGGGGTTAACAAAAGGGGACGCCTCCGGTGCGAGTGTCAAGTCAGGACGTGTAAAGACACGACACGTTCAAGCCAACAACACTTTTCACAATGAACGGAACAGGTCGCTGATTCTACTGTCAATCAGAGCTATTCACTGTTGTTGTCTTGTTTAGGGATCAATTTCATCAAAGAATGCCTCTGCCCTTGTAATAGGCCAGCAGCGCCGAGCCTGAAAAGATGGTGGAAGTTGGTGAAAATGTATGGGGAAAGTTGTAAAGTAGCCTAATTAAAAATTATATACCGAATCCTCTTCATCCTGGACCTTCAGAATTTGTTGTACAAGACTAACGACCAGATGCACGAAAACCAATTGAATAAGTATCGATAAGTAAACCAATTCTAACTTCAAAAGTAGAAATCTGTGATTATTGTGACGACCATTTAATCAATAGGAGGGAGTATGGATCTACAACACTATAAGGAACTTGATACCAATTTTGAATTTCGTCTGTTTTTCGCATTCAAATATAAACTCAATATTGAAAAATTGATATTTTAATAGTAATGATTGAACTATTTTATATAAAAAATCATTGAGTAGAAGTTTAGTCAATTTTTATCTTCAGGAAATTCCTTATGATAGTAAAAATTTAAACTGTTAACCAGCTAGTCAAATTGAATATGCTTTCAATCAGCGACCCCTTAGTACAATGGTACTGTGTTACAGACTGTGCTATTGTACTACGGTATGTTTTTACTACGTGGTCGCTGCTTATAACAAATCATGAGTCACGTTCAATGCGGCAACGTTGCTTCTTCTAACTGCAGTCAGTTCAGCTGCTATCTGTTTTTTTTGGTGGGAGGAGACATCTTGTTGGCATCTCTTGATTTGTAGCGATAGCATTATCGTGATCAGTACCAGCAGGAGTAAAATCATCAGAAAAAGATGAGAAGGAACGTGAAGACAGCAGTATCAACATCAGAATAGCATCACCATCATCAGTTGTAGTGAGTGGTATTTGTGGTAGAAGGAGGAGGCAAAGATGAAGAAGAACTAGAAGATGAATGCTGCACGGATGCTGTTTTTTGTGGTTGTTACTTGTGGAGAAGGGATTTGATTTTGCAGCAGGTGATGTTCGTTTTGGGTAGGGGGGAAGAGGGTTCCTGGTGGGATGTTTTCATGGATGGGGGGAGGGGGGAATTGAGGCTCGGGCGACCAGACGTTATTATTATTTTTGTGTGCGTGCAATTTCCTTTTCGCAAGTTGGTTGGAGGGGGAAAACAGCATGCTTTGGTAGTGCACTGTGTTTCCCTTTCTTCATCCTTTTTCTTCTTTTTGTGCTTCTCTTCACGGTGAGCTAGCTGTTCTGCACGGCTCGCTTCATTTCCATCGTTTCCTTTGCTCTGCAGCGTTTTGTGAACCCTATCGCTTCTTCCTCTGTTTTCCCCCTCTACTTCCCATCTATTGTCCTGCTAGAAGTCCCTCTCCTTCATCATCTTCCCCTCCTTCTCCTCAAAAGACAGGTAAACGCCAGATAATGGACGGAGAGCGCGGGCGCTCCGTTGCAAATTATTGTGCCTGGCCTGTTCTCGGTATTTCCTCAACTGTTTTCTTCTGTTCTCAATCTCCCTCCATCACTCTCATTCCGTTTTTCACGCTCGCTTGTTCTCGTCGTTTTTTCCGTCCCAGTCCCGTCACTGAAATAATTAAACGCATTCCAGTTGCTAATTTCTTCTTTTTGCGACCTTTCATGGTTGTTTCCGAATTTGTTGTGCACGTGTGCGTAGAAATAATTTTTGTTATCAGTTGAGAACACGAGTTGTACTGATTAGAGAAAATGGAGGGAATAAGCATTCTTTGTCTATTTTTCTCCTCCAATAACAATCCCTGAATCATTATTATTGAGATCAGTAAAGAATGTAAAATCACGTATGGTTTCTTGATAAGGGTGTGGCAGAAAATCATTAATAAGTATT
Organism: Laodelphax striatellus; assembly: GCA_017141395.1. NCBI lineage: Eukaryota > Metazoa > Arthropoda > Insecta > Hemiptera > Delphacidae > Laodelphax > Laodelphax striatellus. The sequence goes on from CM029534.1 coordinate 28,338,217, forward strand.
ATTAACCTATAATGTTCTAAGAATGTGGAAAATGCGAAGATTATTCTCACTGTACATTGAAAATGAAATATAGATCTTATAAACAGATATGCCTCCGTAGGGAAGGAGGCGAAAATCATAAACGAGTTTATTTAGAATCTGTAATATCTTGAGAATCTAATGATTTATTTGAACACAATATTTTTCTTTGCCTTGCAATTTCACGATCAAATCTTGCTTTTGTAGGCTATTCCATGACCAGTTAAAAAGAGGGGTAAAATAAAGAGAAGATCATGTGTGAGGTAGGATGAGAGCTGAAGTGTTGAGTCTACGGGAGAACTAGTTAAACTTCGATAATTGACTGATCTTTGTTTTAATCAATACTTGATAGTGACGCTATTCTAAGGTTGGAGAGGAATTGATCATAGATAAGAACGTATGGGAACATGGATGATCGTAATATACTAGGAGATACAATAGGAGTCGCCCAAGATAGAAGAGACTTTGAAAACTGGCTTTCATTGCGATTGGGAAAGTCTTCAGTGATGAATGGGTAACACGAAAGAGATGAATAGCTTTAGTTGTAGATCAATGGAACAGATTGACAATGATCCTTCAGTGGAAAGAACGTAAGGCCACTTCTTTATACTTGGGTTGAATTGTGAAAAACTGTTTTAAATAACCTCTCATCACAGTTAGTCCTGTGCACAAGGCGTACTTTCTCTGTTACTACTGAAAAATTTCATATAAATTACCAAGTCCCAGTTGCACGAAAGTCTGGTAATGCTAGTAATCTCAAGTACATGCTAGTTAATATGAGTAATCAAAGAAATTGATTATGAAATTCCTTTGTTCTTCATCAAAACATGGAAACTTAGCTCACTTTTTACATATAAATTATGCAGAACACTAGCATGGGAAACAAAATTTCATTTTTACATGGAAACAAACTTGAGAAATCCTTCACCTAGCCTAGAAATGCATCATTGAACAAATAAGATGAACTTCAATATTCATTTACATACAACCAACCCTGGGAGCATTATTTGCAAGGAATAATTAAATTGTAGTCACTTGATAGCTTTTTCAGCTCGAAAAATCCCATATGAGTAAAGTTGAAGAGTACTCCTACTCTGTGGATCAGTGTCTTACATAGTGGATAATAATTTTGTACTGGAATTTCTTCATTCCAAAGACGTTTCAAGACTATTTTTGTCGACTATTTTTAGCGGTCTAATTCGGGTTCAAATAATTATTAGATAATAATTATTTCAAGGAATTGGCTCTTATCAATGGAATTCCTAAAAAGCCGTCATTGGCCTGGTGGTGGGCTGTACACGCGTGGACCACAGAGTGATAAGAGACGAGAAGTGTGTAAATGATGGCCTAATGTCGGTCGGTTCACATCTCCCAGTTTCCTGTGCCGGCACTGCACTCTTCCACCACTTCCTTCCCGTTGCGTTGATAAAGATAGACCAGAGTCAACATCAAACGGTTGCTCGGTTGTTAACACCGCACCGGAAGGCTGAGACATTTGCATCATTTATTTATTCATCTAATAAGGTCAATAACTTAAGAGTTTAATTCAAAGGTGTGTCAAAGATTGTCAATGAAGGAACAAATATATAGTGTTTAAATTGAATATAGTTGAATTTTCATAATAATTTTTAGATATCACAACATCTCACCAGATACTGTGTCAGAAGATTGTCAATGTGAAAGGTTATCGAGTTTTTCAAGTAATATGATATACAGAAATTTTTTAACGAATATATTTAATTCCGGTTTAATTTCTATTGAACGCTGACATCATAATTGAAAGATAATTTTTCATTTATTTTGTCATTATTCATTCATTGATACTGACCCAAAAATCTTGAAATGATTTGGGAGAGAAAAAACAGGCTCCACACTGCTGTTTCTTTCCGGAATTTTGATGAATAATAATAATAATATTATATCCATGAAATTTGAGTAGAGAGCTGTTCAATTTTCAAAATACAGTAATAAGCATTTGGATCAGTCCAGTCCCAAGTTATAATTACAGTATTAGTCTCAAGGTATAGTTATTTCTTCTTTGCTCAAAAAATAATTTTAAAATAAAAATATTTTTCGATTATAATTCCATCATCTTCCATAAATTTTCGATTCCAATATTCAGTGAATAAATGTCCGAACTGTTGGAATTTGTTGAATGCAAGACAAGACTATTTAAACTTCTTACAATAATATTGAGAACTCTATTAACATTCAGGAAAAATTGTGAGGTGGATGAACTCTAAACGCTACTGATTACATTGCTATAGTCAGCATATTACAGCCGAAATAGCTCACGGAATTTGATGGTCATGCATTTGATGATATCTAGCTGTGTTCAATCAGTTACAAGTTGGTTTACTACGTTTGTAGAACAAGGTGAAAGCTGCTGGACTGGCATTAGCCTGCAGCAGGCAGCGAGGAGGTAACTGCAGGTCAAAGAAGACCATGAAACGAGCCGTTGAGCTTGAGAGTCGCGTGACCTTTGAAACAATAAGATTGTACAGCTCGACGAACAAAAACAGTTTATAGATTGGAAATCGATTCTTACGGTGTGTGTATGTGTGTTGTTTAGGAATTCCGTTGGGTAGGAGACCGCCTGGGGTGTTGGATGGGGGTTTTAAATGCTGTCTGAGGGTGGAAAAGGACGGCAGTGGGGAGGGGGTGAGAGCTGACTGACTAGGAAAAGAAATCGGCGCATGGGATAGCAAAAAATTCAAGGGATGTTCCCTTTTGGGCCCTTCCGCTTTAACCAACCTTTCCGTTGACGGTACGGCTACAAACACCCTCATACATTATTCAGTTTCGAAAGAGGGTACGTCACCATTCGTCAGAGCCCCGGTAGGTTCGTCTCTGCCCCCTCCCGCCACCAACCGAGTCTCACACGCACAGGCGCCTGCTTCCCACCATAAATACACCTGATGGAAAATCGATTGCGAACAGCTGTGCTTGGAGTGCGCGTGTAGGGGTGGATAGGGGGTGTTTTGAATAGCATTCCAAAGAGCCTAGCCACCCTCTTCTACTTAGCAACGATTCATGTTCACCACTGTAATGCGAGCTATTCTTGTTACTATTTCCAGTGACGCAATTGTTTTTGATTGTACAGTAATTATGCTTTCAACTTAATGCTTGTATCCGATTTGAAGTGGGTAACACATTTCCTCTATTCATTTGAGTTTCACTTCTCACTTCTCTTGTTTTGAATAAGTGAAGTGGTTTTCTATCTAGTCATTGTAGTTGAAATCTTGTTTGTGAATGATTCACAGAAAATATGGATTTATTTGAAGTTCTGTCTAAAATTACTGCTCTATTTTCCCCGTCTCCTTTTTTTTGTACGTCATTTTTATTACAACTGGCTAGACTCCCTATTCTAACAAATTAGCAGTCCAGGATTTTCTATGGGATTCTGTTTTTGTGATGTGTTGATCCAAGATTTATGTCTTTTTTAACTCTGCTCTTTGAAATTTGATTCAAATCATTGTCCAATTATCTTGACAGTGTTCCGACTGTCTAATGACAATCCAATTATTTTCAAATAAGCAGTCAAAATTTTGTCCAATGAACAGAGTGGTCTGGATTCAATTGCTGGATTAACAGATAGTTCTCTCAGCTTGGAAAATATATCTTTATCAACAGCAATATCAAGTTCATACAACACTGAAAAAAGTGTGGAACTGAATATTCTCCATGCCTCTTTTTCGTAATCGGCATTGATAAATTTATTTAGTTGTGCTTGGTTTTTATGTATTACCGGTGCTACTAGGCTGAGAAGAGGTGAGTAAATCCAATTGACATTTGCAGGCGGCGCACCGCAACACGTGAACTAGTTCTGACATTCGCGGCGTTTTTTCCTGCGTTACGTACGGCTACAGTTCACGGCTAATTGAGCGTTCAATTTTCACGGCTAATCGTGAACGGTGCTTTTGCTTTGTCTGGGGGGACCATCAGGTTGGGAAAGTACCCACCATCCTTCCATTATTAGAAAGTGCACTCCGTCAACCTGTTCTCTGCTATTACGACTGTGACGTCACCATGATGGCGTCTTCCTTCTCACTTCAGCAGCAGCTGTGAAACGTCGTGCTTGACTGGCTCTCAAGTATCTTCTAGTGCCTTCTGCTGCTTTGTAGATGGTAATCAATACTTTGAAAAATTTATCGCTATGATTCACCACCACTCGACGTGCTTGTGATCTCACCTTGTCAGTTTTCTTCTTGATTTTTGTCGTGACATTGAAAAGCGATGTTCTATTTATAGCTGGGTGGATGAATAGTCTTTTTTATCTATTTACACACCATAAATTATTCGATTTGATGAAAATTGTGTTTGAAGAATTGGTTCAATTGGCACTAGCTGGATTGAAACATCGTTCACAAATCTTTGAAGAGTAACAAACTATGTTATTTTATCTTTTGGAAAACTTCAAAATAATGATAATTTGCAGGATATATAATCACCAAGGAATACAGTAGAATCATATTATTGTTTTTACTTTTTCTGACGGAGTACATTTTTCTGTTTGAGATATAGACTTTCTGAGTACAAAAGAATTGAAGATGATTGTTACACTTTTTAGAGAGAGAGAGCGTTGATTCTAGTTGTTTCAGTTAACCATAGCTTAGAATTTCACTCGGGTAGTGAATTTTATTGACGTCTATGGAAAGTTTAAAATCAAACTTATTTAATCATTCATTATTTTTGGTCGCATCAACACTCAAGAATAATATTGTGTTCTGAACGTTACTAAAATCATTCGAATGAACTGTATGTGTCACAAAAAAAAATGCCTGATAACAGCATTGTGTAACTTGTAATTGGAATTGACTGTCGCCTATCAATTAATTCTTCACGGTATAGATACTGTAGCTATGTGTGTTTGTGTTGAGAGTGTATGCATTGGTATTAGTGTAAACAGGGCCGAATCAATTGTTGAAACAATGATCAATTGTATCCAGTCTACGTGATCTCGTTATTATTGACAGTGTTATATTGCTCAATCTCTCTCGCTCTCTCTCCCTCTCTCTCACACCATCTCTTATCAATTACTGTTTGGTTCTACAATTGCAGTGTCATTGTTGATTTTTGAGTGTCATACGAACGAACTCATTTTCACGTCTGGAAATATTCTCGATAACGTATGCTGCAATAGTAGTGTTTTTATCATTACTACGAAGCAGTATTCGATTGTTTTCCAAATATAACAAGTGTTTCTTGGTCAATATTAGATAATTCTAAACGCTAGTGAACTTGTATCGAGGTCAAGCATATCCATTTGGTGAATCGTGTGTTTTCGATAGGTGTTGAACTTTAATCCCTGATTAGCCCAAAAAGATGAATTTTAATTTCATTACAATATTATCAGTGAATAATTTGATAGTAATATCAATCCATAAATTGTTTTCATTAAACTTTCAAATTCAGCAGATTTAACTGTGTACTTTTAATATTCTTTTTTAATTAGTGTAGAAATTTCTTAGAGCTTTTCAACGCTTGCACCCTTATATAAGCTTTTACTAATTCAGTGCTTGCTTAAACTGTTTACACAAAAACCAACCATAGCAATTTTCTATCACTCTATGACAGTAGTCATAGGAATATGATGATATATTAATTATCCAGTTGAAGCTCCTGAGGTTTTAATTTACACAACTTGGATGTTTTGTTATGCGTGTGTTGAACAAAATTTGTGTACCGCAAGAAGCTGTTATGTAAAAACCGGTGTCATGCGACATTTTTTTCAGTTTCATTAAAATATTGTTTTATTGCAAAAAGTTGCATTGAATTGAAAACTACACGTCGACATTTTTGTACCAAGTTGCATTTGAAAATAAATTTTTATTCAATCAAGATACCTCACAATAGTTTTTGTTTCTATGCTTCTTTGGTTGGAGGTGTTGGCACTTGTTGTTGGGTGACCATCATCAACTGATCTGCATGTGAATTGTGGCTGTGGCAGCGCTTAATGAGAATAACTGTGAACCGGTGTTTTGGCAGCCTGCCATTGTTACACTTTCCGGCTGCTGCCACTGCTGGCAATTGTCGGCTATTATTTATGAGTTGGCCCAATTCTAATTTCAAACCAGCAGCAGCAGCGGCATCATGTTCACTGATTACGTGTTTGTCTGCACTTGGAATTATTGTAATTGTTGGCGCAACCATCCATCTCTTTCCATTTTTCATTGTTTTTTCGTTCTTTTTCTCATCGTTCTCTCTCTTGTTCGGGTTTCAAGCTCACCTCTCTCAGTATTACCAAGTCATACACGCACCTCTATCTATTCGTGTTGCATTAATTTGTTAGTTTTATCCTTTGTAATATCTCAAAAACAATGTTTTACAGCTTAAAAAAGTTATCTCTTGTTAATTCCTATTCAATTCTCATAAAATTTATCTGTCTCACTGATATTTTGTTGACATTATTTCTTTTTGGTGAATTATATTGTTGAATAAATTACGGTAATTCATATATGTATTTAGGCCTATTAAAGATTTTACTGATTCAGTTTCAATTGAAAATTAGTTTCTGATTCTTGTTTCTAGCAATAAAATCCTATTCAATAAAATCTTTGTTTTTCTCACAAATCCATTACATATCGATCACAGATTCCATTACTGTGATTGAATATTATTCTACATCTTTATTTCTTTTGCAATAGAAATGGAATAAAAATTATTTCTGTATATCAATTTTTAAAGTGAAATTTCACACGACAATAATATATATCACAATTAAAAAATAATATCTATTGTTTATGTGAAGCAGTAGTATGTGATTCAAGAATCTCAAGATTTCTTCAAAAGCCTCTTATCTTTGTTTTTTTGTACAGTTTTGATAATATATAGGCTAACGTATTGTATTTCTAAAAATCTGACCATCAATATTGTTTCATTGGAAAAATCGTGAACAATTCTGCACGCTTGTGACAAGGAAGACACGAAAGGAACAAATGCTGCTGGGCCATTAGATACGCTTTCTTCTTGACTTTTCTTCTTGTTACGGCATCTCTTGCAATAAGGCCAAGTGCCACTGCTGCTCCTGCTAGTTCAATGTTTACTAGAGGCCTTTTTTGACCAGGAGATTCTCCAATTCTAGCATCATCGATGTCATGCCTTCTTATTCCTAAATCACGAATCCCGTTACTTCTGTTTATCGAAGGGGACTTATATGGAAAGTTAATGTATTTTGGTCTCTTGAGTCTGGTATAATACTGGAATCTTTTGGATAATTCAGTTTCAGTGCACGTGTTCATTCAAATAGCGAGATTATCATCATTTCGTCCAATGATTTGAAATGGAAATTGATACCCAGTTTTAGTCAAAGCTGATGGTTTCTAATAGGTGAATAACAGATATAACAGGACAGGATCAATGCAAGTACAGTATAATATAACAATAACGTAGATACTATATAAAGTAGGATACTATGACACTGACGAAACAATGGATAGCGAAAATACACTTTTATCAGACCGATATCATTAATAATAACGGTGCCGGAATTCTGATCTCCTACTATCACCTAATTAGATAAAAGACACTTCATTACCGCATTGAATAGAGTACAAAACATGCTCCATGAACAATATGAACATGTTCCAGTTCAATCTCAAATATCTATTATCAGAGCAAACATTCTACTAAAAATTAAATCTTGAACTTTATCTTTTAAAAATGATTGGTTCCAATTGAAGAATCATGATTTTCTACAGTTGCAATCTACTCAAAGATTAGATAAATTTCATAGGATATTCTACAATATAATTATTGAATGCTTTCAATTGAAAGAATTATTTTTGATTGAAGAAATAATTTAATTGATTGTAAGATTTTTACTCAGTTACTTCGATGAGAAAATTATAGATTAATTGGAAGAATAAAAACAAATTTTGTTTTTAGTAAAATAAAATAAGTTGTTAGGCTGGTAATAAGTTGTATTGCTCGGAACAGTTAATTTATGAAAATTGATAAATTAATTATCTATTGGAATATACTGGCAATCCCGCTCACTATCATTACCCATGCAGCTCATAAGAGTGTACCAATCATTTAATTTTCATTCTTCCAATCTATTTAAAATGTTAATTTTTATATAGGAGGATATATAACATTTAATGAATGTTCTTCAATTCAGCCAAATTTAATCTACGAGACCTTAATGTCAATGTTCAGAGATTATTTAAAAATCAGGAGGTTTATAATAGAAGCACAACAATAATTTTATGTACTCAATAATTACAATGTTTATACAGTTGCATATCGACATAAAACCATTTAATATTATCAAGACTATTCTAGAAACATGGAAGTGATGATAAATTTGATTAACTGCTAAAATAGAACAACAAGGAAAACTGGTAGTAATCTTGGCTAAACACAAAGCCGCGAGTCAAAAATAGTTGATAATTCTGAAATAATAACGTAAACAGATTTCTCTTTGTGTGAGATAAACTAGAACAGTTGAAACATTGTTCGTTGAGCCGATAAGCATTTTACAGCAATTAAAGCTGAAGAACTGATTAAGGTGCTACACAAAAAGAAGACAATTAAAAGTGATAAACTATTATCTTATCTGTTCCTGGGTTGGTATTTTCAGTTTAGTTTGTGAAAACACTTGACACAAATTCCATGTTTTAATACCTAGTATCTTATCAACAACAGTTTGAATGAATGTACTTTTGATTGTGAAAGAAAAGGAAATAGCTACTCAATTCTAGATAAACTAAACAACATTATTATTCATTCAGTTCAAATAAGCCCTATTTGTGATCTGAAACTTGAAAGCAGTTGTGTACTTGAAAGAGTGTTTTAATCTGAACTTTTGATGCAGTACAAGTCTCCACAAAACTTATACAATTAATAAATTATCGCAACAATTTGAAGAAGGCTAGAAATTTAAAAAGTTCTAGTCATTTAGGTAGGGAATAACTTCCCATGAAATTGGGAGAGAAACTTCAAAAGCATGAATTGGAAGTTTTTTCTTGGATAAAAAAGAACACTTTAAATGGGCAAAGGTAACTTTTGAAATTGAAAATTATATTTTTGCTATCCATTGTTTCGTCAGTGTCATAGTATTCTACTTTACACAGTATGTATGTTATTGTCGTATTATACTTGCATTAATTCTGTCCTGTTATCTGTTATTCATCTATTACAGTTATATCTTACCTATGTGATACCTATTGCAGTATCTGAATTATTTTTAGGCTATCATTGAAAGCCCATCATTTCAATTTTCGCCCCAAAACATCCTGAATAAGTGGAATTAACCGGTGAACTTTCACAACATTATCGAATCGTAATTGATGACTAATGAAACCGGATTCTCCTCCACGTATCAATTTGGTTATCATTTACTGGTATAACCTGAACCTGCACCTGTTCCACAGTTAAATTATAGTATCTGGAATCAAGTTTTGATCCGGATCTCCCATCAACTTCGTCGTCATTATCATATTATGAATCTGGTCGTCTCATTCATCCTCGAGATGTTTATTTGTGGATTTGGTACAATTTGGTGAAAATATTTTTCAATCTTCTTCAATCACACATCAATAGATGTTGAAACTTTCGTCTTGAAACCCTAAAAAGTTTTAGCAGAACGATGGAAATAGCGAAAGTTATTTGAGAGATAATTTATTTTTTCTATTTCCTATTCCTATTGGAATTCAATCCTATTTTGTAGTTTTTAGACCCTGTAGGATACGGACTCAACTTGAGATTGTGTGTGACTATAATGCAGAGAATTTAATAGCTTCATTTGAGAGTTGGTTCATATAGAGTTGTATTTTGGTACATATCCAGATAGATGATTATACTGTATTTTATTTAGATTCGATTCACGTGTTGTATGTGTTTTATTAACCTATTTTTTCTTCTTTTCAGGTAAGATATCTGAACCTATGGAATATAATTTATATCGATGAATCATTTGCGTATGGTAAGCTCTTTCTACTACAACTTTGTAATAATAAAATACGCTCATTCTACTTATTATAGCTAACTTTTATCCCATTCTATTTTTTCTCATGCTTTACCTTTTGATGCAAATAATATATTCTCAAATATAGTAATATTTTCATGCTGCATGCTTAGTACAGTTTTCAAGTTTTGTTTGCAGTAATTTTTAGTCAACCATTTGCTTTGAGTGTACCTTTTGAACGGCTTTATCAGTGGCAAACCGTCGAATGGCAATGAAACTTTCCAGTAGGTCACGCTTTGGCCATCAAATTAATAATGTTTGGCAAACAGACTGTCCGCACTGAAATTTGGTTGCATCTGCCCTGGGAGAATTGAAATCTGTGCAAAGCTACCACAACCCACACACACAGGGCACAAAGCGAAATAACATTAGCGTGTTGTGTTGTACTGTAAAGGTACATCTACAGCACACGTATTAATGGCAGAGAGCACGCAACATTGACAACAGACCTAGAATACACTTTGGGAAGTAAAGGCTATTTGGCGTCCCGGAACATAACACGATTTGCCCATTAATGTTTGTCTGCACCGCCCAAAATAGACCCATTATAGATTCGTTTGCAGTGCGGTTGCGAGCCTCTATTTTCAATCTGTTTCCAGAATATCCCAAATTTCAGTGTTCTATGATTGGTTTGGATACATTGTTTTAGTTGCATACACTTCTTTCAAGCTTGATCTTCAATAACCAACGATGTAAATCTTTTGAGTATCTTTTTTTAGCGGCCACTGCTTTGTATTGAAAGAGATTTTACGGTGCTTTTCAATTCTTGAACTGGAATATTGGAAAACCTTGATCACAAAATTATGATTCCGGTACTGTATTTTGTCTAGGTTGATCTTTCAGAGATTGCCAGAGAACATATAATAATTATTATTCTGTTATCATCCAGATTCAAGATTCAGAAAGACTTTTTTCTGTACTTATTAGGACTTTCTCAGGACATGGACAAGTTTACTGAATTTATTATTTTTAAATTTCTCCCTCACTAAATTAAATTATTGATTGAAGTGTTTCATGGCAAAAAGTCTTTGGTCTTCAATGATTCAGAAATCTTTATCAACAAACTAATGAAATTCCCTCACACTGCTTTCAAAAATTGAAATTTCAAAAACATGTTTTTCAATGAGTTGGTTTTCAAATTACTAAGTTTTTATGTATATTATTAGTTGACTTCAATTTTATTTTAATTGAATTCGTCCTATGTAGTAGTATTTCAGATTTATTTTTGAAGAAATGATTCATTCATTGATGGACTCGTCTACTGTAAATACTATGGGTGTGCAAAGTAGCAATAATTGTTGTGGTGTGAGTGACCGAAATTAAATCGTAAAGTAAGATAGACTGAAGCAGTAATGTTCAAGTTACTGCGTGCATGTTTGAAACTTATTTTCAGACGAAAGTGCATGGAACGTACTAAGCTATTATTAGCACGCATTGCCAAGATAAATATTTCTCTTACGTCACTCTTCATAAAAATTTTAGGCTCCTTCCTTATTCAACTTTTTCTGTCCTTTTCCACATTTTTATCACGGTTCCTGCCTCTCACCTACTAGCGTGACAATAATTATGTAATTAACATTATGGAAACTATTTATATTCCCATTATTATCTTATCAGCTCACTTTCAACTTCATGACAAGTTTTCTAGTGAAATTTATCATTTAGCACTTTTAAATCAATTTAGCTACTGGAATAAAAGGTTTTTAGCCAAGTCATGAATTTTATCCGAAAACTTGGCGTTTCGATTCTTATTCAAACATGTACCAACATACTAACAAGAAACAGTGTTATATGAAATTGATTGGGTATCCTACTAGGAAGAATATTACATGCAAATATTCATTAAACCATTGAATGGTTGTACTTGGAATTTCATGATGAAGAAGGCTGAATGTTTTCACCACCCAAGGATACCTAATTACTGTAGCCTACGCTAAATAAGAACTCAATAATAGTCCTGCATATTAAGTCCCAACCACATACCATTTAACTATTCCTAATATTGAGTCTATGTCTTCTCAGGTTCTTTAAACCACTTTCATTGTACTTTATGTTGAGTCACTCCAAAGGATTTTTATAAAGTATAGAAAGAATCATTCCACATAAAGTACGCGAAATTTTACGTAGCAGGAGCAGCAACATTATTGTCTGAGTCGATGATACCAGTATTTTTATTTTTTTTTGTTACGAAGAATGTTTCTAGTGCATCATCTCCTTACCTATTACTAGAGCCCGGATGTTCAGGCATTTATAATACTTGAAATAGGCAGGCAAAAAGGCACTAAAAAACACAAAAATAGGCACTTTAAAATCGAAAAAAGGCAAAGTGAATTCTATATATTTATGTGAAAAAATAATACAAGAAAATTGAAAAACTCATATTCTACTGGTTGCACATGATTAATATGTTTTCCTTGAAGTTTTTTTGACTCTAAATTTGGGTTTCTTTCTGAAAGAATATTTTCCAGTATGAAGAAAGACCTTTCTACGTCAACTGTTGTTACTGTTGCATATCTGAAGCACACTATTGTATTTGAACTGAAGCTAGATTTAATAAAAGGGTTACCTTCAAATGATGAAATATTGAATATTAGCTTTATTTAGCTTTATTTTTTAATATTAGCTTTATGCAAAACTTTCGTTAGACAAAATTAATTATGTTAATTCATGGATTGAAATAAACATTATTATTTATTCATTTTTAAGGTTCTCGTAGCCTATAGCACACTCATGCATACCTTTCTCTGTTTATAAAAGCTTCATTGACTACAAAAAGCTTCATTTTATGGGCTCAATGATATTTGTAGCCTGCATTTGGGAATTCGCAAATGTAATATTATCTTCTCTAGAGATCATAGACTTATTCTCATGTTTACATTCTTTTATGCACGCTGGATTTCCTTCTTCCAGTAATCTAATACTTTTTTAAATATTCAAAATTAAAAAAATGGTAATCATATAGGCAAAACATGATAATAGGATGAAATAAGCTTTTGATATTGAAATAGGCACTAACACCCAAAAAAGGCAGAATAGGCAAAATTAAGGCATTTTGCCTAACATCCGGGCTCTACCTATTACTATGGCATTTGTAGTTATGGTACGTTTCGTAATAATCGTTCTATGCTGGCCACATCATTAGTGATGATGATGTTGGATGATTGTTGCGATCATCATCATCATCATCAGCAGCAGCAGCATCCCGTTGCGGTGAGCTGTGGACCGGTTTGCGGTTTGGCGAAATCCAATCTCTTTTCTGATCTCTCGTACTTTATTTCTCTCTTCCTCTTACTTGCTAGTAATGACACAGTCTCTTTCTGTCTTTTACACACCATGTACTTTCTCCCACGAATCCTCTCCTTCCTAGTCTTCAATGGTAAATCCTCTCTGATACTTTTCTGCTGAATACGAATGTCGTTGCTTTCAGGCCAAGACGATCTCAACTAAAATCTGAACAAGTTTCCTTTTCTGTTCATTTTACCAACTCTTTCCTGACCTGATACTTCTTCCTAATCTGATTTTGGTTTTTCTTCTTCTTCTTCTTCTTCTTCTTCTTCTTCTTCTTCTTCTTCTTCTTCTTCTTCTTCTTATTTTGGCGGTGTGACTAAGCGAAAACAAGTGATTGCGAATCCATCCGTTCTGGATTAAAAATTCGACCGAAAGAATTCGAACGTTCAATCACGTGACCTCCAAATCACCGAGCGTTGCGAAACTACTAATCGTGACCCCCCCTCCCCAACCTTTTCACCGCTACCTTCTGCTCTCCTAGTCGGTTACGTTCTAAAACTAATTGACTCATTGTTGAGTAATTTTTTTGTATCAGCCCAGATAATTATCTACTTCCTCGATTCTCTCGCGTCTTATTGGCAGAAGATCGAAATCACCTTGACGAAGAGAAAGGTTACGAATGGCGAAGTGATAATTAGGTAGATAAGTGGTACTAATTAGTTTATGGCCCCTTGATAATAATTGTTATGAATTTTTATCCCTTGTCATGGATGACAGGCTTTCACTTCATCTTTCGAACGTTTGCTTTCGAGCTTTTGAGAACTTGAAATAATTTATCTTGATTAATGGCATTATTTATCTGTCGTTTATAATTTTCATTGTTGATTAGGCTTTTAGCTTTTTTCAAAAATGCAAATCTGTCCAAAATGAGTCCTTCCCTGTCCTATTCATGATCCCTCTTTCCATTTTATCTTCTCCATAATTAACATCATTTTTCGTAATTAGCAGTTCATTGAAGAACTCATCCATTGATATGAAAAACTATCACATTGTTAAATGGCGCATGTTGCTTCTCCGGCTAAATTATTCTGTCACTATATTCAATAATCTTCCATATTTTATGTATTTTTTGTTACTCGCCTTATGGCTGGATTTCACGATTCCAGTAGAGTTCAGGTTACTGGAGGCAGGTGGATCGTATGATCGTCAACTCTATACAGTCAGTGTGCATTGGACTACTTGTTTGTATAGAGTAGATGATCAGATGATTCACCTGCCTACAGTAACCTGAACGTCCACTGGAATCGTGAAATCCAACCATTAGCTTCTGATTGGGTCAAGTGGAGGAGGGGTTCTTGTACCTCGACTTCGCCCACAGCACTTTTGTATTCTTGAAAGTAGAAAAATGAATCTATAATACATACTTGCTAATGTAATAATTTAGACCGTACGACTGGAACCGAACCTCAAATTTCAGTTGAACATGGTCTAGTCTAGATAAATTCTCCTCCCGAACAAATAATTGTCTTCACATTGTCCAGTGGATGGATGTGATTGAGATGTGTTTCTTGTATGAAATTCCAACATGTCTTCTTGGCCAAATACGAGAAGAACTTGTTTATTTAAAAATAAACTGGCAAGATGTTTGCAATTCGGCCCACAAAGGCCTCTCTGTTGCTGCTTCAATGCGTCTTTGACCTAAAAGCATAGAAATGCACGATTCATTTCTGAGATAACATCGCGCAGTTCATCATTATTAGTTTGGCTTCAGCTCTTGGCATTGAAAACCTGCTTGTGATTTGCTTTATTTGCATCTTGAAGCAGAAAGAGGATGACATGGATTGCTTTCGTTGATTTATGCTTTATATTTTGAATAATGTATAATGAGGACATTCCCAGTCTTGCGATTGAGGTTTTAGATTTTGTGTGGAAAAGTTATTACGATGTAGCTATGTAATTTGAAGGATTCAGGCTTTCAATTATGTATAATTTGAGAATAGTTTTGTTGAATGTAAATTAGTTCATGTGTAATTATAAATTAGATAACCATGATAAATTATCATGGAATTAACATAATTACATATATGATGATAATTTTGTTGCATGTACCGAAAGACCAAACAGTTCTAGAGAATGAACGAAAACTGCTTCAATAAAAATGGAATGGAATAATCAATGCTAATAATCAATAATAATTATGAATAAAAAAAATAATGATAATAATAGTAGTGAATAATAATGATATAATCAATTTTCAAATTGTTCATTATCGAGGTTCATTGTCAATAACAATACAGATTTGGTTGCGTTTCTCCTACGATGACGAAGTCAAGGTTCAATAAAATAGAGATTACTTGTTATCTGTTGAACTGGTAATCATTGAGATATGGGTAATTGTTAGATAATCGGTAGCCTAATCGGTTATGGCAGTAGGTGGGTGGATAAACGATTACTATGAACTCTGTTAATGATAACATATTTAATGGCCTGTGATGAAAATTTACATTGGTGTTATAAATTAAAACTGACTGATGTTTAAATTCTCATTTTAATTGGTAGCCAGAGCTTGTTTTAATTCAATGTTGTTGTTGGCCTTGATGGTATATGCATGAGTTTTATTTTATCACTTTCCATACGAGATTAATGATAATCTGCACCCATTAATCGACTTGGATTGATGTGAAGGATCTATAAACACTTGAAAAAGTTGTAATTCTTGATATTCTACGATATGGTAAAAAGAATATTGTTGAGTAATTGGATTAGAGTAGAATTTTCGTAAAGATTTTTGGGATAACTTTTGTAATGTAAACGAGTTCTCAATTTCATAAGAATATTAAATATTCTTGAAAGGTTGACAATTCACATCAGTCTTGCATGTTTACAGTAATTCATTCAATCTGATTTGATAAGACTTTGCAAAATACAATGTTATAAACAATTCCTGATATTCACTAATACTAATAATGAAGATAATAATTGATAAAATTAATTGAACAATTAATGAAAATTAGTGAAGATAATTCATAGCATTGATTCATAAATACATTACAGTACAGTATGACTTGATATTTTTTGACTTACATATAGAATAGTAAATGTTATATTTTATTTGAATATTATTTCTCTTGAAATGTGTTCTTTAATATTGAATAGAATTGTACAATCTGGGAAACATGTACTTTGTATGTCTCTTATCATTATACTCGAAATAAGGAATTTCGGAATTTCAAGTTGGAATAATGCATACGAAGAAGGTCGGGAAGGAGAAATAGCTGGAACATTTTCAAATTATGAGTTTACATGAACCATATTTCCTTATTCAATTGAATGCACTCGAACGTGTACCACATTTGATAAAAAGAGAACCATATTTTATCATGACACACATTGTGTTATCTTCTTGAACAATTGGAATACTAAACATCAATATAGATAATCAAGTTACATAATAAGCTAATACTGAAACAGTGCTATGTAAATTCTGAGTGAATTCAAAAATAAATTGAGCATTATAAAAATCTGAATAGTTGACGGTGGCGTGACTTCCCCTGATCATGATTCTTTCGATATTTTGTGATGAATTCATGATTTGTCTTGAATTACGGTATTATTCAGCATTAGCAAGAATGCTGTGTGGTTTGTGTATAGAATTTCATAGTGAAAATTCTATTGCATTTGCACGTTCCCATGAACAATGAGCTACACTGCATTAATTGGAACAATGAACTTATCTGTGTGTGATTTTATTTGCTTATGCAGCTCATTTCAAAAATATTTCTTCCTATCATCATTTTATTCGTCATGCTGCTGAAATAACAAAAAATATCATTGAATAATGTTTTTGAAATTAATATTATTTTTGTGTTGTCCAACAAAAGCAATGCTATTATGAAGCGAATTTTTAGCAGAAGGTAATTATCATGAATTAAAAAAATATCTGTAATATTAGAATTAGTACCTGTACTCCAACTTACCATAATTTAACATCAGTACTTCTACAACTATATCCTACATAAGTAAATCAGTACTTTTTTGTTCAATTTGAAAGATAGGAAAATAGATAGATAGGAAAAGATAATGCATCTTTCAGTAAGTAAGAAAGTATACCGATCTTTGACTACTCAATTATTTGCCATCTTGAGGATCTATAACTATACATAACATATTTTTAGATCGATTTCATATTTGTTAATGTAGTGGAGCTATGAAGAAACCCTGAAGAAAATTTTAAGTAGCAGAAGCTCTATTTGAATATCTATTTATAGAGGGGAGATAGTCTTTTGAATGAGCTGTTGAGTAGGATGTGTGTTGAGAGGTGGTGAATAGTGTGAAAGGGTGTAATAGGTGTGCGATGTTGTGGTGTGTGCAAAGTCTTGCTAATGATGATTGCTGGCAGGTCGGTCCCATTACAAGCCAAGGTGACATCGCATCAGAGGTGGCAACATTGTCGTCATCTGTAGGGTTCAAGGGCGTTGTGTTACTAGTCTCTCTTCTCTTCGTCTTTCCTCTTCTATTCATCTCCTTCGTTCATTCTTCTCTTCCTCCTTCCTCTTCTATTCCTTCGTCTTATTTTTTTCCTCCATTATTTATTTATTCCCGTCAAGGAGCAGATGCATGTCAAATTCAAGGCTGCGCGTGAGCTATTCTGCGCACCATTGCGCGTCGCAACGCCTCGCCTCTTCATTGTTCTCGGAAATGATGTGCTTGCTCTCACACCAAAACACACGCACTATACACAAATTATGTCTCCCTAGCAATTGGTGTGCGCTGCTCTGGAAACCAATTGCAATTTAGCAATACTAAAGTGTACTGTACTGTGTCTGTGGGTTGTAGAGAGCTTTAGAAATTCGAGTTTGCAATATTATTACTTTACATTCTGTCTGCCACTGACTACAATTCATGTCTACCACTGAATATCAATAAGCCTATGAATTCTACATTTTATGTTTTGTTCTCTTCATTAGTGAATATCAATAACTTTTAATTGTGCAATTTTTAAAATTAGATTGAAAGAAGATTTGAACTTTTTCCTTCGTTGTACATGATCAGTTGAATAATTCCAAACTACATACAACTTAGAGGTTCCACATATTGATTTACCCGTGATTTAATCATCAAAATGAAAACACAGAATGGGCTGTAGTTCACATTAATCATGATTTGATCATTTTTACAATGTTCTAATTATTGTCGATCTGTCGAAATCGGGCTAATGATTTTCCTGATCACCAATTCTAAATATTTGACGTCATTGTTTACTCAACAATATCTGGCTGACTGAATTTTATGGAGAAATTCAATAGATGTTTACTTTTTATGTACTTTGCCACAGCTGTGGAAAATTCCCATTTGTTTTCAATTCACATCTCTGTAATTCAGTCCCATATATTCGCTACTTTGCGTTTATTAGTATGAGTTTGAACTTGATATTGCTCCTGACAGAACCAGAATTTAAACTTATACAATATTTCACTTTATAGATATAAAGATGTAGTCCATTTTTAATGACTCATGTGACTTGTAGATTTCTACCTCTTTTTCTAGCGAATCCAAGAATCCTTAATTGGAAACTTGTAGCTTCTTCTCCATCAGCTAACATCCATCTATATTCTACAAGCTATGTTGAATAATGTGCATGTTTATTATAATTTTTCATGTAGTTGTGTTTCCTTGTAAGTAGAAGTTTGTTTTTTCTCTCTTGTTGCAGGTAAGAGTGAGACAGCGTGAGCAGGTGATGTTGAGTAGACCTGTACAACATGGGCAGGTGTACCTAAAACCGGTAACTTGTACCTGAACTTAATTGGTATGACATTACTCTTGTGTAGCATAGATAAGCAACATGCTGTCATTCAACAACAGATGTCCATAAAGAATTAAGTGTAGTTGTTCTATTTTTATCACCTGAATCCGAATGAATGCATTATGAATGAAACAAAAGCCAGGGGTCAGGTCAGGGTCAAGGATGGTATCCCAATTTGCCACGCTTGACCTCACCAGTCCGGTCTAGTTCCATTTCCGCACCACCATTATTGTCAGTCAGCAGGCTGTAATTAGATATTCAACTCGGTAATTTCTATTCCAGTCAATGACTTTGTGGGTGTGAATAATGTAAATGAATTTATTTTGGGGCTTATTGGATAGGATTATACAGAGTGATTCAAAAAGAATACCACAACTTTGAATTTTCCAAATTCACTGACATTCGTTCTAATTGTCTTCGTTTTATTTCCGTTTTAATCTCACTACTTGCTCAATTGTTTTCAGGCCTATCATCTGGGTTATTCGATGGTACTAACGTTATCAACAACGTGCTAAATTATAGGTATTACTTCCGGTATTAACTTAACATTCATCATTCATTCATTGTTATATCAAATTATTCAACATCAGAATATTATCATTTTCACTTGATAGATGGGTTATCATAATAATTGAGGTAACAAACTTTTCTCTATTACGGATAGAACATGTACAATTTCAATGGGCCTATCATTATTTTACAAATTTATCTTCCAACTGGCATTTCATTCACATCTTTTATCATTCACATCTATGCATTGATTAACAATTTCGACGTGTCTCTGGTGGCTTTTATTATCCACATTATGGACCTAATTTAATAAATGAACAAATTATAGAATTTGGTTTATGTTTTACTATGTTGAAACATGAAACAACTCCAACATTCATGGTCTCAAGCAATGTACAGTTGATTGGTGATTTTCATTAGATTCAAGACTAAAATTCGTTTTATGTTGGATTGCAACAACCGGGATTAACTATTTTGTATCAGCAGATCCCATTTAATTAGCTTTGTACTGATCCAGTGATCCTGGATTTTGCTTGGTACAACCAAACATATCAATTTTTGTAAGATTTGTTAGTTGCACAGAGTGTACTGTATGTCAATTAAATGTATAACGCATCAGCTAATTTTCCACCTTCAAAAATTATATGCAGTATGCAATACAATGAAAAATCCTGGAATGATATTCATTGATAAATTAATAGAAAATTAATTCTGTTATGTATGGAAGGAGTAAAATATTGCTGTGATTCAATAGAGTGCCCATTTGAATGTAATAATCAGACTGATTGAACATCAAGTTGAATATTATATTGCGCAGTGACTGGTTTCTAAATCTGATTGATGGAATTATTGGTTATTGAGTTCGGTTGATGGTGTTCTATTTTCCGTCACCGCCGTGCGTTGATGCCATCATGATTTTCAACGGATTCTTGGCATTGGCCTACATTGTGACATGCACTTTCATTTCGCAGCCTTGACGTTTACCAGTGAGCTAGCTGTCTGCCGTCTCAGTAGTGCCAAATTATTTTCATTCGATAAGTCCTTTATCTTGACTTATAACGTCCAGCTTCAAGCCCCACGTTATGGTACTTAATGTAAGTTTCTAACCCAATAGAAGTAGTATTTGAGCTAGTATCCAGCTTGAAAGCTCTTTATTGACCTTTCTTAAGTGGCTTGATGAAGTTTTATTATATTCAGTTTCAATTTATTGACCTCTCGTGAGTTGTTTTATAGAATGTTGATGATATCTATTCACTAAGCGGTCTCATGGGAAAGATATCCCATTGAAGTTTATCGTTTTTTGTTGGTTTAAATGAATTTATAGATTGATTTGTCATACTCCAAGCAGTACAGTAATTGATTTTACTAGTACAGTACAAGCATAATCCCTCTGTATTGCTTGTCGATTGAATCCTGATTGATTTTCAAAGTAGAGAGTTTCCAATCCCGTTTCATCTTTTTCAGTACTGAAAAAAGAAATACTATTTTGATGCCTTTTGGTAATAATTTATCATTATTTTTGTGAGTTTTTGTAGGAATACGATAGTTTGATCACGGTATAATTATATAGGTTGTTCATTTTGTTAAGGCATCCGCATTGACAATGAATTCCTGCCTTTATTTTTCCTTGGAGGCGAAGTTGAGGCGCAGCCCTAATTCTTACACTCAACCCTCAAGTTCAAAGAGTTCATCCATCATATGCACCAATGTTAATGTCGTATAGTAGATGAACTCTTGTACATTGTAAAATTTACTCTTGATCATTGTAAAAGGTTGTAATGATAGTGAACAGTTTCTTCAATCGAGGTGCTTTAGCAAATGAACAAGGTTATAGAGGACTTCTTCCTTACTCGGTCGGTACTTTGAGTGACGTATGGAGGATGATAGAACATGGAAGGAAAGAGTGTTGCTTTTAATTGATATTTTTCGCCAGAATAAGTAATTATAATGATGGGAACGGAAACAGAATTGCCGGAAGAAGTAAGTAACGTGTGAGAGGAACAGAGAATTGTGAATTGTGTTGAGACGTGTGAGAAAGATAAATAATCAGCCTAGTAGAATGCCGCCTAGGAGGCCTACTTGAATATCGTGCGGACGTTAAACCCGGTCATATGTAATTAACCTATTCTCATGATAATTATTCTCATAATCAAAGCCGTTGCGAAAGTCAATGACAGTGGCTGTCAAAATTCGGCCTTGATAAATTACTGTCACTGTTCCATGTCTAATAAGCTGCTATTGTTCTTACTGCTCCATAAGAATTTATATGTCTACTATTTATAATACTGTATTTCAGACAAACCTCCACTGTTGAAATTTTTTCCTTTCACTATATACATCATTTCATGATTGATTTTACTCATGTTTCTCTTGATCAAAAGTTTGCCTGACTTCCCTGAACTCAGGGAATTGTTACCTGAACATTGAGTCAATGTTTCTTCTCAACTCAGTTTTTCATAGAACTGTGTGATGATGAGCATGAGGTTATCCTTCTTCTTCCAAAGTTGACATAACTCAACCACATAGTTGATTGTAAGTTTTAAATATTCAAAAATTCAATGAGATTTTTTGAAATATTTGACTACACAACAAAAATTTCCATATGGCTTTTACTCTGCATCTTCTACGTTTATGCTATACAATTTGAGATGCTCACTAATTAGGGAATTGTTTTCTACGTATTTGATGTGATTTGTTGAAAAAAAACCAAATTGCAATACCATCTATTCCGATGTGACCTTCATCAAGCTACTTCTTCCAGGATTGGAATAAATTCAAGATCAGAGAGGTTCCTCTTCTAAAACAAATTCAGTATTAAGTTTGCATCAGTGTCAATAATATCTTCACAAAATTATCATTGTCTCATAACTGCTTCAAATTCTTTCAAAATTGGTCTTTAGTAGAATGCTCGAGCGGTTTTTGAATTGATTCACTATCTACTGTTCTCTGTGTATGGTTGCTGAAATGTTTTAAAGGCGTTCAGTTTTGTCTCACTATTGGCACAACATAATGTGAATCACGATACTCGAGTAAATGAAATTTGCAATGCAAGTTTCAGTTTTCTGTGCATCTTTGTCATGATCGTGATCTTATCGTCGTATAGTTTTTGTAGTAGGTAAAGTATTTAGTTTTCACAAGAGTAAAGCATAATAAAAATGGCGAGTGCGCGCGCACCCCCCGGAAATCCATTTAGGGCCGATCGTGTTCGAGTACTGACGGACGCACACACGCGCGCACTCGCAATGCAATAGCCATGATTGTAAAAAGCGGTCGTCTGGCTCATCGCAGTCACGATTCCTCTCTCGGTTCAGTCACGAAACACGGGGCGAAAGTCACGAGACCTTCTTCGCCAGTCACGGCTGCTCGTGACTCATGGAAATCACCTTATCCTCTGCCACCCCCCTACCACTACTTCCCATCAATTTCAGGGTTTAACCTACGCAAGCTCACACGCATGCATCAGTTGTCTAAAAAAATGTTCCACTTGAACGTTTCCACAGTTTTCATTATTTACTCTTTGTAATGTTTTGCTTTTGAATGTGGTGATGAAATTTGTTTTTTGGTCAAAGTTGTTTTTCCTTTAAAATGTTTTGCTTTTGAATTATCGTATATTTGACACTACGGGCGTAATACTATTTATTCACAGGTCTATTTACAGTAACAGTCTCTTATTACTATCGTAAAAGAGAATAGAAACTCCTTATTTTTTAATGAGACTTCCATCTTTCGATTTCCTATTGCTTCTTGGATTGAACCTAAAATGAATTTAAGAACTAAGAGATATTGCTCGCTCTGGCAGCAACATTGTTTGTTAATGGTGTAGAATTCGATCTTCTTGTAATTTCTCTCATTTATCAGTTCATTTCAATACTTTCTTCATTGGGAGTAATTAGTTTTATGGTTTTATCATCCCTTGCATCACGAAATCTCCATCATCAATTCATTTCTCTAAGCCTGTTACAAAAATGCAAGCTCAATCAATTCTTGCTTAAAATTAAATAAAAATGAATTTCAGTCAAAAATGTTAGCAATTTTTACAAAAATGCAAGCTCAATCAATTCTTGCTTAAAATTAAATAAAAATGAATTTCAGTCAAACCTCTCAATGTTGCAAAAATTGTGAGGTATAATTTTGTAATCATAATTCCTAACAAATGAATTAAATTTTCTTATTCAGTATGACCAATATTCAGAAGCATACAGCAGCTACTCGATTTGATGGCGGTATGTTATGCCATAGTGGGAGTAAGTCATGGACCAGACATAATGGAGTTGATTGTGTGGAGAGAGATAAATGAGGCTGGGCCATTCTGACAGCCGCTGGATGCTCATCACCATCATCATCGAAGCAGCTGCACCGTTAGAATAATCGGCTACCAGGAGTGTAGCAACAGCGAGGAGAAGGTCACTGTACCGGTGGAGGTGTGCGCGCGTGCGTGAGTGAGTGGGCGCGCGAGACTCAGCATCATCTGCGTCAGAGGGGGGAGTCGACCTATGCCGACGCTGCTGCTGCTGCTGGTGTCCTAACCGCGCGCAACCTGACACTTGATGGTTTTTTTGTTGTTTATTTAATCGGCCGCCTTCGTACTAGTTCAACCCAGAACCGGTTTTCTGCTTTCCAGATATGTCGTGTCCCCTTCCCTTTTCCACAACCTGATCCCCCGGTGATCTTTTTAAAGGATCATCAGAGGTATTATGGTAAAGGGCATCAGCAGCAGTATCAGCAAAACCGGTTCTCCAGCGCAGGACAGTCTGCTCCAATCTAATGAGGCGCCTACCACTATATACAGTACATTTACACAGAACAATAATACTGTGTATAGCATGAACTTCTCCAGACCGGTGTCATGTCCCCGGGCAAGAAACCGTCGACCGGTTTCCGTATTCATTACAGTCATCCATCACGTGTGTAGAATGTCCCTGGTTTATGTTGTTATCGGTTTTATACGGCCTGCCACATTCTTTCGCTATTAGCGCGAGGACAAAATTGTTGTTTCCCTTTTAACCTTGTTTAAGAACACATTATACAACTGTAGTAAATGCACTGATATTTTGTTCTGGATAATGTTGCTTGTGGGTGGAAGTCGTGACAAAGTGTTTATTAAAGTGATGGTCTTTTCTAGTAGAGGCAAGATGATGTCAATTTCGCCATGATAGCTCGAACTCTGCTGAATGAAGTATTGGTCAGTGAATGAGGAAAACACAAGTGAAAGTTGAATGACGACTCAGCTTTGAGAGATAAAGTAACTTACATTACTGTTGAAATGAAATCTTGATGCAGGTTTTAGCTTTGGTTTTGAGAATCTTGGAAAAGTATACTTTAGGTGAACAGAAGTTCAGTCTTTCAAGGCGAAGCTACAACTTTCTTCATCTGTTGCCTCTCAGAAACTCGAATCTCACTCGTTGAGTATTCTTTTAGATACTTTCTGTGAAGTGAATTCTAGCTTTGTTAGTTTTTAGGTGAATTCAGTAATTCGTAAATTAATTCATTAATTTATAAAGTGATTCCCAAATTCTGGTAGTAATTGCCATAACCAAGAAAATATGTCAGTCTGGAAGATTTTTAACTTGCACCGACGTGTGAGAAGAGTTCTTCAAATAATGAGTGATCTTATTCTGATTTAATTTGTCATTCTGTTTTCTAACAAGTGGCTTTGAAGAGAGGGATTTGATGATGGTCTAATGGTTCGATTGGCAGTAAATTCCTTCAAGGTTTTCCTCAATTGCAACGTTTAGCTTCAAATTTCGCAGAATGGCATCATCGGTAGATGATTCATCCCAAGGACAGGTTATCTGGATTGGAGCGCATCGGGGCTTTTGATCTATTTCTGTAACTGAGATCATGTTGTTTGCATTTCTGTCTGCAGCGTGTGTAACATTTTTGGATGCGGTTGAATAGGCGTTGATCTAAGGTTATTTGGCATATTTTGGATGCAACGCAGCAGAGTGCATGGCTTGCTCTGCCTGTTCATCTGCACACTATGAGATGCCAAGTGCTCGTGTTTGGCCTGATAACAAGAATTCACCGTAGCTGCTGTTTTACACCACATTTGTTTTTGAACTCCCTATCAGCGACCCAATCCCAACTTTGTCATCATTCGTCTGCATATTTTCACAGTTTCTATTAGTCGATTATCATTCTAGATTTTCGTTCCACATTTTTTGGCTAACTCCTGAATTACTCCTCCCCCAACCTAATAGCCAAGAAACTGTTTTCGTAACAAAGTGGCAGTAAATGTTGCAGTGTCAAAGATTATTTATATTTTTAATTTTTTTTGTATGTTACTATCAAAGTAACATTTAATAACACTGTAATTCAATGTAATTGTACTAGTACAATACACTGAACTAATAATTCAATTAATTAGTCATTAGAATTAATTTGGAGCTTTAAAATAGAAACATTGCTTCCTTTAGTGAAGATACTGTATGTATACTTTCTCGTCCATAGGACTCCAAGGAATGTGTGAATAGCAAGATTCAAGTTACAAGAAAACACAGTAAATACATGTAGTATTAAGATATTCTTTGAACTTCCGAGAATGTGTTACAAAGCTATTTTTACTTTGAGGTATCATCTTGAGAAATATTTCTTGTCATATCTGCCTCCTGGCTTTCATTTTCTGCATCCTCAGTTGTCATCGAGTAACTGTATAATGTAATGTACTTGAAAATGTATAAAAATAATGTTTAAATGGTTGTCAACAAGTTCATTTTGTTTGTAAACAAAACATTAGTTTTTTTTTCATATAGAGAATATGCGAAGAATATACATACCACATCTCCACATGAACCTCTGAGAAGGGGATACTCCTAATTTGAATTGAATTATGTTTTAAATAAATACAATTTAAGTCAAATATTTTACGATTTATGTTTGAATATTTAGAAAAATGTATATTTTAATTGAATTCAAGAGTATTTATTCATTTATTTTTTATTCCTAGTACTTTGAACATGTTTTTCAGTTCGTAACGAATCTCTTTGTTTGTTACAGTAAAAGCGGAGAATAAGCAGAAGCGATCGAAACGGAAAGCGGGAAACGGAGGGCCCGAAGCGGCCGACGTAGTCAGAGAAAACGAGAAAGAGGACGTCGAGAACGAGTGCGGCGCGGCCAGCGGCGAGAGAGAGAGGGAGAAGACAGCGGCGCTCATAGTTGCAGCCGTCGGTTGCGGCGAGGAGGAAAAAAGAAAGAAGGTTTTGGAGGAAGCCAACTGCAGTGATCAGCAGTTGAGGTTGGTTGAGGTTAGGGTCGAGGATTGTTTGAGGCCCAAGCAGCAGCAGCAGCAGCCATTGCAGCCGGTGCAGCCGCAGTCGACACCACCCCCAGTGCAGCCGGCGTCACCAGCTGAAGCGACTCCCGGTGAACCGCCACCTTCGCCCACCACACACCCTCCGTCGCCTCCCAAGGAGCCGCAACGTCCTCCGGATCCGGAGCAAGTGAAGTGCGACGAAGTGCAGGACGATGCAGTCAGGATGGAGGAGGGGCTTCCCTCCTCAGCTGCAGGAGGCAGCCTGCTGCGTTTCGCCGACGACCGGTCCGATTCGGGCGTGAGCTCGCTTCGCTCGGCCAGTGGCGATGAGGGCCGATCCGGCTCCCGGTCAAGTGCCCTGAGTGGCTCCGACGAGCCCCAGCCCCACCCCCATCACCCTCACCAGCCCCCCCAGCCACATCCAACCGACAACAAGCCCGAGGTCAGTACTTGCAATTATAATATTATTTGCAGCTCAACTTAAAACCGTTTGACAAGTCTATATATACACCACAACACCAGGCTAATCCACTAGCTGGTACTAAGTTACAATAATGTGACATAGGAAGTAGCAACTTCAGAACCAACAATAGCTATTTGATTAGCAGCCCTCTGCTGTAACGGATGTTTTAGGCCGCGTAGCTTGGTGCTACACAGGGACTGGCAAAAAAAACAAAAGAAGAAACTAACAATCTTGAAATTTTTTTTGAAAAATCTCTTGGATTCAATTCAAATATATCTTTTCATTTCAGGAACTGACTAATTTACTATTCAGTTGAATTCTTTATTGAATAGCACTCAAATGAGATCAGTACTTTCCATATCGTACCCGTACCAGATATTCATTCAGTAATTGAATAAATAATACCAGTTGATTGAATTCAGTAATTTCTCCCAAACTGTGTGTTTTTAAAGGGTTGAATTAATAGAAGAAAAATTTGAGATATGAAATTTTCCCCACAGACAATTTGATATTAGTGTTCCAGAGCTTTTAATTCATAGATTCAAGAATTATTCATAGCAGAATATTGTGGATTTGAATATACTAATTAAATCCTTCTCAATTGAGTCTGTGAGATTACTGTTCATTTTGTCTGTGGCGTTGCAATGAAACAAGTCACAGTAAATTCTAGTATTTATTGCCAGCAGCATTCCGATAAGCGGCTTCCTTGCCCCGCCGCCAAGTAATTGTCATCTTGCAAAATCGTGTGCCAATAACTGAATGGCTCCAATATTTTTGCTAGCGATCCAGTGCTGGCTGGCAAATGTTTTTCTGTTTCGATTGTGTTGTTGGTGAGCCGGTGTTGGTGTTGACCTGGCAGAGAACTGTTTTGAACTCGGCCGGAAAAAAGAAGCGCTTCGGGCGCCTGTTTTCATTCTTGCGACTCGTAAGGTCCAAAATAGTCCCCCTACCGCCCCGCCCCAAATCCGAATAGGAATCGCGATTTCTGGCGCGTTTCCAAAAGTCCGGAGCGATGGGCAGTGTCCCAAATCCCTCCCGATTTTGTTTTCGAAAAACTGTTGTGAGGAGGGTATTGCTCAAAGAATTTCTCTCTAGGAAGGAAGGAGAGAGATGTGTGCATTTATTCTGGTCTATTATCGACCATTCTCTGGATGTCGGTCAGATAACAAGATTTATCGTGCACTAATGCCGAGCCGAGCCAGCTCCTTGAAAGTTTCAGTTTTTGCTCTTCTCCGCCAATTGCGCCAAGAATACTCAGTCACATGGAATCGTCCATTCCCATTCCCCCTCCCCTCCCCATTCTCACCCAATCTTGATAGTCATCCTCGCTGCACGAAAACATTCTTCTCGTTGTGCATGTGCAAAAAACAAATCAGCTCCAACCAAAAAAACACTCCCAACTCCCATTTAGGTCCATCCAATTGCTTTAGTCAGACCAGCGCAAACATACACAAATTACATTGTATGATTAATTGCGTCTGGTTTTTTGAATAGCTAATTAGCAGACATTACATCTCAATTGGATGATTTAATAATTTTCCTTGTTGAAATTGAGGTTGCATCCTGATCGCTGGTCATTTCTAATTAGGTGGATTGGTGATAGTAAAATGTCATGTACCCTACGTTTAGAAGGCTGATAATTAGTTAAACGTTGCAAACTGTCATTTATGTATTTGATGAGTAATGTTAGTCCTTATAATGAGGAAGTGAAATTATTGGCTCCAAACCAAATCGTTGCATTGATGTTTATTACTTGCTATACCAACCTTTTTCTGTAAAAACAATTTTTATGCTGAAGGAATTTCTTTGACTAACTGGAATTTGAGCTAATCTTCTATGATATTCCGTTTCAATACAATTGGTAAAGCTGAGAATCAAGTTTCCTTATGTCGATTTCCTTATCATACATTTAAATTATGATCTGAAAAAATCATCAAATTTTCAATTTTCAAAAATTATTTAGAGCCCAAAACGTAAGACCTAATGAGAAATGTGTGCCCAAATGAGAAATGTGAGATAACTCAAACTATTCAAATGTTATTCCATTCATCAATTAAAGTGATTTCATTAAAAGTGGAAATAATATCGCAAAAATCCTTTAGTAAGTATGGTCAGACGATTTTTGGCTAGTTGATTGCTGTTTGACCTCAATTGAAATGTTTTTAGTCATCACTATTCCAGTGAAAATAACTGCATGCTTCCTTGATTGTCATTGTTTTGGATCTGAGTCATAATTTATATCCTTCAATCTTATTAGGCTTGAAGTGAGTCATCAGGAAACTGAATCGCGTGACTGGATGATTGGAGGCTCTTTTAAATTTTATGCTAATAAAAAAGTTCAAACACGGCTTGTCTCATATTGTTTAGGACAGTCAATATTAATTTCCCTCCATGTTCTGCAGTAGTGTGTATCTATGTCTTATCGCATAGTACTTTGGCACCCACGTAGTCGCTATGTCAGCCCTATTTATTGTTAATTTGATATAATATTGACAAATTTATATTCTTATTTATTCCTCGTAACATTACAAACAGAATCAATCACAAGATACGAATACAATTATTGGGTTATGCTCATCAGATGGGGCCACGCTACCTGTCTTCTGTGTATTTTTCCATAAAGGTCCGAAAAGGTCCCTAAAATTACTCTTCTCTGATCTACTCCATTGTTATTGGATTCCGCTCGACTACACTCATTAGTGGTCCCTTCTCTGGTACTGAGGGCACTTTTGGTTGGTGGTCATCAGGACTACCTGATGACAAGGCTCTCTGGGCCGCTTTGGGTAAAATGAGGAGATTGTTTTACATAAATAGTCTACTATTTAAAATAAATAATTTTCCATATTACTTGGAGCGGCCAGAGAAGCAACCTACTTTGAAATTAAATAGCAGTGAGAGTATAATTTCAAGTGAGTATGTATTTGTAGGCCTACTTCTAGTTGTTTTGAATATTTATTATATTATGGATAGATAATTGATAGTATTTAGTGAAAAATGTTTGCCTGATTATTATTACTAGTAATAATTCATCATTTGAGTTGTTAATACAAACTGTGTAGAGTAGCCTGAGTGTAACTGAATTTGCAATATCTATTTGCTAAGCTGTGAAAGTGCCCTTAGACCATCAGAGTGGTCCACCAATAGTTTCTTCCTAGTGGGAAAATTTCAATTCAATAACAATAGGCGACCAAAAGGTTGAAATTCTACAACAATAGACGGTCGCAGAGGGTGTAGCACAACTTCTACCTGTCCACCTATTGTTATATGTGGCCCCATCTGATGCGCATAACCCCAATTATTTGTTTATTTTAATGTATTGGACTGCATAGTAAAAATTATACTGCATTATACTTATCCTTAGATATAGATTGTCGATGGTAAGCCTACAATATTGAGAAATTCTGAAATTGAAAATAATATAATTATTTGAAGTGTCAAACCATCCTCAATGCTCGCAGATGTATTGTTTCAAAAATATGTTATTAATACAGAGTAATAATTATTCATATCTACTTTTAATCAGTGTATGCTGTATACATTTCACTTGCCATTACACATTTCAATTGCAATTGAATTGTATACACTGATTACAAATATATATAACTAATTACTCTGTATTAATAACATATTTTTAAGCAATACATCTGTGAGCAATGAAGATGACTTGACAATTCTTATTAATAGTTGAAAGTTAATTTTATACGAATTTCAATGCTTGTATAGTAGAAAAAACATTATAACCATAATACAGTAGTAGGTAATACATTTTTTTTTTTAATTTATGATGTCAATCTTACCTTCATTACACACTTGATACTCGTTCATGAACTTCATCAGTCATACTTTTTAGATTATGCTTTTTCTAGAACTAGATCATAGTGTGTTCAATTGGTACTTTACGATTTTCAATTATTTGTAGGCTATAAGTTATTTTATTGCTGTTCATTGAGTTGATTGTAGGCTTCATTTTTCGAAAATATTCTGTTCCTAATTTGGAAAACCTTTGTGTGGTAATCTTACGAGGTATTTAATAGATTTAATTGTAACAGTGTGTGTTGGTGTGTTGTGCAGGTGTGGAGAGACCCTGGTTGCCTGCTGGTGGAGCCTAGCGTGCGCCACATACACAGCGTACAGCACCAAAGTTTGCTAATGTCGCATCAGTCAGCTGCCGCCTCCTCTGCCGCCCCTGCCTCCGCTGTGCCGCCGCCTCCGCCTTCATCTGCCGCCATGCTGCATCCGGCCGCCACTCTGCCGCCCCACCATCCGTCCCTGCATCCGCATCAGCCACCCCCGCACCATTTGCCGCCTCCGTCGCTGTATGCCGCCGCCGACCTATGGAATGCCGGACGGTATCCGCCGCCGCCTCACGCTGCGGCAGCCGCTGCCGCTCAGCTGCAGCAGCAACAGCAGCAGCAGCGACAGGACATCAGAGCCGCAGCGGTGGTTGCCGCTCACCAACGCCATCAGAAAATGATGGAGCACGAGCGCGAGAAACACCAGTACGCGCAAGCACAGGCGCAGGCCCAGGCACACGCGCTAGACAGAGACCGCGAGCGCATGATCAGGTACTGTCTTTAGTCTCTTGATATTTGCCAACTCAATTTCGTCTGTTTCATGTCACTGTCCCTTCAATTTTTGAATAATAGGAATGATCTATTTGAGGAATCATTAAAATTATCAAATCAATACTATTGAGTATGATATAATTTTAAGTAAAACAAAACTCACGTTTTGTGCGAGACGAGAATTTTCTCGTGTTGGTATTGCAAGATTAGTGGTCTACATACTTGCATACCCTGCTGGTATTGCACATTCGGTATTAGTGAAGGAGTTGATTGATTCAACAATTTTTTTTTGCAATTTGATAACTTAAGACATAACAGTATTATTTTTGATGACCGTGTCCCTGTAATTACCCACTGTTTGCAACCGCAACTTTCAGTATGGTTCTGATGGTTCTTTCAGTATGGAGATTATGGCTTAATTTAGTTTTAGTGGAATACCTGGAGAAAATATTTGTCCTAGGCCCCAATAATATTGCGTTCATTGCGTTTTACACAACATGGTAAAAAGGACGAGGTGGTACTATACATCAGTAAAACCCCATAATTGAAACCCTTACAATTATTATTTTATTAATTTTTCTCTGAAAATATGTCAATAATTAAGGAGAAGAGAAACCTCGTTCAATGCAGTTTTCAATGTTTTCCCAAATATCTTGAAATCTTCAAATTGGTGTCTTTAGATCAGTGAATCACCAAATTATTCGCATTCTACTCTGTTCATTCAGATTTTTTATATGAAACTCATAATGATGAGAGTTGTGCAAGATGTAGATAGTAGAATATAATTGAAGACATACTTTGTATTTTATTGAGCTGGAAATCGCTGAGTTGTGATCTTGATTTGAAATTATAGGGATGATATTTTTAATGATGATCAGCAGGAACTCTTGTTAGTGCCCATGCTGAGTTAATGTGAAAGGGAAGAGTAGAAAATATGAGGGTTGTTGTGATGTCATCCAGAATATTAGTGGGGAAGGAGGCGAATGAAAGAGCCTTTGAGATGAAAAGGCCACCCCAACCGGAGTGTTGCAAAATCAGTTTCTGACTGGGGGAAATGCATTTATGTGGATTGGGGAGGATTTTTGTGTGCTTGCCGCTTTGGTATAGTACAGTGTGTACCACAGTATTAGGAGCTCTACTCTGAGCTTGCCATCATTCTTTAATGAAAAAAATATATACAAATACGGTAAAAATGTTTTATGTAGACTTATTTCATCATAATTCTGAAATTCATTATCAATGGATGTTGCATTTGAAATTATGAGTTCATAAATCTATGAGTAGTCAGGTACTTAGTATTTATGTCTTGAGCACAAGATATTTTATTTTTTTATGACTGCTAATCTCTTGAACTTCTCCATGATATGCTAGGTAGGCTATATACATACCTTTCATAATTTACATCTATTTCTAAAAATAAAATGTAAAATACTGGGATTTCAAGCGTGTTTTAAGAAATCAACTGTCTCCAATTAGCATTGTTTGATTGATATACATCCCCTTGTCATTGTACGTTGAAAAATATGGAGTACATGCTAAGAAGCATTATTCTTACCTATCATGAATATTAATCATTGATGTGACTCATGAGAATAGTTTTAATATGTTTTAGTATTTTTACTATCAGTGATTTTCACATTCAGTTTCAAATTCAACTTCAAGTAGGAATGATGTACAATCTTCAATACACATTTTCTCACGCTTCTTCATGGTTTCAATAAACTTTCTTTTACAATAATTTTACCCATATATACTTGAGTATTTCAATAACTATAACTCTATACTGTACTAATGATTACTTTCTAATCGGAATTTGTGAATGCAAGTCGAAGATAACTAGTTTCGGAGCTCATAATACGTCCATCTAAAAAATCAGGGGCCGTAAAAAACTATTTAGGCTACTACAACTTTTCCTAGGAAGAAGTTGATTAATTTTATTTCGTTTACTACCAACACCAGGCAACTGTTAAGAAAACGTCACATTCAAACAAAAGAGTACTTTCAGCTTCAGTAGCGTGGCCAGTAAATAATTCGAATGAAAGAATTTGAGATTGGCAAAGAGAAATCGTAAACTAGCCAGGATGAAGTTGAACAAGAAGTTGTGGTGAAGTAATCTAGATTTGTGAGTCATAGCAGATGCAGAGCAAGGATTACTTTAAATTTGGTAAGGGGGGGAAGAGAGAAAGAAATGAGAGGGATTTATAGAGTGGGTGAAGTGGTTGCTGTAAAAAATGGTGACTGGGCCAAAGACTTATAAATAGTGATGCCATGTCTGTGCTTTACTATAGCTCGACAGTGTTTGTTAATTGCTTACCGTCAGAAATAACATTGGTAGTTGTACATTTTTCACGGCTTGAAATATTACGCTGTCACCAATCCAGCTTGTTGGCTGGCTTTCATCGGGTATCCAATGAATAGTTCGATGACTTGTGCCTCTCTCCATCTCTTCTAACCTCTATAGAACGAGTTTTAGATCCGAGTCCAACCTTAAATTAGACTGAGTGCCGCCTACTTTGTGCAAAATATGATATCTATGTATATTTGTACAAATCTAACACGCGATACTACAATCATTCAACATTGATTGCGGTCAAACACAGATTCATTTTTGTAAATAAGGCAAATATAGCATGACTGCTGCCTGCCTAATTGTGCTAAATCGTCAGTTTTATTGCTTCTCGTGTGAAATAATTTGAATTCAGAACTAGACTTTTACTCCCTTATCTCATGATTTTTCTTAATTGAGTTCTGAATCCTCCTGTATTGTATTGTTTAAGCAAGTAAGCATAAATACCAGCACTTGTGATGGTCCCAATAGATTAATTGTTTCTTGATATTTTCCCAATTTGAAAATTGTGTAGATGATAGTTGAAAAGTCATAATCGTGTTGAAATTTTAAGCTTAATTTTTTATAATCTGATTAGATACTAAATTAATTGATAAAGAACAGTATACTTTTTATTTCCGTTATGCAGCTCTCACCAGTAGACAAAGAGTTTCTTTTTGCTGGTGATGCCCGTTGTTTAAAAAAAATTACATTATGCATGTATGTATGTGCGTATGCACCAGTTATGAACAGCGTGTTTAGAAGGTAGTAATTTTATTCTTCATACTCTTCATTTTTTCAACGTTTTGTTTTCTATTTGCTGTTATTCTCCTCATAATATGTAAGTGAATGTATATTCTATTATTTTGTTTATGGTAATTTATAGTATAATGTACTGTCGGTCATGATGTAACACAAAGTAAAAAAGTAAAGAACCGAAGAAACTTGATGACAATAATCATAATCAACACTATCTCATTGAAATAAAAAATTAATATGCTTGTTGAATTGTAATAGCTTTGTTAAAACATGCAGTTTAATTATATTCTACAATAGAAATCAGTTTGCAAATCCATTCCAAAGTGATTTGTAGTATTTTCAGAACGAATAAATTACTTTTCTTTCAAGTCTATTTTATAGCACAATGTTCCATATTAAACTCTCATAGAATGTAGTTGAGAAAAACCTTGAACGGTTTAAGTTGAAAGATTGTGAGTTATGTGAAACGAGATTCCACGTCGTCGAGAGTTGAACCTGAGGCGATTGTCGAGTGGAATGGAGGTCGATTTTTTGTTGTACTCACATTTTAGGGAATGCATGCATAGCTCAAGGTCGGTGACCAATTGAGAATGAACTATCGAAACGATCGATTTGTAAGGAAGGTCGGTGGACTTTGTTAGCAGATTGGTTTATATTCAAAGATTGTTGAAGGGGGAGTCGCGGATGGTCCCCTTGAAAAAGAGGGATCCGCCCTCGCTGAGACACTGGGTGTTTGTAGTCAGGTGGGCCCTTGAACGAGACCGATACTATCACGCTCTTTGTCGTAACATGGTTTGGCGGCCATCTTTGATGACGTGTCTGGTCGGGTGTGCTTCGCGCGCCAGACAAGGATAGAATCAGAGAGACTCCACTCCACTCCCGATCCTTTCCATTGCTTATTATGTCTATGGAGCACGTTGGAAGCGGCATTTCCTCTTCCATCCACTCCATAGAATAATATTCTACTTGGTATGAGTTGGCTTGGTTTCTACTTGGCATGTCGGTTGCCTTCAATTCTATCTGTGCACTGGGAATTTACAATCATCCCAACTGATGCACTATCCTTATCTCTATGCAGGTCAAGTGCCTTCAAATACAAAGTTTGCCCTTTCTCTGTATAAAGGAGTTGTGAGTTAGCATTTTGCTATCCCTTTTCGGATAAATTGATTTTATAGAATTTGGAAAGCTTGTCTCATTGAGAAGAAATCCAAGTGAATTGACACATTCGGCAATCCGGGAACCTCTTGCAAATTACACTAGAAAGATTAGGCAAAGAGAGATTCCAGTATACTCGAGTTTTGATGATTAAACTGTGCAGTCTGAGCCTCGTTTACATTCTGTCCACTTTTTATTGATTCATAAAGTTATAGCTCTAATCTTGTCATTATGCTATGTCTATTTAGTACAGTTTCCATTGTACTGAACTTTTCTGATTTGTTCACAGTGTCTGAAATTTTTAAACCTCTTTTCAAGTAGAGTATATTTCTCCATTCCCTTATTGATTTTTCCGTCTTCCTAAACTTTCTTCCCACACCCACTTACCGGATACAAGTAGTGTTTGTCTCATTATAAGAAATCAGTCAACTCAGAAAAACATCCGGAAGTAAATCATTGCAGATAATCTGAGTAGTGAAATGCATTTCAATCGTGGGATTAGATATTTAGAGTTGCATTTAACTCTTCTGTTTATGGAGCGTGCAGTAATCGAAGACAGTTGACTTGGTCCTGGTTGGTTGTGCGCGCGCGTGCGTTTGTGTGTGGTGAAGGTATCGTATCGTTTGATAGCTGCAACGAACCGTATCAAAACTATCAAGGGCGAGTCGATGTATATCGTTGTTGTTGTTCCACGTATACTTTCAACATTTCGGCGCATTAGACATGTGACGGGTGTTGTGGCGGAGGGGGTTATTCTTGATTTACAGGGTGGAGTGGAGTTAGGGGGGTGTTGGAGGGAGCATCGTCCCGTTCGGCGGCGCTCGATAAGCGGTGTGTGCGTGTGCGTGCGGGAGTTGAAATGGAAGCCGCCGTCGGTCCAGTGGAAGCTCTAGAGCAGGCAGTAGGTCCGGGAAAGGCCGTGTTGTAGGTAGTGTGTAGAGCGCGGTCACCTAGTGACGAACCTCCGCACTTCGTGAACGTTTTTCACTCTTTGTTCGTTCGACCTTTGACCTTGACTTGTGTTCCGCTCAACTCGCTAATCAAATTCGTGTGATTTTCAACTTCCCTGTGATTCGCCAGCCATTGGATTATTGTCACCGTAGTGTTGCACACAGCTGCCTCAAAATAGCATCATTTGGGCGCTCCTCTCAGCCTGTCAACAACGGGTTGGAATCAGTCGCATCTCGGCCCAATGACGTGGCTAATTTGACAGTCAACACTTCCCACATGAAACTGCCCAACCTTTACTATGTATACAGGTTAGATGATTTGCATTTTGTTACTGAATTTGGTTGATTGGATCAAACGACGAAATTATGTCATGAGTTTTCATTCGGATTACACGGAAACAAAAATTTAACAATACTCTCGAAGAGTAGAATTCATAAATCATTCAATTGTTACTGAGGCGAATTTTTTCTCTATGAAACTTACGGAACTTTCAGTGACAACATGTCTTGGTTGGATGAATTCTTATACACTTTGAAAATTGTAAAGTACTACTTTATTATCAGTCTAGCAAAATTACCAATTTGTTAACATTCTAATTTGATTGTTTCTTTGTAATCTTGGACTACTTTCGAGTTTTTAGATAGAGGTAATTTATGTTTTTGAACTGTGCCTGTTCATGCAAAATAGCTATTTTGGCTTCTAGTCGAAAAAATGAGTGTTAGCTGAGTGAATTTGGTCGGCGAGTGTGTCTAGTGGCTTAAAAACGTGATATTCCAATCCAACCAACATTTTTCACCAAATTTGTGCATAAAATCCTGAAATGTGGAATATAGTGTAAATTTTTATTTTCTCATCTTTCTCGCCCCTTTTCTCCCCAGGGTCGCCTCTCCCCAAGGATCGGATAAATAATTTGAAATAGTAGGCTTATTAATAATATTATTGTATTAATACTTTAAATAGACAAAATGAACCTTAGAATTATATTTTTAAACTTAATTTCCGGGGGTTAACCTCTGGACCGTCTTTCCGTGGGGGTATTACCATACCTTCCCTAACCCCCTGGTGTTTGCCCCCCCCCCCTCCCATCAGTTTGGTGAAATGGCGCACCTGCTTCTCCCCCTTTTACTCCACTTCCCTGTCTTGGATAGTCCCAGGCTTGATAACCTTTCAAAATTATTCCACTATAATAATTATTAGTAGATACTAAATAATTATAGGCTCATAAATTGCTTTTTTAAATAAATAATAAATGCAGGACCAATATGCATTCTATAAGATAAGAGGTTTCTCAATTATCTGAGAAGAAGTGTCGTAGTATCAATTGATTTTTAAAACTACAATGATGATGTTTATATCTTCATCTAATTAATAAAATTATTTATTTATTTATTTATCTTCAAACTTGGCATCGTCTTTCTGTGAGTTATTGTTTAGTTTTTGGTGACTCATTCGAACTATCTCTTGAAGAAAATGCACGCCTGTCCAATCAAGGTCATTCCATTATTGTTGTTATTATTATGACTTTTTCAATCAGCAAATAGGAAGTGTAGTAGTCAGGTAGTTGCTTTTCTATTGTTATGCATTATTGTAATGCACATGTTACCTTGAAACCGTATAATTCTTTTGTCAAGAGTCAAGTTTTGTTTTGCTATCATGTTGGACAATAATTTTTATTCAACAAATTTGTCTCAGGGTCAACGCTTTTGAGAGTCACGTAAAATCAGAAGTATTGATTTTACGTTACTAGCGCTAAATATACTGTTGAGTGTCGAGTCTTTGGACTGGTTTACGTTGGAGGAAAGTGACACATCATATTTCGTGAATAATTTATGAGCTATATTGTTATGCCTAGCAGGCTTGCTTAATCGTTCCGGCTAGCATACTTTCCTTTGTTCAGTGCTGTTGAAGCACGGAAGAACTACAGCCTGCAGAGAGAGTGACTCATGTTTATTATTTGATAACTTTGACCCATAATAATCATGCTATTAATAATATAGTAACAACAGTACGGTAATAGTCAGCTATCAAGTTCAATGATATCATATTCCGGTATGATAATAATATCTATTTTTATTCAGAATTTAATAAGATGAACTATTGATTTTTTAAGATCTGAGTAATTGAAATTTTCATAACCTTAGGTTCTAAATTAATGAAAAATTCAGGACAACCTCCTTAGTTAATAATATATATGCTATATTATTTATGTTTATTGCAATTACTAGCTACAGGATTTTTGCATAATAGAATTCGTAGAACAAATATTTTAGGCACTTCAGCACTTGATGTATTCTTTCCTAACGAACGAAGATAGAATGCTTCCAAATATATTAAGCGGCGTTTATAAAACACGTGTAACATCATAGGTGGGTGATTTAAAATTATTGATAAAATAATTCTTTTTTTTTAAATTATGTTGTTATTTTCCAACATAAAATTGATTCAACTATCTTGCCAATTTGAAGTACTTAGTCAACTATCAAATATTTATTCACACGAAAACTCAAACATGGTTTGTGGCACCATTGTGTATTATCATGGACAGAAAATAGACAAAAATACTCCTCCTATTCTTTGTCTATGATATTATCTTTATTGTACTTCACATTGTATCTGAAATGTGAATGTAACTTCATTGGCGACTGATTTGAAATTATTGATAAAATAATAATTCATATTTTTAAATAATGATGTTGTTCTTTTCCAAGATAATATTGATTCAACTGTCTTGTCAATTTTAAGTACTTTGCAATAATTACTTCAATTATTAATTACAATTTATTTAATTGTTAAGTAGGAGTAACTAGGTAATACAGTTTAATTAATTTAGTGTTGGAAAGAAGACCCAATATATTTATGAAAAAATTTGAATTATTTCAAAGTACTAGGTCTGCTAATTCCTGCCTTTTGACCAACTTGTTTTGCCACATGAATGAGCGACATGTTTTACTTGAAATTAGACTACTTTCACTGACATTAGCATGTGTGAGCTGCTTCTAACTGGTTTTCTTCCCAAATTGAGCCTTGATACTCAATCTTGTTGAAGTGACTATTGGCGGATGACAGCTTTGAATGAGGAACTGAATGGTGGTAGCCTGTCACGGCATTTGACTGCAATTAGTGTTCTATTGGTTTTGCTGTCACCAGACCGTTGGCGATGATGCTTTTTCTAACGGTCGTCTTCTGTAATTGTCTGTCGATTACGTACTCGTGCATTGTTGGCAGCACTTTCACCTTGACTGCGTATTTGTTGCCTGGGTCCTGGTGACGCTTTCTCCAAACGGAGTATACAATATTACAGGCGTGATCGGTTACGCTTTAGGCTTTTCCAAGACCTAGACTTATCATTTATCATTCAAATATGTTGACGCCATCGATCCTGTATCAAGAGAAGAGGATGGAGTATTAGCATAGATAACAGATCTCTTCTGTATGGTATTAGGTATTGAGTATTTTCCATGTCCTCAGTCCTCCAATATCAATTATTGCAGTTATTCAACTGTCAGAGCAGAAGATTGTAATTCTCTTGGATGATATAAGTTACATCAATTCATAGGGCAATTACTTCATTGAATTGGGAGTAGACTCATTATAAAAAATTCTCGACATAGGCCTTAGTTCTGAATTGAACACTATTTTTATATTGATGTACAGAATAATTAATTGAACAAAATTCCTATTCAATTCCATAAAATTAATTCTGTTCTATTAATTATTATGATTTGAAAAAAAGCAATTGAATAGTTGCAATATCTCATTTCCTTCCATCTTGATGTACTTTGGTACGAAGGTTTTGCTGATAACACCAAATAATTGTAAACTATCAAGATTTTTTTTCAGTTCCATGTCCTATTAAATTTCAAGTAAATTAACAAGTAAATTTCATATTGTTCTGTACTTGGATTGTTTTTAATTCGATTGGATCATACATTCCCTTCATAGTTTCATGCGATTCCATACAATTGAACACTGTTTCTTATTTTTGAGAAAGTAAGCGATTCTTATTTTAGGGAAATTTTTACAGTAGAAACGTTATTGTATATTACCACGTAGAATGTGATATATTCTCACTTTCTACAACTACTGCTCCAATAATATTAATATTTGTAATGGAATACTATTATTGTCAAAGGTTAGGCCTATGTCATTGAATAAAACTTATTTAAGTAATCATTTTTATGGTTGAATCGATGAATAATTTGATACTGTATTTGTTATTAACCGATTCTGATATCCAGTTGACTAATCAAGTTTTAAAAAGAATAAATGAAACAATGAAATGTTAGTAGCTATCTGTTCAGGTCACTTTTGAAGGTCAAGTGTTCATTGTTTGGGAGGCAAATAACTGAGCTGTTATTTGGCGATTGCTTATTGTCTTATGTTTATAGCAATTTTAGGAGTTAGTGCTACATGAACGTCTTATCATCGATAGGAAATTAATCACCAAGCTGCTCCTGATACAGTATTTATATTATTGGTTATTCTTGTTTCTAGTAGCTATCCCATTAGACGTTGTTGTAGTTGTTAACGCTATTATAGTTAATTAATAGTTAATTATAGTTATTAACGCTTGTTATAGTTAATTTAATTGGTTTTAATTTAAAACATCCATTGAAATTATGTAGTAAAATACTATTAAAGTACTTGAAATTGAATAAATATTTGCACTGAAGTAGGCTATGTCACATTAGCAAGAAACGAATTAAACTTTTTTATGGCCTTCTCCTTCAGTCAACAAGCCTATTTATGGTGGCCAAGCTCTATATCAATTCAGACGGTTGTATAATAGTCTGAAGGCATGTGTGTGTGTGAGTTTTATTGGCGATTGAGAGGAAACTGGTTTTGTAGTTGTGTGGGGCGGACGGTCGACGGTTTCGTTGCGACTTTCGTCCCGGTCCCGAGTCAGGAAACCGGTTCAGTCGGTCCACAATCCAGATGCAACTTGAAAGACCTTCGTCTTGTCTTCACTGGCATTATATACTACAGCACATTTAGTACATACAGTTTATATATGTGAGAGGTAGTTTGGATCGGAAGATGTGGCCTGACTTCTTCATGTCGAAACCAGACAGCCCAGTCGTCTTGACCGCTGACCGCTTTTTGCTTTGAGTGTCCCGTCCCGAGTGAAGTTTGTGACCAATTCTGGACATTCTGTACAGTAATGATGCAGACTTGGTGTGTGTGTGTGTCGCTTTGAGAAATTGCGGGTCTCTGGAAACGTGTTTCCAAGTCTGATGACACACAGCTTCTTGTAGATGCCAACAATGAGGAATCTAGTGGGATTACCATTCAAAGGAAGAATTTGTAGAA
The DNA here is from genome assembly GCA_017141395.1 of Laodelphax striatellus. Taxonomy (NCBI): domain Eukaryota; kingdom Metazoa; phylum Arthropoda; class Insecta; order Hemiptera; family Delphacidae; genus Laodelphax; species Laodelphax striatellus. The sequence continues at coordinate 28,380,527 of CM029534.1, forward strand.
TCTTATTGATGTACGGAGCTATAAATTCTGCGAATTGTTATCCATTTTCTATCCACATCAAGTTGAAAGAAATGAATACTGTATTTTCAAGTGAACGAGAGTAATTTTTCACTTGAAAGTGAATCAATTTAAGGTCCACATTTTTTTAAAATTTTCATCTGATTCTTGAGTATCCTGCCAACCAACTACTCTAAATTCTTACTCATAAAATATACTCTTACTTGGAAATGTACTAATGTAGGTATGTTTTTTGTGTTGCAGGGAAAGGAGAGAACAAGAGGCAAGGGAGAGAGAGCAGAAGGAGAGGGAGCGGGAAAAGGAAAGGGAGAGAGAAAGAGAGCGTGAAAAGGCTGAACGAGAGAAACAACACCAGGAGAGGCTAGAGCGAGAGAGACAGGAGAAGCAGCGCTCTGCTGAGGCTAGGGCAGCTGAACAGGCTGTGCACAAACACTTTGAAGAGTCCTTTCGACTGGCTCAACATAAGGTCAGTTTCATTTCATTACACACTTTACTTTCGACAGATTTCTGAGTCAGGAACTGGAGGTAGGATATGAAAAACTAAGTCAGGTCTAGTTTGGAATCAAATTCTGGCCTGAAAGTGGAATTCCTTCAGTACTGTATGTATATTCACTAAACCCCAGAAAATGTTTTTAACCGTAGGCCCACATCAATCTTGAATTTCATTGAGTGTAGAATAGAACAAATAACTTGAAATATAAATAATTATAAAATAAGTTGTGTATTATGTACTTTGAGATGGCCAGTCGTCTGTTAAGTTGTGTTATGTTTTTGAACCTCTCTTAAAATAAATAAATAATCATTTCATTTGTTTACGGCCAAGCCATACAAATACAAATTGGAGTTGCAGCCTCAAATTAAGTAACATGCACAATCGTTAAACATAGATACATGACAGGCATAAATATATAACAATTAATTAACATATGAATTTCTATTGCAACACTATAAAGCAGAACCCTCTCTTAAAATAAAAAAATAAATACTATATTTGAAATTTTAATGCTACCGTTTGTTTAAAGATAAGACATTGAATTTATAAGTTTAGCCTCCTAATATTCTCCCAGTAATACAACACAATCTTATCAGATGTGCACAAAACGAACAAGATATTAAATGAAACAAGATCAAGAAGGTTTATACTACTACATTATATACAAATATATTACAGGAAATATTTCAGGAAACAGAAGTGATAATTTAGTATAATCTTGTGTTACTGAAGTTCAATGAGTATGAGAATACTTGACTAATGTTTCTTCTAGACATTTCAAATGAACCTTTTATGAAGGAAAATATTTGTAGAAACATGAATCAGGCAATTGATTCGTAATGATTATAATATTAATAATAATAGAACTTCGCTCTGATTACTGTCATTCATAAACTGAATTCATCCCCAGTACTGTTAAACACCGTTATTTTGTCCAATAAAAGCCAGATTAAAATTCTCTTCATATACAATTAAATGTGGTGTTTTCTACCAACAAATCCCTTGTTCCTTGTTGAATTTGGAATTATAACATCATTTTGTAAAGCTGCTATTAGTTCAATTGCCCATGATTATTATCTGTAGTCCCCTCTATAGCTGGAAATGTTTTCTTGGTCTTTTCAGTTTTTTACTGTATTCCCACCCTTCTCTGGTCAGCTATTGTGCTATTTTGTCTACCTGGTGCTCAGCTCAGGTAGAACTGCTTTGTTGTAGAATAGAAGGTAGCAGACTATTGGGGGGGTCAGGTGCATCTTTCAGTCTCAGAAGTCTTTTGAAATACAACAATGTAGCATTCTGTGCCAAGAATACAATTTTCGGTTGAAATGGTCTCATGAGTTTTCTTGACAGTGATTTAGGTCAGAAAAGCCTGGCTTTATTTATGTTTATCACATTGTGAACATTCACCAAAAAAAAACTGGATGTACTCTCCTCTCATCCCATTTCTGGGTTTCCGAAGAGTGATTATTATAGTGTAAAATAGTGGGAATGAAAATTAGTCTTACGGTAATTAATTAAGGAGATAGATGTAGGCTACTGGAGAATAATACTAAACACGTGAATTTTCATAAAATAAATTATGAATTAAAATTGCATTATTGATGTAAATGATGATTTGATCTTGGTGTTTCTAGCCCGGTTTGTCAAACTTGTCGTTCAAACTTATCAGGATTATTTTAAATTGTCATAAAACAGCTGATTTAACGGCAGTAAACGAGCGTACAACAATCAGCTGTTTTCTGACAAGTTAAATGGATCCTGCTATATAGCAGGATTATTTTGAGTCGAAATCGATTGTTTGATTCATTTAACGTTTTTATTGGTGAATTTGGTTTGGAGTGTTCGAGTACTCACATTCACTTCAACGTTTTATTCCCTGTTTTTGCCCACATTGATTTACAGTAAATATCTTAATTTATATTGTACAGGGCTCTGTCCTAATAAGTAGGGTCTATTAATGTTGCCTCTTGTACTATATTACCATAGACAAAGAATGCATAAGTAGTATTCTTGCTTATTATTTGTCTATGATATCACTATGCCTCCAATATTATCATTCTATGACTATTCTGTATTTTTCAGTCAATTTAGTTGAAAATGTCTTGTTGCCCATGAGAAAGAATAATTGCTGAGTTCACATTTGAATTGTTTTGCGTTTGTCATAGTTCATCAAGTATCTCATTCCTTTGTATGCTTAATTTGCGATCATTGAAATTAGATTTGGAGCATGAAATTGATACAGCATCATTTTCAATTGATACTGATGAACAAACAAAAAAGTTGATGATACAGGTCAAGAGCTTGAATTTTGTTGTTCCCTTGTTTTGCATTTTTCATCGCTGTCAGAGTTCACATGAATTCGATAATGAAGTGAATTTTAAAAATAAAATTTCATCAAAGATTATTTATCACGTGATCATTGATTATCGTGCGAATTGAATTGATACACAGCCTTAATGATTGTTTGACAGTTTGATGACGTGTTTAACGGAGATGAATTAAAATGTAACTAATCCAATTATGGAAATGAATAGGAAAAGTAGACGTATAAAATTTTCCTGGTCGGCCAAGTTGTCCAGTAAAATTAAATTACTTTTCCAATAAAAACTCAGTGTTCAGGCTCTGGTAATTCAGGCTTCACTGAATATGCTTATGCATTATTGGATATTCCATTGTTGATGAATATTTATTTCCTTTTACTTTTTTATATCGTAACTGATATTTCCTTGTATACTGTACGTAGAATGAGATCTTGGCGTGGAAATACTGTACAATCAATTGTGTTCTAGACTGTACTATGAAAATGAAACAGTTGGAATTAACAAGAAATCAGATGTTTGCATTCTTATTAATATGAGTGTGGGAAGAATGCTGTGTTCTGGGAAATTGGCTGAGATTATTGGCATGACGTACGTGGAAATTCTAGCGATTTCAGAAGCCAAGACAGAGTTGTTGTTTATGTTGGCGAGCGTTGGATACGTGCCAGAAACAATGTATCGGCTCTTGTCGTTACATCTTTTTCCTTAAAAAAGTACTAGGAAGATTGAAGTATAAGTAAAGTTCAAAAAGACTGTTGGTAAAAAATCCATTGATAAATAGTAGTAGTAAATAGGTAAAAATAAAGTAGAAAAGCAAACCAGAACCACACACAGTTTAAATGGAATATTGTTTAAATAAAAATTGTTATGGCTGTGCTCCACAGGTCTAAAGACATGCACAGAAATGCAAAGATGATGGAATCGCATAATTGAAATATTGTTGTAGAGGAGAAAGTATAAATCATTATAATAAGTACTAATTTTAATTCAATTGTGTTAGTTCTAGAATTTTTCTTGAAAGAAATTTGAAAATGAAAACCGCGGATGGATTTGGGATGGACACAAGGATAGACACCAAGGACACTAGGAATATAAATTTAATATCGTGGACATAATAGATTATTATGAATCGATGGCCTCAAGATAACTATTATGGACTTGTATAACTATTATGGATTTTTCTTGTGTACTGCTGTTATGGTACCATGCTTATAAAGTCAGTCTTTCCCTGTTTGGCTCTCAAATCTGTATCTCTCTCAATTTATGGAACTCTTCTTTGATATTGACTCGTGAGATTTTAATTCGTTGTGAATACCTCTGTCATTATCAATCGCATATCACGAACGCAGTAATTGAAATTTTGTCTATTTCCAAGGTCATCTCTAGCTGGCCACTCGTTTGTGCAGGCGCATCAGTGTGTGATCCAATTATTTTGGACGGAAATACTCAAGTCATACCAACCCCACCCTTTGTTACTGATAATGTGTTGGATGTGTACGGGTGTGAGTGAAAGAGAACTCTCTCTCTTCTTTCTCTCTCGCACTCAGAGTGCAACATGGACAACAGTTGGAGCTTTGTGCTTTGAATAATGAAGTCTAAAAATTGAATGCTTTGGTGAAGTTGAGAGGGGGTTGGGAAGAGCAGTCAGGCGCATATACAGGTCTACATTCCCAGCTCACCCTCCCCGCTCCGCTCCTATTCCATCCCCACCACAGCTGGGATTGTCCCTTGAGTTGGCAGTAGACGCCAGACCGAGTTAGCTACCGGATCGCTCTGTACTGTATAGTATCCAGCGACCACATAGTATAATAGACGGAGTGATCCTATTACTACAGCATTACGGGTGGTGAAGCCAATTCCGCCATCATGGTTAGGTATAGAAACGCGAAATGGAGCTCACAGAAGCTCAAAATTGTAGTGCGCGAGTTTCAAATACATCGTCGTTTAGTCCCCTTAGGATTAAGTTAAAATTTTCAAATTTGGTGTTCTTATACCTAATAAAACACTGATTCTAATGGTGTAACTCAAATTACCAGTTTCCAGTTTATTCAACTTTTACGAGTAAAAAGTTGAAAGTTTTCATACATTTGAAAACGTGACATGAAAAGTTGGTAAGCGAGGAAATTTTCATCTTTAGGGTAGGCAAGTTTCGTAAGCGAGAAAGTTTTAGATAAAAGTTGAATTTTATTTTTCATTTGAACATTTTTTTCCTAAGATCAGCCGTTCTCCTGATATTCTCGGTAGAACATAGACGAGAAAACGAGGCGAAGCGCCTGATTTATTCCGTTCGCCTCAACTCCGAGCTCTTCCTCTAAAACATACTGTGTGTAATTTTTCTCAAGAACCATTTCAATAATAGATTTGCCTATATATTTTCACGTAATAATTGAAGCTATATATTCCAACTATAGATTTGCCTATATATTTCATAATAATTAAATCTCTAATCAGCTAATCGACAATAATAATGGGAATAATACTTAATAAATCACTCTATCTTATTCTTACCAAGTGAACACTGGATTGCGATTTGATGTTTTGATTTGAGAACTGTTGGAAAATTACATATAAGCATAAAATAAAGCTACTCATCTCAGCACAAGCACACATAAAGAAATGTCATGAGGAAGGTAACCATGATAGCCTTTTGATGACATCATACATTCATGAGAATAATTTACCAAGAAAAAATTAGTGTCTGTCATCTGTATATCTACCGTAAATATAAAATGAATAATATACACAGAATATCTACAGATATCTACAGAATAATAAAATGCGAAAATTAACTTACAAACGGAATTTTATTGAATTTACAATAAAAATAAAAAAGAAAGAAATGGAAACCTGAAAATACAATGAGTAGTAGTTCTTAAAGTCTCATATTTTTTAATTTAAATTCATACTATACCATAGTATAAGCAAGGAACAATAAAGAGAAAAACAAAATATTACATACAGTATTGACAATCAATCAAAATAACAATGAAGAACAATATTATAATTATACAAACATTACATTCATAACTCTAAAAATTTCAATTTAACTAAAACCTTTCATTTTAAATAACCTTTACTGACCCATAAATGTAATCGTTTTCACTAAGTGACTTCGAACTCTGCTTTTGTGTAATGTAGCACTGAATGTTTTACAATGATGATGTAGTCGTATTTTGAAATATTTTTTACAAATGGCTTTCATTACTAAAATGATATGACATTATCCATGATATCACATTAACTCTCAATTATCAACAGAGCTCTGAACACAGAACAATTTTATATGCCCAATACTTTCATTCAGACCAATTCTGAAAATCAAACAGCAGGAAATGTCATAATTAATAACAGGATATTTACAAGCTATTAAAATGCAGTGCGTGTATTCCCAGTAATCCGTACTGCGTACCAGCAATACAATAGTGTACTACACTATAATAAAAAGATAATTATTATTATAGTATTAAGTGTCGTTTTCAACCTTAAATAGTAATTTAGTAATAGTATTAAACATTTTAATATAGCCTGATCACTTTAAAGATTTACTCGGGCAAGATGGAAGAAGTACTCCAGTTCGGTTTGTATTTGGTTCAAAAATTATAAATTTGGTCTAAAATTGTAGTGCTGAATATTATATTGAGACCAAATTTATAATTTTTGAACCAATACAAACCGAACTGGAGTACCTCTTCCATCTTGCCCGAGTAAAATCTTTATTGCGATCAGACTATATTCTTACACCAATTATACACTACCAACAATATACTAACCTGTGAAATGTTATTCCTTCAACGTTTCCTCCTTTATTGAAGCATCCATAAGCAATGCAATACGCTGGCATTGTAGTGCAGTATGATACTAAAACGCGTGTGCACTGTGTGGACAACTGGGCAGAACTGAGCGAGACCTTGTCGGAGCGCTCGCTACTGGAGTGACTCACTCAAGGCCGCCGCCATCATGGTTGGGTATTGGCGCTAGAGCTGGCTTCAAAAGTCTGTCTGCATGCTCCGTCTATTATACTATGTGGTCGCTGATAGTATCGCTTCGTCCGCCACACTCACCAAGTCTGCACGAAGTTGGCAGCAATCTGTATTCTTTGTGTCAGTGTGTAATGCACTTCTAATCTGACCTTGTGTTTGTGCAATTGAACCAGCAATTACGTCTTACAGAGTTTAGTAGGCCTCAGTGTAGTGAAAATGAAAATGTGCTTCGGTTCGATATTCGACGTAATCTGTACTTGGTTGAGGGTCTCCACCACGTAGATCGATATAGTAGTCAGCCATTTCGTCCTTGTTCCATCTTGCAACACTGTATCACCACGAGATAATGGGGACTGCTCTTGATTATAATTTTCTGTACCAGTACGAGGTAAGCAGTGTCCTTTGAAAATTAGGAAGATACACTATCATGGTTTGCAAATTATGAGTTAGCTTCTGAATTTTATCTATTGTTCCCAATAAATAGTTTGATCGTCAAACAATTGCATTGCACACATTACTAGTGTTGATTACGGTATTCAAGAATCGAATGTTAATGTTGCTTCTTGACTTGCTAAACGATTTTTATTTCTGATAGTGATGAATACTACAAAACCATTTGAAAAATACTTCATTTTTCGGTTTGAAAGTGGATCTTGTATTTCATGCTCACATGCTCACCCTCACCCTTTATTGAGAGAAATTAAATTACTGTATTTTGAACCAGCATGTCCCATTCCCTCTGCCCCTCAACATAACAATTTAATTGTGCTTCCTCCCCGAAGAATCGTAATACATTAATTTGTAATTTAGATGTAGACAAATTCAATTTAATATCGTCTCCTGGTTATTCTTAAATTCCAAAATTATCACGGTTTTATTTTTCCTGATAGGCCTACAATTATATAGAAATAATTAAGGAAGAAGTTAGCTGTAGTGTTGAGATGAATAACTTTGCTACACAAGTTACTTAGCTGGCAAAATTAAAAAAAATTGTTTGAAAGCACTTTTATTGTCACAAAACATCTATATCAATCATTGCATATTATTGTTTCCCTAATGATGTCCTTGTAGTGTGTTGTGTTCCCAAAGTGGTTCATTGTCTGTCGCCTGATCACATTGTCTTTCCACTATACCAGTGTTGCAAATGCTGCTCTCTTTTAAAATTTTCGACCTGATGAAGTGGAACAGACATCCCAAGCCCAAAAGGGCCAAGCATTGTAGAAGGACAAGTGGTTGAACAAAGAATTCCCATACAGGATGACCTTGGTAGTTCCTGCTAGCGAGGGAAGAGACCGGTTTATAGTTTTCTCTTTTTTTTTGTGGAGGGTTTCAGCCGGTGGATTTCTTTTGCCTTCCATCTTCCGCCCGCATGCCATTCTATAGTTGAATAAAAAAAAAATGCTGGATAATCCCCCTAGCATCTGCCATCTTTTGGGCCAAATGCTGAATGAGTTATGTTTCATTCAACAGCTGTAGACATTTTCATGAATAAATTAATCTCCGAACAGGAAAGTTGATACAAATATGTTTCCTTCTCATTTTAAACCTTTGCGATGCACCTCCAGGTTGATGACTAATAATATTCCTATTTTATCTCTTCTATTATACAACTGAATACTCCACGTACTTTTATTATTACTTGATTTTTAACCATTGTTTATATTGATTTTTATCTATAATGACTCTCCTCAATGCACTAAAATGCCAAACTCATAAATAATCTCTAATTCACCTGAATAATGATGCCGTACCATAGTTACTGTATTGAATTGTCAATATTGTAACATTGATGGATAGATAATATTTTTGGAAGTATTCTCTGATAATTTTTGTCGAATTGTATAATGCTCGACTGAGAATTAGCCATTCTTAGTCGAGGCAAGAAAATAATATAATTTTCATGGAAAGTTCTCAATAAGGAAAACAATACCGGTATTTTTTTCTAAAAAAATTTTTCTAACTGATTTTTAATAGTTTAATAGCTTGTAAGTTGAAGTAGTATTTTGTTGCAATTTCACGAGTAGAAAAATTTTGTACTCCTGATTGATCAGGTATATCGAAAATATTTTATATCTTGATTATTATGTATGTATTCTAGAAAATATTCTCGTGAATTATTTTGTTTTTGATTTGAGATAATTTGGAACCGAACACAGCAAACACTAATTTTTATTTAATTTGTTAAACTACGTGATGTTTTGCCAGAATCTATTAACCAAGATTGAGGTTTTGATAAAAATAATTATTGAAGTACTTATCAACAGGAAGACAGTCACGACTTGTTTTGCTCAACTAATTGCCTGAATTCCGCTTATAAAGAGAGACTCACACAAGTGCAATGGCGTTCCGAACTAATTTTTTCTCGGTCTTTCATAACATGTGATGTGACCGTTAATAATTGGCCCAATAATAGCTTAGTTTCTGTTGCGCTTTTTTCTTCAGTTTTCCTCTTAACTCAAAACAGGATAGAGTGAGACAGGAATTGTATGTTGGCGGGTGGAGGTGAGAGAGAAGAAATTGAGAATAATGATGTATGTGAGAGAGATTGAGGAGAAAATCTGTAGAACCTATGAGAAATATTGCATGTATATGAATGTAGACTTTCTCCTTTCAAAGGCATGATTTGAAGTTCAACCTCTAAGAATGCAGTCAGGTATCAGTTCTGTTCTGTTCATTAAACCCCCCCCCCCCTTCCCAGTCTTTCCTCCACATTTCTTCCATTCCTACTCTTTTAGATTGTGTTCAAGTGGAGTAATAAAAAACGTTCATTCATTACATCTACAAAGTTTTACTGTGTACGTAACTGCTTTCTATTTGATGAGTTAACTCGGATAGGTTCTCTCTCTCTCTCTCTCCCCCTCCCTAACCCTCACTTCCTCTCATGCGCTTGGATTGCTGCCGGCTTCTGCTACAAATTTTCTGGTGAAATTCCCTCACGAACTTGACCTGTCCACATGCTTGATGCTTTGAACAAAGCAGGTTAAAAACATGTATTTCAACGCTTCTTTGAAATTTTTAATTTGTTTTCAACCACCGATGAATATTGGATCACTTGTAACTGTACAAAATATGATTTATCAGGAAAGTTTTTACTAGAAAACTTATTCGTCAAACTTGTTCCAAATGTATTTTGATCCTCAAAATCTGTAGAATATTTCATCATGAGGAGTGGTAAAGTTTTAACTTGCATCTTGAATGTTCAATTTTTTGCAATTAGTTAATTCGAGCTCAAGAACGGAATTAACTAGCCTTTGGAAAGGAAAATCATCATCTTGGATCATATTTGATGGCCGATTTTTGAAGCACGTCAATTGATAGAGTAACAATAATAATTACGTAATTATTACATCATGTATTATTGTTGTGTATGATGACTGATGAGACTAGTCAAGTAGGCTAAACAAGGCATGGCAATGATGAATAATATGAAAACTGTAGGGAAAACCATCAGTAAGCTCATTCAAAAACATTAAATTTTTATTATTGAACGAATTGTGTCTAGAATAAAGTCGAGGAAACAGTTCTAAAAAGTTGATAAGATAACTGTTAATAGAAATGTTGAGTTTTAAGCATAGAATGACTAGCTTGTTCGATAATGACAGAAAAATTGATAATATTGTGTTATAATTTCCACTGATGATGCAGTTTCAATTACAGTCAGTCAATTGGGTCACTGATTACACTCAATAATGATGAATCCAGCATGACATTTTTTTCATATTCTCAGCAACAAAATACTCTAATCCGTAATTTAGTACTTTTTAGTATGAATTCGACTTTTGACCTTTGATCAGTTTTCTCATTAGTATTGGGAATTCAGTTCAATCACTATCACAAATAGTAATTAAAAAATACATTTCATCCAGATGTTTGTTAGAATGCGACCGGTATAATTTTTTTCAACTGAAGTAGAAATCAAGTGACCTTCACTTTTCTTGAGGTGTTCATTTTGAATTTTAGTCCTATTTTAGGCTACTTGTTTTCAGATCTCTATTTTGCTTCATTGTAGATTATTTACAGTTGTTGTGGGTGCTCTCATCCTTGAAAGGGGATTTCCAGTCACTAAATGATGTTACAGTTCATGAGTCAATTGTAGTTTACTTTAGTCTTTTATAATCTCAAAACTAGTTCAATTTATTTATTGAACACACAAAAATAAAATGTCAATAATACCAGAGTAACACAAATTGAGGAGAGGTCGGGGGTTGAGAATTGCTGAATACTTTTTGTCGTACAATCCATGTTTCAGGGAGGGTAAAACATGCCCTTGACTGAATCAATGAATCTTCCTATTTATATAAAAAGTCTAGATGATGAATTACATCTCACTGAATCACCGACGCAGTGAATCCAAATTACCGATTTACCCTGAATCCAAACACCAGACAAATGGAAAAATTCTTTTCTTTATTTTTGTTTTTTTGAGAAATATATTCCGGCGCGTACAGTCACAAAAACAGCGCTGAATACAACAATACAGACATTATTTGAATGTACTGTTTGGATTGAAGATTTTATGCTTGCAGTGTTGTAGCAGAGAAACCCGCTAGTCTATTACAATTTTCTTCAATTAGTTGATGGTTTGATTTAATTGAAGAAGGTGAAGTCAAACAATGGGTTCTATGAATAAACAATTATTATCATTATCAGGCATAGCATGAAGCATAATGTTGTGCTCATGTTGTGTTATAGTAGAAGCATAAGCATTTGCTGGAATTTTTTTATGAATAATCTTACCTTACAGACCTCAGATGCAACAGCGCAAATCTGGAAGCCGAGCTGCACCTATCAAAGATTTTCATCAGCTGATTCTCATCTTGCAATATTTTAGAAGTACATATAAGCAAATGCTCAACTTTATCTCTGAACGGCCCAATATGTTCTATACTAAACTATAATTGCCTTCTGCTCAGGTAGGCCTTATTCAGATTGAAGATTTAATTAAATTAGAACCATCATGTTGTGTTCATAGCAGAAAACCCCGAACATGTGCTGAGAATCTGATTGACGGCAGCCTGCCGCACAGAATGATGGAGTGGCGCAGAGGAGAGCAGCAGCGCAAGCGAGTGGAAACCGGAGCTGCACCATCAGCAGCGCAAGCTGCGGCAATCAGTGGCACAGCAGCAGCAGCAACTATTATGCTGCAGCCGTCAGGCAGCAACACCTCATTGCCACGTCGCTGTTATTGAAACTACTTGAACGCGAGCGGGCCTCATGATATTACCCTCCGCTCTTGAGGTATCAATATTCTATTGAATTAGTGACTCAATTCAATATTCTGTAATGAAATTAGAACTAGTAATTCTGATATAGTTATCAGTACTTCGAATTTTATGATTTCAAAGAAATCTATGGTGTTGAATAGTTCTAGTTGAATTCTAAATGATGAATTCAAATTCTCAGTTAATTGAAAATGCAGTTTTAAATGTATTAATTTTTCGATATCAAAATATAAGTAGTAGACTCTTATGTTGCTGGGTAGTTGAATTTGTAATGGACAGATTTGAAACACCTGCTTATATTTAGGACGCAATTCTTATAATAATAATGTTCTGTAATAATAAAATTCCCAGTGAAATAAATGACTGAAATGAAAAGCAGTTTCAAATGTAATTGGGTTTATTGGGTTTATATCTTGGGCATAGGCCCTGTATTGGTTTGCGTTGTAGACATTTGAACAATAGAGCTTGCACTTTTTATATGGATGGACAGTTGATTTTGTCAAGTTATGCGTTACTAATTGAGACGTGATGAATAATGTTGGGTTGTTGTGGTGTGTTCTAGGTGCAAAGGCCACCAAGTGTTCCTAGTAAGGTTGAGTACGGCGCCCCGCCAGCGGCGCACAGCCGAGTGGGCAAGCAGCAGCAGCAGCTGCAGCAGCCGGCAGCAGAGAAGACGCAGCTGCCCAAGGCAGAGCCGCCCAACTTCAACCTGTTCGGCTACCACCCCGGCTACCAGCCGCCGCCCCTCAACTTCCTGCATCAGGACAAACTGCTCAAGCAGGACCAGAAGCCGACGCTCATCGTCACCAAGTCGTCGCCGATGGATCGCGACCGCGACCCCCCTCCCCCGCTACTCAGTGATATGAAAAATTCTGTGATTGTTAAGAACGAGGGCAAGAGCCCTCAAAGCATGGACTCGGTTAAAGGACCGTTGATGGCGCACTCGCCCAGCCCCAAGTCGACGGCAGCCGGCCACTACCTGCCGCCCACCTCGTCCTCGGCGGCGCAAATGAAGGCCGCCTACGAGTACCGCAGTCCCAGCCAGTCGCCGCACCACCTCACCCACCCACACACCCCTAGTCCACACCAACAGCAGCAGCAGCAACCCTACGACACACAAATGAACAAGCCACCACCCGGCATGAGCCATCACCCCAGGGCCAGGCAGTCACCCCATCCACCTCCTCACCGCCAGAGTCCTCATCCACCTCCTGCCGCCTCACAACCCCACCACCGGCAATCACCTCACCAACATCAGCCGCACCCTCCACCTCCCTCGCACAGGCAGTCGCCGCACCACCCTCATACACACCCGTCACCACCCACCTCGGTTGTCTACACTACCAAGCCGTCAGCCACAGTCCTCTCCTACCCTTACCCGTCACCTGCGCCGCCACCTCTCCAGCACTATGCACCGCCTCCGGCCAGCAGTGCTCTCAAGCCAAAGGTGAGCAGCCCGGCGCCGCCGCACATCTACGGCAAGCCGGGCATCCCCACCAGCACGCCGCTTGGCAGGTCACAGGATGTCACGCTCAGCCCGCTTCCGCTGCCCTCCAAGCCTCCGCTGGCCACGTCACCCTACCAGCAGCTGTCGCAGCACAATCCACCTCCGCCACCCCACCAGGTGCCAACCGGCCTGCCGCCGCCGCCACTCGCCCACTCGGCACGTACCAACACCGTTGTCATGTACGACCACAGGGGCGGCGGGGCTGCCGTCTCGGTCAAGCCACCGTCCACCTCGCCATCTGACCACCACTTCAGTCCGGTGCCGCACCCGGCCATGACGCCCGCCGTCCAGACGCAGCCGCTCGACCTCGGCGTCTCCTCTTCCTCATCCTCTTCTTCCACCTCCTCCTCCCTCAGGCTAGAGTCGCCCGGCGGCGACCACCTGCACCAACCCCTGGCAATAGTGCTTTCACCGAAGCGCAAAGGCTCCGAGGAGCCCGAGGCGTTGGACATTAAGAAGCGACGCAGTGAAACGCCGACCAGTGCGACGACAACTAGTAGTACGAGTAGTGCTAGTGAGCCAGTGCTTTCGCGAGTGAGTGAGCCCAGCCCGTTGCTGGCCAGTGCCGCCACCACAATAACAACTGTAGTGAATGTGGCGGCGGCAACGACTGAAAGTGTAGATAGTGTAGGCAAGCCGGCCACGCCGGCGCCGTGTCCCAGTCCGGCCAAGCCGGGCAGCGGCGTCGACAGCGAGAAGTCCAACAGTCCGGGCCCACCGCGACCCGTGCACAAGCTGAAGAAGGCCTGGCTGCAAAGGCATTCCGGCGAGGATGTGACGTCGTATGTCGCGCCTCCCTCGTCACCCACACCCCCCACCCCTGCCCCCGCACCCGTTAAAAGCCCGTCGCCAGTGATCTCGTCGTTGCACAGCATCGGCTCAATGGCAGTGAATAGCATAAGCAAAAGCAAGCCGGCCAAAGGACGCAAGGGCGGAGGCCACACTGCTAAGGATGACAGCAGTGCACTGCACAACGGCCATGTGACGCCGGTCAAAATGACCGACGCCGACGACTCGTCCAGCTCCGATGTGGAGAGGAAGTCGACGCCGGTGAAGCGGGTGCCGCCCAAAGTGAAGAGAAAGAAGGGTGGCGCGCGCGCCAAGACGGTCGCAGCCGCCAACGACCAAGAAGTCAAACGCAACAAGAAGCAGCAGCTGAGTGCCAGCAGCACAGACAGCGACAAGGAGAGCGGCAGCGAAAAGGACTCGGACGGAGGCGGTGGGGGCGGCAGTAAGAAGACTGCCGCCTCCGGCCGCGACGCCGACAAGCCGGCCAAGGACACCACCAATGGCCGCAAGCGGGGTCGCCGACCCAAGTCCAGCAACAACAATTCGCCTACCCAGCCAAAAAACGAAGGAGGTACGTTCTGCTCATTCATCAAAATTGTGGCTTAGAACTCCATAATCATTCTTATATATTTATTACTCATGAGATGAGTGCTGTTCAACCTATTTGAAAGCATTTAATGGATTTTTGCAAGGACTGATTATGGATTTTCACCTACTGAGGCGATAGTTAGTGATTTATTATTTCATAAGATTTTATTGAGTGGAAATTATGAAGCTCAATTACGTAAATGAGATAATTGAAAAAAAATAATTTAGACGAACTGAATTAGAGCTATTTGAAAAAAATATTTGTAGATGGATGAAGCCTATCAAAAACGCACGCTATTCAAAATAATAGCTTCAATATTCTTATATCAAATGTATCCATACAAGCATTGTGCAAAAGGCTGAATCACAGTCAATCACATTATTGATAACTAGAATGAATTATAAATTCAATATTATCCTTTTCAATTTCCTTCAGCCACCCTTTAATGCGTTTATTAAATCAAATAATTTATTGCACAAAAAATATATAATATTCCATCTTAATGTTATTTACAATATTGAATATTCTAACAGAAGACTCTCTGTACAAGATACCTTTCCTCTTATTTTGATAAAATGTTAAACTGATCAAAGTCATCATTTTCTCGAGTAATCAAGTCCAACTTTGTCGGCTATGGCAAGATATTGTAATACTGTATACTACTTAAAAACATTTTTTTTTTTTGTAATTGAATCCCGTACAATCATTTCAAGACAGATCACCTGAGACAAAAGGACGATCTTTCCTATACGAAAACCCGTCACATTCAATTTTTTTTACCTTTTGTTGTGTTCTTGATTTCAAACTTAACCATTTTGTGATCGATGAAGCCTCATGAGCATTATTCCACAATAAGATGAGAGTAAAAGCAGTATACCGGTATTCTAACGTTAAAAATATAGATTTATAGATAACGTTAAACATAGATTTTTCTATAGAATGTATTCTCTATTAAACATAGTGTGCTTACTTGTATGTAACAGGATTATATGGCGAATATGTTTTATTATTGATTGGGTATTGTTTGTAGGTGAGGAGCCGAGAGGCAAGAAGCCGCGCGAAGAGCCGCCGCCGCCGCCGACAGCGCCGTTCCAGAAGCCGCCGGTGCAGCAGCTGAAGAAGAGCGGCGAGTCGTTCCTGCAGGACGGGCCGTGCTTCGAGGTGGCGCCCAAGCTGGCCAAGTGCCGCGAGTGCCGGTGGACTCCGAACCAGCGCTCGCGCAACATGCCCAACATCTTCTGTCGGTTCTACGCGTTCCGCCGGCTGCGCTACACCAAGAACGGCCAGCTGGCCATCGCCGGCTTCTCGGATCCTCACCGCGACGCCTCCCACGACGACCTCAAGCTGTGGCTGCCGCACAACACCCCGCTCGGCCCCCACGACCTCGACCTCGACATGTCGCGCTTCCTGCTCTCCCAGCTCGGCGACCAGTTCTGCGACATCATCGAACAGGAGAAGCAGGCCTTATCCGTCCACATGAATGAAGGTACCACGCTCATTCGCGCACATATAGCAGGATCCTTTTAACTTGTCAGAAATCAGCTGTTTCGGTAATAATAAAAAATTGATTTCGACACAATAATCAAAAGGCTTTAAAGTCTTAAAGACCTTTGAAGTCTTTAAAAGACCTTTTTAAAGAAGACCTTTCAAAGAATAACTTTTTTAAAGACCTTTTCAATAATCTGCGAGATTCAGCATTTTTTGTAGGTTAAGTATTGTGATATTGCTTGTCGATCCACAATTCCTTATTGCCCCGATTAAACACACAGGCTAGTCTAGATCAATCAATAGGGGCTTAATCTTAGATCACTGGAGTTCAATGACCATCTCCTCTTTCTTTGGATTGATTTTATTAATGGCAAGACAACCATTTTTCTTAACAGGGTTCGCCTGATAAGGCAAACGCATTTGATAAATTTTTATAACATCTGCCAGAAAAATGAAGTCATTCTAGACTTCTTCATAAAGAAGTCAGTTGTACAGTGGAATCTCTGTTTTACGAGCCCCGTTTCAACTTATCTATTTCAAATCACCTTGAAACGTACATTACACACAATGTAGTGCATAATGCAACCACGTTTTTGAGAATACCCGATACAACGATATTTTCTTGAGCTAAGGAAATCCAGGGTTCCATTGTAATTAGGACAGTACCTCAACATTCGGACAGTTTTCTGCGACTGCTTGTCTCTACAATTTTCATAAATTATCCTATAAAAAATATACAATTCTATAGTTTTATGTTTTAGTCAATAGAAGTATTCTATACGAAAGTCATGAAACTTATTTTGTTGAATATTCCAATTTCAATAATTTATAGACGAAATTTCATTTGTCTGAAATTTTTTTAAGCATTTCTTTGGCAGAATCAAATACATGTAGTCTGTTATTAATTGTGTCTGAAATCATCGCTTAAGCTTGAGCATTTTTCATGATGTTGTTGGTTATCTAGTATTGAAGATGTATTTGTTTGTGATGTTTCAGACAAAGTGATAGCATGGAAGCGTGTAGTACAAGGTGTGCGTGAGATGTGTGATGTGTGTGAAACGACGCTCTTCAACTACCATTGGGCGTGCGGCAAGTGCGGATTCGTTGTGTGTATAGACTGCTATAAGGTGTGTAAACATTTTTTACACGTTTCTACGCATCTCCCTCCTTCATTCATTCTAAAAACGTTTAAATCATTTTCTAAATTTCCATCTCATTTCGAATGTCACAAACTTTGGTTTGATTCTTTCTATAATTAATATCGGGGTACCGAGCTCTGCTCGGGGGTAGGCCTACAAAGGCACAGGAATGGAAATTTTAAAGGAAAAAAGGAATGAAATTGAAACATTTTTCAAGTACAGCCATCAGTCTTATGCACTGAATCATCATTGCACTATAAAAAAATCAATCTCAGCTTTCGAAATAATATATTATTATGAATAATCAAGTTTGAAAAATCGCACTTATAAAATTTTGCTTCATAGAAATAATAATATGGGTTGATATAGTAGGATCATTTTAACTTGTCAGAAAACAGCTGATTTATCGTCAGTAAACGAGCGTACATCAATCAGCTGTTTTATGACAATTTAAAATATTCCTGCTACAACAATTTTTAGCTCAGCTGTTTTGATGAACTCTTGACGATTTTTTTCAAATAAATAAAAACAGATCACATGGCTAACTTCATGCCTCAAATTTAAAAATAACAATACAATAATATATGGAATATTTTCAAAATTTCAAATTCCTTTTTATTTTCTATAGATAAATTAAAATCAGAAATAAAAAGGGGAATAAGAGCAGCTTATTATGTGTTTCGATATTTTTCTCAATTCTAGTAATAGAACCGCTGGTTTTACCAAAAAGGTTAGTGTAGTTTGTAGTTGTGTATTTCACGAATGATCATGTGATTGAATTGCACTGTCTCAGCTGCTGAAATAATCTTGTCTCACTCTCACACTCACCGCTCTCACTCTTTCTCATCATTACGGAAATTTGTTTCTGCTGTCAGCTGATTCCTAAAGGATCGGTTTTTCCTTTTTAAGGTCCTTTAGCGAGTTATCCCAGGGATGAGACCCGGCGCAAACTAATTTTTGTATCACAAACCTCCTATATTCCAAATTTCGTCAAAATCGTTAGAGCCGTTTTCGAGATCCGTTGGACATACAAACATATAAACATAAATATAAACATATAAACATAAATATAAACATACAGAAATTGCTCGCTTAATATAATAGGATATTGTAATTGAATGCAAACTTTAACATGATGGAAACAACAAAACAGGTTTTTGTACATTGAAATTTCAAAATGAGAGCGAATGAAACTTTTTCATTCTTTTTCACTGTCTATCAGAATTTGGTTGTGATTAAGTGAACATTAAACGTTTGGTTTGTAAGTATTGTAATTTCACTATTTGCCTTTGGAATATCCGAATTCATTGGAGTACATTTGGCATCAGAATAGTAATGAACATGCACAAAACATTAAACGATAATTATTTCTTCTTCCTTATATATTTCATTATGATTATGACAGCAAAAATTGAACAAAATTCACACCATATTCAATATTAAATACTAAAATGGAGCATCTTGAAGAATACTGAAACCAAGTGCATTATTCCCATTAGAAGATACACAAACATTTTATTATTGAAATTACACTATGAACTTTTGCATCACCAATTGGTGAAATTATTTTATTGCTCCTATCCCTTATCAAGTCAAATCAAATATTTCATTCACTTCGTAGTACAATTCTTACAAAAAATAAAGGAGAAATATACAAAGTGCATTCCTCAGTAGGCGAAGTCTGTGTGGAGAAATGGTTTGTCTTATCTTTATCACTCTTTACTTTCACATTCTGTATTAATAAAAGGTTATAACCGCTTCTTGTTTTCAAATCGAATTTATTTCCCTTTTATTTATTTACAATGTTATATAATTAATAATAAACATATTCGGTACTTTCCTGTTATAGGACACGTCTACTCATCTAGAGATATCAATAATCGATATCGAGCTTCAAAAGTATCGTTACTCATCGATATGAGAAAAATATAGGTTATAAACATAACCTATAGGTTAACATAACCTTATTGGTTATTATAGGTTATCGATATCGACTATCGATATCTCTAGATGAGTAGACGTGTCCTATAACAGGAAAGTACCACATATTCTTTTTATATTTTTTTTATTTTCCTCATTTCATTTTTGATGTAATTTATAACTGTACATTGTGACAGTATATCTAATCGTGTTGTGTGTGCAGGGCCGTAAAAACGGCACAGTGAAAGAGTGGAGCGGGGGCGAGGGAGGCGGTGGCGGGAGTGGGCGCGACCGTGACGACGTGTCGTGGCTGCTGTGCACCAACCGACAGCCGCACGAACAGGACAAGCTGATGCTCACGCAGATCATAGCCGGCGACTCTCTGCAGACGGTCAGTCGCAAGGCGCACGAGGCCTGCGCTCACTTCAACATACCCATGAACTGTGCATGCGCCCTCGCTCAACTGCTGCAGACGCATGTCAAGCCCACCAACGGCATATCTAAGGTAATTCATTCATTTTTCAAAGCAATACAAATACTTTCCCAAAATATATATGCCAAAAGAGCAAGCTCGAGCCGTTCTTTGGCGTACCACAATAGCAACTAAACTTGGTTTTATCTCATTATTTAACTGAATCTTTTCAACAAACACAAAATAATCAGTAATAAGATGAAAGAACAATGATTTAATTTATTAAATATTATACTATCTTTATATTTTATATAGATTTATATATAAATTTTCATATAATATTTTATATATTTATATATTTTATTTATACTATCTAAATTCCTAAATTTCTATGCACTGTAACTGTTTTGTATTCTGTTTATTATTTTATTTTTATATATTTTTCAAGTAAAGTTAGTACATAGAAGAAAATACTTTCAGTTTGTATGTAAATAATTCAAGTTTGATTATGTGGAATTAATATAATATCATTATTGTACTGTAATATTATGGAATAAAGATGATTTGATTTGATTAATTTTTACTCTATTCATTTTATGAATGATTGTTTGAAAAGAATCTATGTTTACGGCGATAAACGTTTAACAAATTTCGCTTTCAGTTCTATAGATAAAAATTATTATTAAGCTTATGGCTTTTTTGGCTTTCGGGTCTTGAAATTATGGAAACGGATAAGTGAAATGGAACTGTACTGTATAAATTATAGTCTAGAAGAGTGACTTTACGTGGTAATATTTTTTACAATCAACAAAATAATCGAAAATAAAATCAATCTTCTTGGAAGTGAAACATCTTTAGTAGTTCTGCTTTTTTTAGTTCCTAGTATTGTAGTCGGAGTTTCAATTTTTTCGAATTTCTGACATGTCCAAACACTGCTTCATTTTGCAGTACTATTTTGGTTGGAATGTAAGAATGAAAGTTCAGTTCCTATTTTTTAATTCAATTTTACTTACTTTGATTTGTTCGGTTTTCAGGACCTTCTAAAGAGCCTCCGGACTAAAACAGAACCAGTGAATGGACAAATAAAACAAGAGAAACCGGAGAAAGATGAAGAGTCGGCCGAAGATAACGGCGATAACAAAAAGACTGATCCCCTCAACTGGCTAGCCGATCTCGCGCTGTCCAGTGAGGATAAAAAGCATGACGTGAGTTGATTTCTCATCAATTCTTTTCAGTATTATTCATTACTTATAAAAACAATACAAAATATAATATTGAAAAAATCAACAAATACTGTAAAAATTGACAAAAACATGATATTGCATAATATTGATATTGTTATGCATGATGAAATTATTATGGAAATTGAAAATAATATACTGCCAACTTTTTCTAATGGACTTTGACATTCAGTTTTCTACTCTACGTTTTATTCAAAGTTGAACTTCCAAATGAATGTAGGTTATGTGAAGATTGTAGGTTAGAGTACCTCGATTACACAAAGTCAAGTTGAAAAATTCATTGTAGTATACAATCCAGCTATAAATTGGTTTTTAATGTTCCATATCTCTTTTTTGATTTGAATGATTATTTCCTTGTGGATTATAACTTTTTCAATCCTTTTAAACCTTATTCTTTCTTAACAGATTTTCCTCAACGTATTCTGATATCAAGCTTATTACTAAAACCAAATTCTCCCCACTCTCCCTAATTAATTTTAATTTTGTTTTTCAGGAAAGCTGTAGTAGTGATAGTGACACGGAAGACGGCAACCATTCAACGCTGCGTGAACTGCTGATCAGAGCTCCGTCGTCGAAACACGCCACGCCCGAAGATGCCACCAACAGCAACAGCAGCTCGAGTAATGGCGACGACCCGGCCCCCCCGCCCACTGCCGAGAATGGCACGCTGCTGTCCAACTGCAAGCCGAAGAAAGGCGAAGTCAATGCCAAGGACGAGGTGACGTGGAAGAAAAAGAAGGAAGTAAGCAACGAGAACGATTGTAAAGAGGTGAAGACGGAAAAGCTAGTGCATTATGTGAGTCGGTACACGGGAGCTTCGAAAGGCGGCTCAATGTCACTTCCCCTTCGCATCATGACCCTAAGCGAGAGCTCACTCTTTTATCCGGATGTGCCCCATCTGTGGCTGTGCGACGGTAAACTGCTGCGACTGCTCGACGCTGACAATCCAGGCAACTACTCCATCTTCCAGGACCAATGGAAGCGTGGACAGCCAGTCATGGTCAGCGACGTCACCAAAAACATGGACCTGTCGCTGTGGCATCCCGATGCGTTCGCCAAAGACTTTGGCGATGACAAGAACCATCTGGTTAATTGTGTGACGGGCAAAATAGTTCCTAACCAGCCGATGAGGAAGTTCTGGGAAGGTTTCGACTCGCTGTCGAAGCGACTGAAGGACGACAAGGGCCAGCCGATGGTGTTGAAGTTGAAAGACTGGCCGCCAACCGAGGACTTTGCCGAAATGCTACCGACCAGGTTCAACGATCTGATGAAGGTGCTGCCGTTGAAGGAGTACACGACGCGGGGAGGCCGACTCAATCTGGCGTCGCGGCTTCCCGACTGCTTTGTGCGACCTGACCTCGGTCCGAAAATGTACACGGCGTACGGCTCGGCCGGGCAGACGAAGGGCACCACCAACCTGCACCTGGACATATCGGACGCCGTGAATGTGATGATCTACGTGAGCATACCGGAGGACGCGCCCAGGGAAGACGACTACACCAAGAGTGCTCTGCGCGCCATTGACGAGGCTGGGTGCGACATACTGACGCGGCGGCGCGTGCGTGAGCCGGGCATCCTTCCGGGCGCCATTTGGCACATCTATTTGCCGCGCGACGCCGACAAGATCCGCGACTTCCTGAACAAGGTGGCGCTGGAGCGCGGCGCCCGCCTCGAGCCGCATCACGACCCCATTCACGACCAGACCTGGTACATCGACACCGAGCTGCAGATGCGGCTCTACCAGGAGTACAACGTCCAGGGCTTCGCCATTGTACAGTGCCTTGGAGATGCTGTCTTCATTCCCGCTGGCGCTCCACATCAGGTATGTCATTCTCTTCTAGTCTTCCTACTTTAGTCTTGGTTGACAAAACGGCTACTTCCGACTGCCTGAAAAGTAATCTTCATCTTTCACAATCACCCTTCTCGTTACCCACGCACAAGCCTACAGCTCATGTGTGCATCACCCTTGGAAAAAATATGCCTTCATTGTCAGTTCTTGGGATGAAATAGATGTATTGATGGACTGATAATAATATTCCAATTGATGATTTCCGATCTCTAAGAATTGCTACTGTTTTATAATTTTTGTGAATTCTAAATGACAAATATTTTTTCAATTCTCACTATTGTCAACTTATGCTTATGCTTTGCAAATGAATAGTTGCTCCATAGTTCCTCCAGTCGAATGACATACAGTCTAAAATTTCTAAAATGTCATGTACGGAAATGCCAATTTTTTCTTATAAACTATTCATATAATTCTTATAAATACGTCTACTAGTGGTTTGCCAGTCGACTAGTAACTTTTCGGGTCCTATTTAAGAATTATATTGATAATAATTTGTGAGAATAAATGCCAATTATTATTTTCAAATATTACGGATATCATTTTAAGAAAAAGCGTTTCAGTACTCAGCGCTCCCAAATACTTGATTTTATCGCTGTGATCTACAATAGAGCCTCACCACTGTGAGAAGTGTACCTCTATATTTCAGTAGTGTAATCTTTATCTTCTTGTACAACTTTCTAAACGTGACTTGTTTGTGGTTTCCTCAGGTGAAGAACCTGCACAACTGCATCAAGGTGGCCGAGGACTTTGTCTCGCCGGAGAACGTGTCGCACTGCTTCCACCTGACGCAGGAGTTCCGCGAACTGTCTGACACGCACTCCAACCACGAGGACAAGCTGCAGATCAAGAACATTATGTACCACGCCGTCAAGGACTCGCTCTCCGTGCTGTCGGCACACAAGACTGAAAACTCCGCCGCTCCCAAGCAGCCGGGGGCGGCAGATGCCAAGGGCAACGGTGATGTCAAGCTAGAGGACAACGGCGATAACAAGGAGTCGTGATCCCAGTCCAACAGCCTTTAGGCCAGCGTTGCCTCTGCCATATTCACAGTACAGTGCTTGTATTTTTTACAACTAGGTCTGCCCCTTTTTATTGTCAATAACGTTTACTTGTTACTTCCTACATGAGAAATCTTATTGCAGTCTGTTTTTGCAGTTACTTTTCACTACCAACAAGAAAAATCTATCAGTTAGGTCTGCTTTTTATTGTCAATAATAGTTACTTGTTAATAGCAATTACTTTAAGAGAAATCTATAAGGTTTTTTTAGGTTTGCTCTTTGTTGTCAAAAGCAGTTACTCGTTACAACCAACAGGAGAAATCTTTTTGCATTGATAGTTTTAGGTCTGTTTTTTTGTTGTCAATAGCAGTTACTTCAATTCAATCTGCTTTGCATGACAGATTATCAATAACTGATTGACAATTCAGTCTTGTTCGTGCTAAATCTGAAGTTCTTTCAATTTGTTAGTGAAATCGTATCAGGAGTGAATTTATTTGAATAGAATGTTATCAGATTATAAAAATTGTTTATTTATATGCTGTCAATGTTATAATGCATAATAAGATGACTGCTTCAGTTTTAAATTTATGAAATTTACTCTTGAGAACAAGGGACTACTTTGAAGAGGAAACATTAATTGATTTTTTGTCTTTTAGCAGATCTCATCGTTTCAGTTATATTTGCTCCTGATTCACTAAGGGATAACTTTCAGTTACGCAATACACTGTCATCATTTCAATATTATTGTCATAACTGTTACATGTGTTGATAGATAATAATCTACATGGAACATTCTAGATGTTTATGAAAGTGAATTTCCTGTCAAGATGGATTATTTAATTTCGGGTCTCAACGCTGGCCTATTGGACTAAACCAATAACTTGATCGGCCCACTTGCTTGGTAAAGTTTTTTGTTGATATCGTAACTACTACTTTTTGTAAATGATTATTTTGCATTGCTCTTTTGTAAGTATTATCGGTGTAAACTTCTTGTTATTAGATTTTTTACTGTTTGAATTCTATCAATTTGAAAATCGAAAAACTTTATGTGAATATATATAGATATTATGTATAGATGATTAAGAGCGAATGATTGAAGATAATGTACAAGTAATATGTAAATTGAATTATGGATGTGGTGTAATGATTAGAAGAAAAATTGTTGATAAACATTTTTCCTTATTGATGTGATTATAATATTGATTGAAGTTTAAATTTAAAACTATGTATATTGTTGTTAACAGTGAATAGAATTTTGTAAATACTTGGAAAATAAGATGTATCTATCGATAGTAAAAATTATTATTACAATGCTACATTTATTACTTCTCAATGTTGTAATAAAACTATGTAACAATGGTTATTGTTGCAGCACCAAGTGATGCATAGCCTAAATGATTATTACTGTACAGTGTCTATTGTTTACTATCGCGTATTGTAACAATTTAATCGTTTAATTACTATTACTGTTAACTAATTCAACGATACATTCGCGCAGCGGTAAGCGACCGCTTGTAAGTCAGTGGACATTTAATATAATTTCATTATTATAACTTGCGTTCTGTAAATAGTGTACAAATTTTAAGAGAAGAATTGTAACTGAGCCTGCCCAACCGCGACTTTGCACTTTTTCTACAAAACAAGTTAGCTCTTATCGGTAATTATTATCAATTATGATTATTATCATTATAATAGTGTTTCATTATAATCGAAGTATTAATTTCCTCACCCTTTTCGATCTTTAAATAATTGCTATATCATTTTATTTAGAAAATTCAATTGTCGAACGAGCTCAATAATTGTTATTGTAATAGACTAATGGTATACTTATGCTAATAATGTGATGTGAACTTAGCAGGAGTTACAAACGATCTCACTTAATATTAAGGCTACGGCTCCACTGGCAGCTAATTACAACGCGCTGCAAATTGCATCGTCGTTTCAACGATTTCTATTTTTATGCCTTTATCGTACAAAATCGGGTATTTCTCCACTTCTAATATAATTATCTCGCGATCTAGTTTAAACTCCATTTTTTAAAAAGAAATCACTCGACTTGAAAAACAATGTTCACGGTATACTTCAAAACAAAGTAGCGTTAGTTTGTTTATTTGCAATAAAAAATTTGAATCAGCTGTGTAGTCTTCGTGTTTTGACGCGACACTTCTTTCTGCAGCGCGGAATAATGCCTGACGCTGCAGATTGCTGCTAGTGGAGCCACCTTCATTTATTTGCTACCGACTTATATTTCGAACTTACGCGCTGCATTTTGCAGCGCGGCAATTAGCTGCCACTGGAGCCACAGCCTAACTCTTAACCTCTGTTGTTTTGATTGCAAAGTTTTATGTGCTCAACCTGAATTGGTGTAAACAAAAATATCAAGAGAAGAGTTGAAATGGTTAGTTATCTTGAACCTTCTGTCAAGTCTTGACTTCCAAGATAATTCTTTTTCCAAGTACAGATCTGTAGAAGCTTCAAATAATATCTTATTTCTATTCCATGATCAACCTCATTCATTATTGGTTAGTCTGAGCAGATTATGTCTCTATGTAAAACTTATTTCGCGAGATGATGTAAATTATTTGTAACGAATCTATTCTGTCCAAATTCTCGAAGTATAAGGTTAAGTGGAAGCTGTTAATTTTTAGTTTGAAAAGTGCTATTTGAATAAAGTGCCAATGTGGATAAGAATGCTCTTGTTCTGTTCTTCTTTAAAAATTTTTGTTCCGCACTTGACAAATGGTAATATACTGCTTGATTGTTTTATAACTATCTTGCATTCCAAAAAATCTGAGCTCGTTCTAAAAAAACTGATTTTAATGTTTAAAGTGCTAGTACTGCAACTGCATCAACTTTTCCGTTGAATTGTGTATAGTAGTATTCATTTAAGTTGGCGAATGGCGGTCAGTAAACAGCTGATGGTATGTAGACACAATGATCCAAAGACTTTTTAAAGACCTTGAAAGTCTTTAGAATACCTTTTTTAAGTATTTGCAATAATCTGCGAGAATCAGCATTTGTAGGTCAAGTATTGTATCAAAGCTGTATAAAATCAGCTGTTTACTGATCGCTCTTTGCCAAATTGATCCTGCTATACCAATTTGACAGTCTGTGAAATAGATGAACTGAGGAAATCAGTCATTGACTGATGTGAAGTCGGCTCTAGGCTTGCGATATCTGATGCCGCGTCTAAACCATCGCCGAACTAGGCGAACGCGAGCGTGTAGATGGGGTCACTCGCGTAGTTCGCCTACGCTTTTATATGGGAAAAACTCTTGGGCTAGACTCGCGTTCGCCTAGTTCGGCGATGGTGAAGACGAGGCATGACAAACACCAAAATGATTCCGGCATATCACGACATGTGGGATAATTAATAACAACACAAATGTTAGTAGTTTGCCAAATTTCCGCTGTTGGCCAAGTACCGCATGTCTGGAGCCGACTTTAAGAAAAAAGAGAATATTATGCCATCTTGCATTTCAAACAAACACTGAATAAAGGTCAATTCCCACATTGACGACAACGACACGACGTCGACATTCTCATTTCGTTCTGTGCATGCGTCACCAGCCCGCGCTCTGATTGGTCCATCCTTTTAGAACTTCTGACCAGCCGAATTTCTAGGTTAAGTGACTAGGTACAAAGTTTGAATGTTCGCTGTTCGGAATCAATTGTCAATTAATATTAATAATATTAGTACGACAATATAAATATAATAATCAGTAAATATAATTATAATACAAACCTTTTCAAGTCATACCGGTACTGCAATAAATTTTGAGAATTGAGAGCTTGATAGCCAACAGCTACAGCTATCATTAATTTGTAAACAAAGATAGACATGGACCAATCAGAGCGTGGGCTGGTGACGCATGCACAGAACGAAATGAGAATGTCGTCGTCGTGTCGTTGTCGTCAATGTGGGAATTGACCTTAAGTGCTGTTTTTGATGGTCGTTGAAGCATAGCAAACACGATGTCGATTGACATAGCCAACACCTGATGAACTAAGCCTGAGGACTCTACTCGGAGTTGTGATTTTTGTAATAATGATTCCTGGCTGAAAAATATCGGTCTACGAACTTTCTTGTTCTTTTTTTAGCCCGATAACCTGAAAGACCGAAAGTTTACCTGGCTGGTTATTATTTTTTGTCAAGAATGTTATTGAAGATCTACAACTGCTGATCAACAGGTTGATTTATTCAGCTTAATTTTGGCTCAGGGCCGATTGCACGAAAATCTAATTGAATATTCAACAGTGGTAATAAGACGTCATTTTACGACTGTTCAATCCAATTGGCTTTTCATGAAACTGACATTTTGGTCACAACGCTGATGCCTGTAGCACACTTTGCCTTTAGAAATGCCAATCTACTGTCTTTTACTTGCCATTGACAAATCCCAGTCAACCAGCATTTGGCACTGGTAACGTATGACCGAGGTATAAGTGCATGTGAATGCAAAAATATATTGTATAACTGGAAATAAAACAGAAGGAATGAAATTCAGAGGCTTGATTGATTGGCAATACCAACAATCCGATCAATAAATTGAGTCTATGTCGGCTTACTAATCTGATAGGCGTACATTTGAAATTCCCGGAAACTGAAACAGGCAGTTTTCACTGTATCTCTTCGATGCTCCTGGTTGCCTGGTAGAATTTTCGTGTACAGACATATTAGCCAAGAACTTAGATTTATTTTTTAGATCGATTTGCTCGAGACCAAGGATTTAATATCGAAGTGAAAGTCGATAATCCCAAAATTCGGCTAACGTTTAAGCAAAGATGTATTGTTGGTTGCCTATACCCGAGTAGATGAAGGCGCTCACTGATTTATTCACGAAATTCAATCAATGCTGTAAAAATGTCTGCAAAAGGTCAATGGATAATGTTGAGTGCGGCTACTTATTTGGTATTCTATGGTAAATCAATAACCATTCAATAATAATCTTGTTTACTCACTAACTCATACAGACTCAATAAAACATCAAATACATGAGACATACACTAATATCGAGACCCAAGTATCGTATTGAATTCCAATATCACTAAATTAAAATATCAAATTTCAACTCGTCAAAAGCCATAAAAATATAAGAAACTCCAATCTGCCTTTGCCTCCTCTGTAACTGTGATTAGAATATTTTAGGTGCTAAGACCAAAATTTGAACCATCAATAATTGGACTATAAATAAATTTGAACTATAAATTGGTTGATAATTATTTACAGCAAAAATTTGTTTTTGTTTAATTTATATTGACACTGTTCATGTTGTATTGTACAATGCTGAATAAATATTTTTGATTTGAGAATAATAATATTGTATGGATATTTCGAAAAATTTGGATGGCCTGACACATAGGATAGCAAAG
The DNA here is from genome assembly GCA_017141395.1 of Laodelphax striatellus. Classification (NCBI taxonomy): domain Eukaryota; kingdom Metazoa; phylum Arthropoda; class Insecta; order Hemiptera; family Delphacidae; genus Laodelphax; species Laodelphax striatellus. The sequence continues at coordinate 28,409,860 of CM029534.1, forward strand.
AGCTACCAATTTGTAATCTTGAAAACTATTTTTTTAAGAAGCTTATTGTACCTCAAACAAACAGTGCAATGATTCAATGACAAAAATTATTTCCAGTTTGTCTTTAAACACAAAAACCCCTTCCAGAGAGAGAAATCCTGGGTGCACCACTGCTCTATATAGAGCTAATTTAAGATTCAAGATGTTTGGAAACTGTTACAAGGTGTATTTCTATTGGTCAATATTACAGAATAGTGACTTGCTGAAATACTGAGCTGTGATTGGTCGGTGGAAGGGAATGACAATTACAATGATCTACTTTTAACACTAGGTGTAGTGTTGATGGTGGCTGTAGTTAGTTCAAGAATTCACTGCTAGATAGTGGCACCAACAGGGTTCTAAACTTGAAATGGCTGCCGGTCAGCTGATAATTGGATACTGCGTTGTGATTGGTCGGTGGGAGGGGAATAGTCACGCCTTCTTTCAAGGTGAAGCTAAATGGTGAGTGCATTTAGTTCAAGGATTAACACTAGATAGAGACACCAACAGGGTTCCAGACTTGAAATGGCTGCCGTTCAACAGCAGCAGCTGCAGCAAACAACAACAGCAGCAGCAGCAGCAAACAACAACAGCAGCAGCAGCAAACAACAACAATAGCAACAGCAAACAACAACAATAGAAGCAGCAAACATTAACAGCAGCAGCGCTGAGATGACAAGGAGGACTAGCAAGACTAGGACTGAGATGACTAGGAGGACTAGCAGGACTAGGACTGAGATGACTATAGTAGGACTTGCAGGACTAGGTCTGAGATGACATGGAGGACTAGCAGGACTAGGATTTTAGATTAGATTTAGATTTATCACTTTATTCATGTAGATTACAATGTAAGCTTAAATTCTAGACTATATAGTTTAGCAATGAATCTCGTCAAAAATGAAAGTACCATAATTACAATCTCCAATAATTAACTTAACTGAAAACTTAACAAAAAAAATGTTATACTATGGAAGCTAATCAAATAATATGAATAAGAGCTTCACTTCTAGATAATTTCATACAGCTATTTTATTTATCAAAATATATGGCTTAGGTTCTAAAGCATGACGTTTAGTTTTGAAACTAAAAGCAATTACAGTAATCCACTCAATAAACAGAGCAGAAGAGAACAATGGAACCTCACTATTATACTCTACAGCTGTATTAAACAATAATTGCTAAAATAACTAAAATAATCGGTCTGTATCCACAATATAGATATGAGATTCAATACGCTAACATTAAAAAAAAAGATTGTTCTGTATCCACATGAAACGGCAGAGTTTGAACATATGAATGTCCATTCTTGGAGAAGGACATGCAAGGACATCCTTCCCATAAACACTCAACCGTGAACTGAGGAGTGAACTGAGGAGTGTAGGACTGAGATGACTGAGAGGACTAGGGCTGATATGAAAAGGAGGACTAGCAGGACTAGGGCTGAGATGACTAGGAGGACAAGTCGGACCAGGACTGAAATGACAAGGGGGACTAGCAGGACTAGCAGGACTAGGGTTGAGATGACATGGAGGACTAGCAGAACTACTAGTTATAATCAAGTTGTTGTTTGTTAAACATACAAGTTACAGACCTCTAACTGCCATGATTCAAGTTGAAAACTATATTTTCCAATTTTGTATAAAGCACAACATTTAGTGAGTTTAAATGAAAATGTTCAAACACTTTTGTAAATGAATTTGAAACCCAATAAACCTTGAAACTTTTAAAATTTGAGACTATTATTTTCTGATTCCTTACTATTTTATCTATCTATGAATTGCAATGGAGAAATCAACAATAATTTTTCCAATAGCCTAACTATAATAAAGCTTGTTATGCATGGTTTGTAGTAGGCTACTATGCCAGAAGCATGCCATGGATAATTTCAGAATAAAATCAGTACCAATACAGAATCAATACATTATACTTAACACGTTATTGTCCTGCTAGCATGAATACAATAATATTATGCTCACATGTCTTTGTTAGCACACAATAACCAACAACCACATACAATCTCCTAGATAGAGATCTCCTATCTTCTCCAGTACAGAAGAAAGTAATGTTTTTTCTAGTTAAAAGCCTACTTGAATTCAGATTCAAGTTTCTTACACTTATAAAACTTATCAATATTGTTGGCCTCATCTGGGGTTTCAATTTTACTTTTCCAGATTATTGTATTGGTGGACTCCTAAATTTCAGGAAGCAGTCTCCTAGTCTGTATTTCTTCATTTATTTGAATAAAATGTGTGCATTAAGCTTGAAAAAACGAAATATATTCAACAGGTGATTGTATGAATAGTGTAATCAATACAAAATGTTTTGTGATTGGACATAAATAGTCTATAAATAACACTTCAAAAAGAAATAATTGTGCGAACAATATTTTATGCTCCGAAATTCAAACTAGCAAGAGCGACAGCGGGAGCGGTAGTAGCGCAACCTACTAGCGAAAGTAGGAACTTCTAGCGATAGGAGCTAATGATAGTACCGTACCTAGCGTAGAGGCAATTTCAAATCTACGGTACATTTATTTGATTCTTGGTCTCTTCTTGGATTCCTATCACGTTTTAAGGCCGGAAAAATTTTATTTCTTATGTAAAACAAGCCGAGGAAACGAATTAGCTATGTTTCAGGAAGCTAGAAACAGTATTTTTTGAGTAAAAATCAATTTAATACAAAAAATCGTTGTTATTTAGGGTTTTTTTAGGGATTACATGAATAATATCAAAGTTAAATTCTTTAAACAATTTTCATACGATTCTTTACACAATTTCGCATCAGATAAGTTTCAGTTTCAATCTCTAAATCTCCAAATAAATCCAGAAAAAAATGAAAAAATAATGAATTTTTGCATCTTTGGCAGTGTGTAACTCAGTAACGAAAGGTTTCCGGGTATGGGTTTATCAGATGTTCCTATCCAAGAATTCAATGAAGAATTATTTTCCTTGAGGATATCACAATTTGTCAAACTTGAATTTTTTTTATATATATTCTTTTTTATCTCAATAGGTAACTTTTAAAGATATCAAATTGATACTACCTCAATCTAATTCCTTTACATATTTTCCATGGAATTAGTATTTTTTTGATCCTTCATTTGCCCTACCAAGTCCAGGATAATAGATTATTCATTTTTTCATGACTATGCACTCGAGTTGAATTTTAATTATTCCAAAGTCTGTGAAGCGTTTAACAACCTGAAAACTTGATCAAATCTTGGTAATGAAGTAAGGAAGCGAATGAAAATAGTTTCAAGTGTGTAACTAAGGTGGTTTTCACACACTAAGTGAAAATTCACGGAAAAGTGTGCTTTTTTAGACGCATATTTTAGTTTTTTGTTTATACCTCAAACGCTATTGAAGTTACATTCTTCAATCCTGGCTCAAACGATTTCCCGACTAAATCTGCATTAGACATGACTAACTAGACACCTTTAAACCACTTCAAAGCTTCGAAAAAAATATATAAAAAAAATCAATTTTCGCAAGCTCAGCGATTTTATACTCAATAACGGTACATTTGCGGACCATGGTTCATCAGATGTTCCTATCCTATCTTTTTGCGAAGAATCATTTGCGATATTTGCAAATCGTTTCCTAAAAGTTTCAAATTTTTCTGGTACAGTCTGCTGCATTTTGTCATTTTTAAGTAAACTTATCGCAGGTAAATATCGATTAGCTCAACAGTCGATAGACATCGATTGAAAACTAACGATCGAGTTTGAAGACGTAGTTCTTTGTTTTTCTGCTAGATGGCAGAGGCTGTCTCATTCTTAGTCACAGTGTCTTTTCAATGAAATTATTGAGGTTTCAGTGGTTACACTTTCTCCACATTCATCGCTTGGATAAACAGTGACATATGAATTTCAAATATGATTTGTATGATTGTATAAATATTCAAGTTATGGAAATACCATTAAATAATTTATTAATAGACTATTGTTAAATTTGATGAAAATAATCATGATGCTGGGTTGTATCAATCGGGATCAACACTATTTGAATTAGCTGATCATTTCTAGCCTATTTAGGATTGAAATTAATCTCGCTCGGTGCAACCCAGCAAAATAAATTTATCAGGTTCTAGGGTCTGTTTTATAAAAGTTAGAAGTCCTGTTATAAGGGAAAAAGGCAGATCTACACTAGACTTACGAATTTATTTCATATCACACTATTCCATTCATGTCTAGTGTATGACCGTACTCTTCCGGTTTCACAGGACTTCTAAAGGTCAATTCCCACATTGAGGACAACGACACGACGACGACATTCTCATTTCGTTATGCGCATGCGTCACCAGACAAATCAGAGCGTTGGCTGGTGACGCATGCGCAGAACGAAATGAGAATGTCGTCGTCGTGTCGTTGTCGTCAATGTGGGAATTGACCTTAAATGTTCATGTAACAGGCCCCTGGCCACATGAATTCTATGGCAAGAGGTAGCCGGCAGTTAGGCATCTTAAGGGCACACCCACACAATGCATTTTCCATGCATTCTATGCATTGTGTATATGGCATTTGCAGTACAATTAAATGGGAATATAATTCCCACGATGCAATCAAATAAATCAATTTATTGCCTTAAAAAGAATATAAATGCCATAAAATGCATGAAAAACGCATCGCATGGTTGCGCCCTAATGCTGAGAGTGAAAGAAGAAATTCCAAATTGCATTAGGGATAATACCTTATTTTTGAGAAAGAAGACACCCAAATTGTTGCAAAACAACAGATTTTAATCCAAATAAGGTCATCCATGGATTAAAATCTGTTCTATCCTTAAGTCCTTAAATTTTCTAGTACTGTACTTACCATCGTCTGAGATAGCATTTTTTCATTATAGCAGCTATTTTCCAATCTAATAAAATTCTTGTTTTATCAGCTTAATTTCGTCCAGACATTTGAAATTACCTTTCATACGGCATTTCGCCATCCGCTAAAGAAATTCTACTACATCTCTTAGATGCTCCTGGTTGTCTGGTAGTCGGCGAGCCCTAAGCATGCTATTTTTTGAAATATCCTTTCTTGAAAATGACAAAGTGGAGCAAGCTGCTGCATTTTTCATAATAATTATGAAGGTGGGTTTTCTATAGAATTTAAGTGTGGATTTTTCATCAATTGCATCTGGCAACGCTGGGTCGGGCTCCGCTGCGGCACTCGGTCGCAGTAACGAAAACCCACCTTTATCTTTCATATATATATTTTTTTGTTTGTCAATGGCTCAACAGCCCTATGTGGGCTTAGGCTGTATTGAATGATTGCTTTCAAGGTCAATTCACACATTGACCGACAGCAGCATTTTCGTTATGCGCATTCATCACAGAATCTGAAATTACAGAAGGAAGCCGAGCATTCGTCAACAACGATGGACATGGACCAATCAGAGCATTGAACTCGTGACGCATGTGCAGAACGAAATGCTGCCGTCGGATCGGCGTTGCGTCGGATCATGTGCGTGAATATTGACCTCTACTCTACATAGAATATGATATTCATACATGCTTGGTGATTTTTTGGGATAATCCCTTGTAAAGTTCGAATAATTTTTCATTGAGAATAATCTATTATTTTTGAGATAGAAATATATTATTTTTCAAAGACTGAATCTATCTATAACTTACTCTAGACCTAAATATTATTGCATATGATGATGAATTCAATCTAGTATTGAACATTATCTGGGGTATTAAGAAGAAAAAATATCACATATTGTTTTGTTTCCAAAATATAGTTATAATTTCACAATAAAGGTTTGAATGATGAAATACATGAACAGTATCACAAATTTCAAAAACTTAAATATTCGCCTATAAATTGGCAAGCAAATCGAACAGGTACCTACAAACCAATTGTCAATCAAATGTATTGAACTTATTTTTTCATGTTATAATAAATTGAATAGATTCGACTACACCTATTGAATGATCTCAAGACACCAATGTTTCGTTTAAAAGTGCAAAGACTTTCAAGATGCATAAATAGTGTCTGATGGTTTGTAAATATGCTGAAAACAAAACCAAAATGAGAACTCTTACTCTTGGATATTATTCACTTCTGCCTTCCCATAATGTCGATATTTTATAATACTTGACACTGAATATTGTTAGTTTATTAAAAACGAGCCTAAAATTGAAACATTTCTTTGAGTCTTTGGCCCTCGTTTAGTCATTTCAGTAAGCAACTTCAGTCTATGCCTTCTTAAATAATATATTTTTTTATAATAATAGTCATTATTAATATATTGCACTCGATTGATCTATAGTCCCTTCTAAATGGAAAAATACAGTTATTGCGACAACGCGCCCTCATAGAACAATCTGTGCTCTCTTTACACTAGTGTAGATTCATTAAATTCGTATTCGAAATAATCAACACTAGTGCAAAATTATTATTTATAAATATTGTTCCAAGAGATCAGAGATCGATTTGTCGCAAAAACTGTATTTCTTTTCAAAAATTTAGATTGGTCTCTCAGTCACATCACTGCAATTCTTTAATAATAGTAGTGTTAGACTTAGAGCGTTCCATCGATAAGATTCCAACATGATAATCATAATAAGATTATGGAGTTTGTTATTCAACTCGAATTGGCGATGAGCGACATGTTATTCTATTCTATTTATTCAACGGTGCAATTATAAAATTCTAGAAAGATATAGGTAATTTAACCGGGCTTAACAAATGTTAAATGGATTTAATAAGTTTACAGAAATTCGTAAAAACTGGACATTTAATCAGAACAATTTATAAAATCTTACTTTAGTTAAGTTCCTATTACTGTTAATCGTCTCCAATAAAATCGACAACCAAATCAGGTAAACTTCAAAATCTTTATAGAGTGATACAATGACTAGCGAATTATTGCAACATTGAAAATAATTTGTTTCATTGTTGAGCTCATAAACTATAAATCCTGAAATCAACTCGCGCTGAATGTCATAGTGTAGGGATGCAACTGAATAGATTTGGCTTTTTGAACAAAGCATACAGTAGATTATTCCTCTGCCGGCTATTATATGATGCGAGCAGAGAATAGAGTGCATCATAGTCAGAATTGAAGCATGATAATACTTCAGAAGTGAAAAACCTTACATCTGGGAGGAGATTCATAATCTATAATAGGTAATAATTATAATAGGTAGGTAAGTTTCTAGAAAAATAATTATAGAACGTTTCAATAACATATGAATGAGTGATAAGCAAGAATCTGTTCACTCATCCAAATAATAACTATAAATTTTCAATGCAGTGCAATTCTCAAACTTCCTTAACTGTGAATAAATTTCTAAGCTAACTTTAATTGTAGGTACTCAAATTTTAGCACAACAAATTTTCATAGCAAACTCAATTATTTTCATTGTTGCTCAACCAATGTCACTTTAGATTTCTCAAACAAATTATGGGTAACAAATCAATTAATTTAAAGCCTTCTTAATTTAATGATTGGATTTTGAAAATCAGGGGCCTGTTTCATCAAAATTGAATTTCTATAATATTGGAAAAGACGAACCAACACTAGACCTGAATAGGACGGTGAACCATGTAAACAATTCATATGTCCAGTGTGTTCGCTTATCAATGAAACATAGAAGCACGTTGCAGTACTTTTTGACAATTCAATCAATTTTATTGAAAATTAATAATAGTTCCTGTAAGTTGGGTTCTGCTAAACGCGAAGGTTAATAAATGTTTATGATCCTGGGTCCTTTAAAGTCCCTGCAGAACAAAGGGAAAATCACACTAGACTTCTATGTTTCAAGTCTAGTATGTGTCAGCCTTTCAATTTTATAGCTTACTTTGTTTGTAGTTTAGTCCATAGCCAAGCCAACTTTTTGTTACTTAAACTACCGAGACAACGCTTTCTTAAGCTGTTTGTCCTCGATAAAATTTCTCATCCAATCCTTTAAATAAACAATCTTGAACCAACAGCTAATCAGGTAAGGTGCCCATACATATAGCAGGATTATTTCAACTTGTCAGAAAACAGCTAATTTAATATCAGTAAACGAGCGTTCATCAATCAGTTGTTTTCTGACAAGTTAAAATAATCCTGCTATACCTGGAACCATCATCTGTTATTTCAAGGTTATTTTATTGAATAGAATTGGATGAGAAATTTGATCGTGGACACACATCTATCAGTTACCCAACCCAACACTAACAAAATTTTTGAAATGATTTTTGAAAATAAATGATTTTAAGGACACATCTTGATTGTTGATCAATAATTATCAAAAATCATTTTTATAACCCCGTATTACTTCTGAAGGCATATTAAATTAAGGCATATTTGGAGGCATATTAAATTGTTGCATTGCACTATATAGCTGCTTAACACAATGTTATCCAGCAGTTCTTTGTTCCCATCACTGGGTTGCGAAGACTAGCTTATGGTTGAGGTGTCAATGTGCTAACCACACGTTACATCTTTTCTGGTTAATGATCATTCACCTCTGCTGATTCAGTCAAGTGGATGTGAAACTGGCAATCAGCTGGTAGGCCTAAGCCTACATAGGGCTGTTGAGCCATTGACAAACAAACAAAATTACTTCTGAATTTTCAAGAAACAGGCCCCAGCAGGTTTCACTACTATACTCGTAATCAACAACCTCTTCCGTTTACAATGTAAGGAATAATTTGAGAACTGCACTACACCAATTCATTCAACAAGGGACCGATCACATCAAACAGCTAAAAGATAAGATTACATTAGTAGTTTCTATATACAACAAGTAGGTACAAAATAAGAGTGTATGTTGGTAGTGGTGCACTAAGCATCGTGAAATACTTGTGTGACTTTTCCGATGCCCTTGGTGCGGCCCTCGCGAAAGAGGAGGCGGGCGCCGACGCGGACGAACTCCGGGTGGCGGAGGAAGCGGAAGAGCACCGACGCCTGTTCGTTGGTGTGGATGCCGCCGCCGGCCGACATGATGCCCTCCATCACGGCCGTCTGCCGCACGTTGCCGATGTGCACCGTCGTCTGGAAGCCCGGGTAGATCGTCGTCGAGTGGAACAGCACGCTCACTGTTGCCTACAACAACAAATCATTCAAACCTATTAGAACGCGAATAGGTGAAATTACCTAAACCAAGCATTGAAAAATAAATTCTAGTAACTAAATCTAATGTACAGTTGAAAATAGAAATATGATGTTAAAAAATTATAAAATAAAATCTAATCTTACTAAGAAACTCATGCATTTCTAATAAGAGGTAACTAACACCAGCGGTCAAAGCTTTAAATTAGGTAAAATTACCTAAACCAAGTATTGAAAAATAAATGCAAGTAACTGAATCCAATTTATTTGAAAATGAACAACTGGTGTTACTAAATAATATAATAAAATCTAAAATTACAAAGAAATCTCATGTAATTGTAGATTGATATTCTGATTGATATTCTATCGAATGGAATTTATTTTATTCTGTCTCCAGTATTATTGTTGCATTATTATAATGTTTTCTGTTATTTACATGTGATTAGTCTTCTATATTGCTCGGTATTTTGCACGTTCCAATAATAAATAGTTTGTGATAGCAACTCATTTGTATGACAATTTGAATTTCGAACAAATTAAATAATTTATTTATTTATTTATTAAGTTACATTATTTATATTACATATTATTTATATATACATATTTATAATGTATATAAATATGATAAATGTTGGGATGCAAATGAATTAAAATTTGAAGTTTAAACCACGGATTAATATTGTTGTAACTTGTATTTTTTGTGTTATCTGATAACTCATTTTGTCTTGTATAGTTTTATTCTGGTTGAGAAATTCGTTGAACAGTTACTGACCTGGAAGAAGAAGCATCCTTTTGGATTTTCTTGCGGTGACACGAGCACCATGCCGGCGCGGATCGGACACGGCGCCGCGTCTATGCTGAGAGACGCACTCTGGCTGGCTCGGACCATGCGGCACGGCGCTTTGTTCCTGTGAATCGATTGCACTTCGACCGTCGCGAATTCGCCATCATCCATTGGACCTGCATAATGCATCCACAATTATTATGCTAAACGCTTATCAACATTTATTGATACATTCTTCATTACCCACGCACAAGCTTAGAGATCATATTATGGGCATCATCCTCAGCAAAAAAAAAAAACATCATTAAGCATTGTTATAAAAAGACATCGTATTAAGATGCGGATTGTAAGTAGGAAAACTACTTTCAACGCCAATAATAGATATAGCACGATCCATTTAACTTGTCAGAAATCAGCTGTTTCGGTAATAATTAAACAGTGACATCGACACAATAATCAAAAGGCTTAAAAGTCTTAAAGACCTTTAAAGTCTTCAAACGATCTTTTTAAAGAAGACCTTTTTAAAGAAGACCTTTCAAAGAATACGTTTTTAAAAGACCTTTTCAATTATCTGCGAGATTCATCATTTGTAGGTTAAGTATTGTTGAGATATTGCTCGTTAAAATCATATGTTTTCTGACAAGTTAAAAGAATCCTGCTATATAATTCATACACTTTGCTACGGCACGTCGACTGGAAATCAATTATTGAATAATTGTAATTTTTCTGCAGAGGAATAAATTATTTATTTATTTATTATTGTCATTACAACTCAATACAATTTTCAAAGTTGTATTTAACTATCAAAACAAAAAATGTATAATATTCATCCACCATCCACAATACAATAGGCCTACTATGAATGGATTCTTACTAACTTTCATCATTGCAAAAAACTGCAATAAGGTAATTTCTTGTAAGACCAGGTGCCTTAACCTGATATAGGTGCCATAATTTCAACAGCTACATTAAATGGACTGGTGATTCGAATTAAAGCACCATTTCGATTTCTTTGCCTTTTCTAGGTGCCAAATGTTTTAGCTGTATCTCGTAATAGGATACGTATTTGGAAACTAAATCAACAAACTCGAGTCAATTAATTTTAACAGCTAAGTTAACATTAAATGGACTGGTGATTCGAATTAAAGTACAGTATATACAATGTGGAATGACAATGAGAGAATGATGAATTTACAAACCTATTAGCAGACTTGTATTCTCGGTGATGACCCCCCTTGTTAGAAGTCCACCAACAACCGTTCCCACTTCAGGTACCCTGAAGGTTTCGTCAATTTGAAATTCACATCTTTCCTGTAAACCAGAAACAGAATCCCACTTGAAATTAACCACCAATTATACTCTCTAGTAGATTGAGCTACAACCGACTAATCAACGATGAATTCCCAAATTAAATTGAATCATCTTTATTCAGCAAATGGAAAAATAATTCTTTATTTTGACAAAATAACATGAAAGTTGCATTGTAGACTATAGAAATATTATAAACAATACTAAGTAATAGAAATAAATGATATACTTTAATTTATAACACATAATTTAAACTGAAATAAGATACAGCTTGCTCATATAGCTAGTGCAATTCGATTGCAAGAAAATTTCAACTTGACCTATTTTAATACATCATTATTGGATGTTATGCAATTTTTATAGTAAAGACATTGCTATTCACTCTTATAACATAATCGCTTCTGGTGAGGATAATTCAACTTTACTACAATTTGTCAAATAAGATGATTTAGCCTAATGAGGCTTCTGACTTTCTTGAAACAGATTTAGTTTCTAGATTACAAAAATAATAAATAAATTCAATTTCAAATACAAATTTTCGTTAGTTGAATTTCAATTTAGAATGCCTAGTATCAAAACCTGCCTGAAAACCAGGCCTCACACACATGTTAATTCAGTATAACAAAAAGCATACCCTCTACGTACAGCGTTTTGTAACCTAATACTGTTAGTTTTTGAAAATAATTATAAGTCATCATATAAATATTACCTGTTCTAATCGTTCTTTTTCTTTGAGTGAGATGCCAGGAGGTAGTACGTGTAGGAACCTTGTGAGAAGATCGAGTCCATCACCCTTCACACTCGACACGCAGAATATCGGCACAACGTCATCATTCATTTGGCTAGAGCCCGCCGTAATCACATCGTCCAGGTCGTTAACGATCATTGCAGTCTGCAACAATAATCACACCATTGAAGACATGTTCGACTTCGAATGTAACAAATAATACATTAAAAGCTCAAGGAGAAATAATGATCTATGATGAGCATGAGATGAAGTGTGAAGCGGCCCGTTTTCACACGTTGCCTAAAGACTCTGCCGTTGAAAGGTTGTCATTGATTAGTTTCTCAAATTTTAGAAATGGGTATTTATTCGTATAAATGGTATCATGGTATCTACTTTATTATCTACTGGTATTATGGCCTTGACATCTATTCTTACAAATTTTCCATTTATTTTATAAATCAATCGACTGGTAAACGCTATTAGACTGGAATAGCCAGTAGCCAATGGCTAACTGAATAGTTACTCTCTTTTGTAATCATATTATACGTATAATTATTATAGTATTGTAATTATATTGTATTGTATCACACCCTTACTCCTTGCATCCTTCCTCAACTTCCATGAATTGAAAGTCTTCCTATGACATGGATATCCATAGTTGGGAGAACTTTCGATTCACAACCCTTTTTTCCACCACATCTTTTTTTTTTTGGATTAGCATTCTTTCTATTGTTTTATTAAGTTTTCATGTTATTGTTGTATTGTTTGATGTACGTTATGTTGTTTTACTGTATGTTATTAGCAGTTTTTCTATTGTTTTATCAACTTTTCATGTAATTATTGTATTGCTTGATGCATGTTATGTTTGTATATTGTTGTGTATGTGAAATAAATAAATAAATTAGCAAATGTTATTAAAAATGATTCACAAATTTTATAAATATACTGTTAACCAGCCAGACGATAATCTATTTTCGATACCCTAATTCTGTGATGTCACTAATGAAGCCATTTAAAAAAAATTACAATTATCACACCTACAAATTCATAAAATTTACACTTTCACCTTGTAATGAGACAGTCCACTGTTCAACCCGGCACAGTTGTTCCCTTAACTCACCTTCCTGCAGCCGGATGCATTGAGGAGAGCCTTGAGGCAGAGCACTGCTTCATCAGGAGCGACCAGATCAGTCTTGGTGACGACTATGAAGAAAGGTACGTCGAGTGCTATTGCCAGCGCCAGATGCTCCCTCGTCATGCCCAACACGCCTGCTCTCCCGCTCACCACCAACATCACGTGGTGCGGCCAGTACCCTTTAAACAAACACAATAAAAATATTATTGTCAAACCTTTTTTGAGGGCGATGCCCACATGAGCTCTAGGCTTGTAGATAATAAGGTAATAGGAGGGTGATGACTACTTCAACGAATAGAGATTCTAGACGAATATAAATCTTACCTCAGTTTCTATCAGGATAAAATGTGATTTCATAATGTAAATCAATATTTGAAACTATAAATTTAAATATCAGGTACAGGATAGTGCATGGTAAAGAGAGCATGTTTTTCAAAGTGTTATAAGAAAGTTTATTTTAATCATACATTTATCTTACTTACTACGAAATACTAAGCAAATAACCTAATTTGAGAATTTGTATGAAAAAATCCAAAACACTCGAGCATTTTTTATAAATTACACAGGAAAGATGGCGCCCTTAATGCGTTGATGCTCATTAAAAGCCTCAAATTGGTCCATAACTTTTGATACAGCAGCAATTTATTCATGTATTGCAGTAATCTTCAATTGAACTATATTTACGACAGTAAACTTTGAATTCAGTGAAGAAGAATCACATGTGAATACGCTCGACTTGAAACTCTCTACTAAAGCTCCGTTGAATGACGATTGCAGATTTATTCTATTTGAAATAGTGTTCAACAGCAAATACGCAATGTTGCAAGGTCAATTGCGCAATTGTTACTGAAACTGGATACTTTAACCTACAAAATGGTGTAGCTCGGCGGTCACAGACAGCTCCACTCCACTGATACTATCCTATTCAAATACATGCGTTCTTTTTGCGCCATTCTGTATATGAATATCAAAATTAACTGGCGTAAACTCATGAATAGGACAAAAATCATTGGAATGAACTGTTTGGTATCGAATGTGTTACAGATTTGACACCTAGTAGATCATATAATTATTATCTTATGCGTCGGTCACACTAGCTAGCTCATCTTCAACATGATACGAACTCTGGGTAACTGACATACAAATTTAATCCTGTTCCTTATCTGGTTATGGTATAATTTTAAATTACCTTGATACAGTAAGGGTTACCTTGATATGTAAGGGTTGTAAAAACACTCATAACAGCTAATGATAGGATAAATAATTAATTTCAATGCAGTCAGAAAGAAATATTGAACTAAAGGTACGACAAAAATATGCAGTATATACAGCACTTCATTACAAATAATGTAATAAACCCCCTAAAAATAACCTTTATAATCTTTACCCAGATTAACTTCAAAACCTATAATTTAGTTTATTTTGCAGTAATTCAATCACTGGAAGCAGAACTGTAACATTATGAATGTCTTTTTTTATTTTCGGCTAAAAATTCCAAATCATTTCACTGATATTTTTGGTGCGTTTCGCTTTTATAATGACTTTAAATTTCAATTTGATGACTCATAGTTTTCAAACTTTGGAGAATATTTGTAATTAATAGTGAATGTTGACTTTTATTTGGAATATCTATGAAAATTAGGAAGAGAAGACGTTTTGGACGTTCTGTCTGTGTTTTCATCGTGAGTTCATTTTTATTTCTCGTATTAATAAATTATCATGTTTCTTATAGGTAATCAATGACTACCATACCAGAATTCATTACAGTAAAACATTCTAAAACGAGTTTGATAGATAGAACCTGCCAAAACAGAGTAACTCAATAAAAATGGGGGTCAACACTTATCCAGAATGGAGAGTTCATTAACGAGTAAGAATCTAATTAAAAAAAAAAAACAGAATTCAAATTGCTGTCGTTTTAAAGCTGTGCTGTATCCGATTTCAATTACCTGTTAATCCTTGTACTGTCGTCCTGAGGTACTTCCTATGTCCGGCCAAATCCATAAAAGTCACTAATTTGCTAGATCTTTCACATATCTCTTCTGAAGTCATAACCTCATTGTAGTTAATCACTTCGCCCTGTTGAAGACATTTCCATATCAAACAAGCAATTGCAACACCTGGATATATGCAAAATACCAGTTATTGAACCTTGATATTGATGTAAACAACTGAAATTCTAAAGTAAGTAATAAAGAAGTCAGAAGAGTTATATTTTGAGTAGATCTAAACAATAACAAAATATTAATTACATTCGAAGGAATAAATAACAAACAAGTTTTGAAATGAAGAGAACGTTGAAACAGTCTCCATCATCCATGAGATTATGAGAATTATATTTATTATTACAAGAATTATGTTTCACGTACGACTATTTTACTTCAATTGAAATCAACTATTTCACCACGTTGAGAATAAGTTAGACTCAAATACATTAATAAATAGTTTTGAACATCGATAAACTATTAGGTCGATAGTTACTAATGTTACTAATCAATACTATTGCTACTATTCGATTTGTTCAATGATATAGTGAATGAATAGAACCAAAGAGCCTCAATGACAATCAAATTGTTCAAAATTTTACAAACAAACAATACTTGGAATTATCAACATTTTGAGTCAAAACGTAGTAACATTTTGAGCATCAAAACTCGAAATTAACGCAAATCCTTTCTGTAGTTAGCACACAATTTGGGTTTTTTGCGTACTTTATTGGTAGCCCAAATTCAAGATTAATAATTATTTATAAATTAAGCTCATAGTTTGTCAATTATAGCTAGTTTAATCTTAAATATTGTTTGTCAAAGTCAAAGAAGAGCTCAAGCGGCAGGAAAGGGTAAAGTCGATAAATTGAGTTAGAAGACAGGGCCGAAAAAGTAGGAATAAAGAATGTTAGAAGGTCCTTGATTCCCAACGAAAAATAAGGATGAGGAGTATGAGGGGGAAAAGGTTTGGGAGAAAGAGGAAAGAAGGAAGAGGAAAAGCAGAAGAAGAATACGAAGAAGGAAGAAGATGACGAAGCAAATATGATGAACAACAAAGATAATTATTAGGAGGAAGAGGAGCAGGAAGAAGTGAGGTGGAGGAGGAGCAAAATTAAAAAGATTAAGAAGGAAGAAGGACAAGAGGAAGACGCAAAGAAGATAGACAATGAAAAGTAAAAGGAGGAGCAGGGAAAGGTGAGGAGAGAAGAAGGAGCAGGAAGAGGAGAAGAGAGTAGGAGTAGAGGAGAGGAAAGAAAAAAAGAAGAAGAGGAGAAAGAAGGAAAGAAGGAATAGGAGGAGGAGGAGGAGAAGAAGTGAAGAAGAGTTAGCTCAAGTTTTGTTCGTTTGAAAACTTCAAGCTGCTACCATTTTCTTCTACTTCGCGTGTTCTCTTGAGACAAAAGGAGCGTTAGGGGAAAGAAGAAGAAAAAGGAAAATGAGAAGAAGAAAAAGTAAAATGAGAAGAAGAAAAAGAAAAATGAGAAGAAAAAGAAAAATGAGAAGAAGAAAAAGAAAAATGAGAAGAAGAAGATGAGTAGGACGAAGAAGAAAAAAGGAGGAAAAGCTGAAAGAAGTAGAAGAATAATATGAGACCCGATTGTGTCAGTGACTGACCTGTTCGTCGAATCCGAGTATTTCGTGCGATATGGACGACGTGCGACCGGACTGCACCTCGTGCAAATGGCGGAACATGTTGAGACGGGCCCGTCCGCGGCCGTTGTCCAGCTGGCCCTGTGTCAACACGCCCAGCAGAGTCGACTTGCCCGCGTCCACGCTGCCCATCACCGCCACGCGCACCTCTATGTTGTGCTGGTCATCCGGCACCTGTACAGTAACAATAAAGCAAGCACAACATGAAATTTAATATTGTAGTGAAAAGCTGAGCTAGACAGATAAATATTCTTTCTTCAGCTCAAGGCTCACCTCATTGCTGGTCTACATTTGATGACAACTGTAAAAAAAACTATCAAGCTGCGTTAACACAATACCAGTCGACTGGTTTTCACTGTTATTTCTGAAATTATAGGTAAGGTGATGAAGATAATAGGTAAGGGAATTGGTAATAGGTGACCGCTGGAGGCTGGTTGCAGTGCATCCTGGGCTTACGGCTAAAGTCTGCTACAACAATGCAACAGTCTATAGCACGATCCATTTAACTTGACATAAATCAGCTGTTTTGGTAATAATTAAACAGTGACTTCGACACAATAATCAAAAGGCTTGAAAGTCTTAAAGACCTTTAAAGTCTTTAAAAGACCTTTTTAAACAAGACCTTTCGAAGAATAACATTTTAAAAGATCTTTTCAATAATCTGCGAGATTCAGCATTTGTAGGTTAAGTATTGTGATATTGCTCTTTGAGACAGCTGATTTCTGACAAGTTAAATGGATCCTGCTATACCAGTCGACTGGTTTTCACTGTTATTTCTGAAACTATAGGTAAGGAAACTCTTACTTATTCTTACAATAATAGTACATCCTATACTGTATTATGAGTGACATTGCCATTGCCGTTGCCACATTGCCAGTCTACTGCGACCCAGTCAACTAATTTTTAGGTCACTTCTAAAATTTTCGGTACAGAAACGCTAATTATCTCTTTAACATTGTATTACAAATAACATTAGAGTATTATGGCACATAAATATAATTCATTCTAATAAATTATCCATACACAATACAGTAATTCTTATAGATAAGTCTACTAAAGTCCTAGAGATAATTTCTTCCAACAAGAATCTGTGGAGGCTAGTTACCTCCACCGATCTCTGTAGAGTTAGTCGAAATAGGTAGAATCTGACCTGCTCGGGAATGAACGAGCGTTGTCACTGCATTGGTCATGCATATTTTTGAATAATGAAACAAACTGGTGTGATGGACAAAAATATTAAAAGGACCCTATTAGGTTTAAAGTAGACAACGTGGTGGGTTGGGGACGTTCTTTAGAAGAATAGCTCTATTGAAGTACTGTTTAAACGGCTAGCAGGGTTGTATACTGCAGGCGTTGTGGTGGAAGTGGATAGTAGAGGAGAGAATATCGGATCTCTCACTCTGTTTTTGTCTGTCATGTCGGAAGAATTTTCTCTCGGACTTTAGTTGGTTTGGTTGTTAGTCAAACTTTTTCCCAATCGACTTATTTATAAGAATTATGAAAATAAATTCAAGATAATGAATGTCATTTATGATTTCATAATACAGTACTTCAATGTTACCTATAATACCATTTTCAATAGAAATGAGCGTTTCTCTACCTAAAATTTCAAGTAATAACCCCCTTGGTAACCCCCAAGTAATAACCAGTTCAATGGATCCCAGTCGACTTAGACCGCCTGCTAACGTTTGTCAGCTCCCTTATTCTCATTATTTATATTCTAATGTTTTTGAGCTCACCTTGCGAACAAGTACTTCAGCCACCTGCCTCGAGTCTTCGACAATTCTCTCGCGCAGCACGGTGGTGGTGGCTCCCAGTGTGCTTGCCATTTGCTCGAGGGTCTCCAGACTGGCCGTCATCTCTTCCTCTGATAGGCCGGTCAGCAGACCGCTGTCCTCTACTCCAATCTCATAGATCGCTTCTCCATGTCCTTCTCGTAATCTCCATTTCATCTAGAAAAAGTGAAAAATAAGACATGAGTCTCAGAAGAAAGATAATGATTGATAGGGGAATAATGACTTGATGTTTTCAATTAGTTAATGATAAATTTGTCGTTCTTAATGATACGTTTACACGTTTTCAAAGGACTAACCAATCGACAGGTAGGCAAGTGCTCAATTACTGAAATTTTAGGCATGGGAACGCCTTTATTCTAACTCATTTATACTTTAAAAAAATTGTATTATGATTTGCATTTATAAATTTACAAGCTGTCCCGGCGAACTTCGTATCGCACTCTTCCCCCCCCCCCCAAATGTCCCCCCTTCATGCCACCCCTTAAAAAATGTCTTTATTCTTTATTCTTAAAAAAGTAATTTTATTTTATTTAATTTTTATTTAATTTTTATTCAATTTTTATTTAATTTTTATTTAATTTTTATTTTATTTTTATTTTTATTTTATTTTCATTTTATTTTATTTTATTTTTATTTTTTTTATTTTATTTTTATTTTATTTTATTTTATTTTATTTTATTTTTATTTTATTTTTATTTTATTTTCATTTTCATTTTATTTTTATTTAATTTTTATTTTATTTTATTTTATTTTATTTAATTTTTATTTAATTTTTATTTTATTGTTATTTTATTTTTATTTTATTTTTATTTTATTTTATTTTATTTTTATTTTATTTTTATTTTATTTTATTTTTATTTTATTTTATTTTATTTTTATTTTATTTTTATTTTAATTTTATTTTATTTTTATTTTATTTTTATTTTATTTTATTTTATTCTTATTTTTATTTTTATTTTATTTTTATTTTTTTTTTTAATTTTATTTTTTCCGTTCTTCAATTTTTATCAGTCCTATTCTAATTAAATGAATTTTTTCATATTTATTTATTTTAATTTTTCATTTTAATTTATTTTATTTTTTTTAATTTTATTTCCGTTCTTCAATTTTTATCAGTCCTATTCTAATTAAAAGAATTTTTTCATATTTATTTCTTTCTTTTAATTTTTTTTTATTTTTATTCCGTTCTTCAATTTTATTATTAGAAACAATCAAAAATGCGTAATCCGAACGATAACAAATTCTTAATAATTGATGATTGTAGCGTAAAAAATAATTAGAGTAGAAAACCTATAGCAAAAAGAAATGGTCCAGAGCGGGGTTTGAACCCGCAACCTCTAGGTTATCACGCAGAGACATTTGCACTGAGCCACGGAGACTAAGGATATGCTGGCTAATTAATCTGATCTTAAATTGCGATCATCTTTCCGTTGTAGGTACACGTTCGTGCCGGCAAGTTTGAACGTAGCTCTATGAAATATTTGATAGGTTATGTCATTAATGTAATAACTATTTATTAATTATAAAGGGATTTTCTTATATTTTAATAGATATTATGTTAACCAGTGCTTTAAAAATTCAAACGAATCCAAAATCATCTAAATCGGTTCAGCCGTTCTCGAGTTTGTAACAGCCCCACGTTGGGCGCCATGTGTAACAGCCCCACGTTATGGCGCCATGTGTAACATTACTTTGTTGTGGGTCATGTGTGTAACGCTATTATTTTTATGTTGTATGTCCCGTGACGTCAGGATCAAGCAAATATAGTCAAATGTGTCACAAGATAAGGGAGAGCTAAGTGATGGACTATAGTCACGCATCAAAGACAAGATCTCAATCCACTTACGTAACACACTTGGCTAAGCATACTCCTTACGTGACTGGGCATGTCAAAATTTGGCCTTGCAAGGGCTCATCCAGGATACTGATATTTTCATAAATTAAATAAATTTAATGTATCAATTGGGATTGCCAAGACAGGTGCAAGAACGACTAGAAAACCCAGTAATTAGGTGAAAAACTTGGAGTATATTCTCCTGTTCCTTTAGAACACACAACTTGGACAATTAAATGAATTTTACAAGTTTCGTAAATAATTGTTAATAACAATAAATAGCTTGTTACAAAAATTTATGTTTTCGGTAGAGCGTAGGTGTGGGTATTTTGCCTGGCAAATAAGATTGTACAAAATCTCTAAAATTATGAATGTCTTAAATACTAGACCATGAGCTCATGTTTCTATGCTTCACGCAGTATGATAATTTTTCCCACTATTTCACTTTAAAAGAGGCTTTTCGCGCCTTTGGCCAAAGGATTAATAAAACGGATCACTCACAATATTAGCGATGCTTCGACGTTGGTTACCGTATCCTGGTTTAGGCAGCCATCTCAGGGTAGATTGGATTCCGTATGTCATCTCACGATACTGCTTGGCTCTGGACCATGGTTTATAACATTTCCGCGACTTTACATGAATTTAATCAATTATACATTGCCACAGCTTAATATATCACAGCTTGAAAACATTAAGATTGAAAATGAAACTGATTACATTTTAAAACAGTTAAACTGCACGTATGTGCTCAAAAGTGACTGCTCTCTAAGGAGTCTCAAACGGAAGAGAGTTACCCTTGCTAAAATTCAAGGAAACAGAATTTTCAATAGAACATTCTAGAATTTTAATGAAATGCTGGGCTGTGATTGGTCAATTTAATATCGTGTTTTTGTCGTCAGTACAATGCACAAAGTAGTTCCAACATTTAGCTACAATAACCATTTAAATAATATGCGATATATTATATATAATACAAAATAACATATAGGACGTTAAAATCCTTTCAATTTTTATTTTTATTTTTGGAAGATGCCTTTAAAAATATTCTTTACTTTTCAACTCCACTGCCAAATTCAAAAGGTGAACTGAAAGTTTATTGCTAAATTAATATACATCCAAATATTTTATGCTATAAAAATAACTGACTCCTAAAATAGTATAATCTCATATACAACAAATATTTCCAAAATATATTGCTATGTTCGTGAAACCACCGAAGATATGAGACCTGTATATACATTATTTCACCGGCTTGGGATGATATTTTGGTGAGTACAAATAATAATATGCATTATTTAATAGCAAGTTAACATATGTGGATTAAGTATTTATACATTTTATAAATAATTGATGAATCATAATTTTTCCAATGATTTTATTGGCATTGACATCTTTCAGTAGATGATCCATATAAGCAGTGGTGTGTTTTGATATTTTTGGATGAAGGTTATGGCCATCTTCAAAATTTGGATTTTCAATTACATAAATTAACATCAAAGAATACAAATAAATATACAATGTGATATGAGTCAGAGACTTTTGGTGGTGAGTCGGAGCTCGCTTCCTTGTTATCATTATTTTATCAATATTGAGTACTGCTAAATTAGGTCAGCTTACCGTTAATTGTGCTATCTATTATAATACCAGCACTTAGTGGTCATTGACAATATTTTATTGAGGCTTTATTTGGTTGCCAGAATTTGTATCGTGACAGAAGCCCCTATAGTTATATAAATGAGCGAATAAATAAGCTTTTAATAAGCTGCAGATAGAGCGAGTTTGTATAACCATACAAAGAAAACGAGGCCAATTTTCTAAGATCTCACATAACATAAAGAAGGCTCTAAAAATATGTGAACACAACTGTCTCATATTAGCTTACCTTCCGACTCGAATTCGGCACGGAAACATTCTACGTTACCTACTCATAAGATTTACAGAAGCGTAACATCTAATCATGGCAGTGATTTACAAAAAATCAAGCATTTAGCTGAGAAAAATAGAGCAAAGATAATACATCTAAAAGAGCAATATGAGAATTCAAAAGTTGGCGGCTAAAACAATACTATGATGACGACATGTCAAACCAAAGAGTATGCCAGGTGTCGAAGGAATCTCTACAAGCGCTGATGCACAAAAGGTATGTGAGGTTATCTCAGATGACACTCGAAAATACAATACAATTCAAACTCATAAGTTCTGCTAGACAATAAATGACATAAATAAGGCTCTCAAACAATTTACACAGATAGATTCACAATAACTCCGTAACTGATCTGAAGGAAATAGCAGGTAACTTAAATGGGTGCCGACTTGTTTTATCGATTGACAAAGTTATTAGCCTAGGGCTCACAATCGTAATCTGTGGTTTCACCACTTGACTCAATATTCACTGCCATGCAAACACTTATGGTTACAAATAAATAAACATTCAATAATAATATCAAAATATGTGTTAATCTTAGTTTTAACAAAATTTACTTAATAATACAGGCTACGTTATAACAATTTGATTATACACTTTCACAGCTGTGAAGTATGGGATATATACATGCTGTTTGATTTGTGTGGCCTTGGCCTATCGTATGTGTACAATATAACGTCCACTCACCCAAGTAGACATCATAACAATTGTGTTTTTGGTTATGTGCATAACGATGACTTCGTAGAAGCTAACAAAAATTCAGATATTTACTAATACTAACAAATATATGATATAATAACATAGTAAGTCTTGGAAAAGAAGGTAATTTCTTACTAATATTTGAAGTTGGTAATAATTTACCGTTAGGATTCCGTTTGGTTTGATTAGAAAATATGGCGATCGTTGGCCATCAATTATTTTATTAACATAACTGTGTATTTTTCTAAAAAGTTCAATATCACTTATTTTGCGTAATTAATACGGTCAGGCGTCGTAGTACATCCTTGGGACGATCTCTGGCTCATGTTAGTTTGAATCCTGTTGTAGAAAAATCACTTTTTCGTTTATCTCCAAACCGGAAGCATGTGGTTCTTAGGAATGATATTGTTCATTCTCTATAGTAGGGTTTAATGTTGGCGAGGTTCTCGCACCAAATAGACGAAGTGTTTTCAGGGTCTTGAAGCTGCACAGTATTTACATTTGAAACTGCTATGATACGGTGTGGTCCGCTATATAGTTCAAAAAACTTTTTAGTAAGCTTGCTCAAGGCGTCTGATAGTCTGTGTACTTTCACTAAAACTTCATCTCCAACCTCATATTTGAAATGTTTTGTTCGTTTATTGTGATATTTCATTCTGGGCTGTTTTTGTTAACTTTTCATATACCAGATGTGTACGATCCAGGTTAGGTAGGCCTGTTTGTAGTGGGTAGTCGATCAACATCTCGAGAAAGGTTAGGTTTCGTGTCCGAATATTTTTTCATAGGGTGTGTACACCGTACTTTCGTTCACACAATTATTTAAACAATCCTCGAGGAAGGGTAGATATTTTGACCATTGTTGATGTTTTTACTAGAGTACCCGCATAAATCGTGATATCTCTGCCATTTTTCGCTCAACAGGGTTAGAATTTGGATGATAAACAGACGTTCTGGATAGCTTAATGCCTTCTTGGCCCAGTATTTGTTTCCATTTTGCACTGCAGAAATATGTGGCATTATCAGATAATACTCTTTCTGGTTTACCGACGGTATTCGTCCATCTTTGTGTGATGCATTGGGCTAACTTTTCACCAGTGATTTTACTGATTGGGAATAACATGGTGTACTTTGAAAATAAGCAAGTTAATACGAATATGTATTTTTTCCTATGCTTAGCTTGTGGTAATGGACCATAAATATCAGCTGATATTATCTCAAGTGGCCTACTGGGTACCAAAGCAATCATTTCACCTCGTATGTTATATCGTGAGTGTTTTGTTTTTTGACAGACGTCACAGGCTCTTACTAGCTTTGTTATTTTTCTATCCATGTTTTTGAAATAACAAACTTGTTTCAATATTTGTTGGACCTTAAACGCCCCAAAATGCCCACATCTTTCGTGCGATTCACGTATTACATCACGTTCTAGTTCACTGGGTATGAATAGCCGCCAGTTGTATGTATCTCTGCATGGTCGATAGAACAAATATCCTTTATACAGGGTGTACTGTCTCAGGTGTTCAGGAGTATTTGGACCTGGATGTTTCAGTTGTTCAATTATGCTGGCTGTTTTATTATCACTTGACTGTGCTATTTTTATTTTTGAAGGAGTTAGCGTGTCTTTGTGTATTAGCGGTGTGATGTCAGCTGGATACGGCACAGATTCATGTTCTTCAAGCGCATAGCAACGGTATGTTGTTTCATGGGGTATGTAGCATCCATCTCTCGGGATAGAAAGTCGGCAGTTTGATTATATTTTCCGGTAGGTGAGTCAATTCCAAATCAAACTCCTGTAAAGCCAGAAACCATCGTGACAATCTATTGTTACTTAATTTCGCTGTCTTGAAAAGTGAGGGCCTTGTGATCTGTATTTACAAAGATCTTCTGTCCGAGTAACAAAGTACGATACTTGGTACACACTTCCAAAATACTCAACAACTCTTTTCTGTAACAGAATATCTGCGTTGTGCCGCATTCAACGTCTTACTGAAAAAAGCTATGACTCCTTTTTGATTATCTTCGTCAAGTTGAAATATTTCAGCGCCGATTGCATAGTTAGAAGCGTCTGTATTCAAGTAGAAAGGTTTACAGAGGTCGGGATGTTTCAGCACAACTCTATCTAGGAAAGCTTCTTTCAGTTGTCGGAAGACTTCTTCTTCTTTATCACCCCATGTCCATGGTTTATTTGATGATAGACAATGTGATAGCTGGGCAGTGAAATGAGCCATTTGTGAATTGAACCGTCTATAGAATTGCAGGAAGCCAATGAATCGTTGTAATTGTTTGCGATTAGCAGGTGATGGAAATTTTCTAATTGACTCTAGTTTGCTCGGATCTTGTGTGATGCCTTCTTTAGAAATGATGTGGCCTAGGTATTTTACTTCGAAGAACTGGCATTTTGACAATTTCAACGTCAATCCGCATTTAGCTAATCTGGAGAATATGACGTTCAAATGTTGACAATGTTCTAGGATGTTACTAGATGAGATGATGCCGTCGTCACGAGAGAGTGCAGAATTCGGCTATGTCTTGGCGCAGTGACTGACGGAAGCAACGTGGGAATACGGCCATGGCATTCCTGACTCCAAATGCCAATCTCGTAGGTTTCTGCCGTTAAATAAAATGACAGGTAATCTCGACTCTTCTTCAACTTGAACTTGCCAATAACCAGCGCTGAGATCGACAGTAGAATACACGGTTTTCCCGTGACAAGTCTGGAGCACAGTTTAGATTTTTGCGGTTGATTAACCGTCATTGTCGAGAACTAAATTCAATTGTCTCGCATCAAGGCATAGTCTAACAGTGCCGTCCTTCTTAATCACGCACACTATCGGCAAGCTATAGTGAGAAGTTGACGTCTCAATTATGCCAAGTTTTTCCATTCTACTTATCTCATCCAATGCAGCTTGACGATATGCAAACGGTATGGGATATGACTTCTTAAAATAAGATTCATGCGGTTTTACATCCAATTTGCATTTAAAGTGGTTGGCTAAACCTGGTTGTTCTGAAAATACATTTCTATTTTTCATGAACATATCACAAATTTGTTTTCGGGTGGTTTCTTCCCATTCTTCACGACTATCAATGCGATCAAATAGTTCATGGAGCAATATCTCTGTATCATCCATTGTTATTCCCTTTATCTTTCGAAAAAGTTGTAACATTCAACACTGTCATGCATGCTAATGATTCTTGCATGTGATGGAGCCCCCATTTTCTCTCTACCGGTCCATTTTGAAATATTAAATTTATTTCATGACTCGGAACACTTGAAACTTCTTTCTTAATTTCTGTAACAACAGTTGTTTTATCCTCATCATGAGTTAAATGCAATAAAGGCGGATCAAAATTTATAGTAGCCCTGAAATAATTCAGAAAATCGGTACCAATAATGATGTGTGGTCCGCTGACTGGTAACACTAAAATGTATGAGAGAACTTCTTTCCTCTATATCTATTTCTAATAGACATTGTGTAGAAACTTTCACACGACGACCTGGATTTATTCCGACAAATAAGTAGCGGTAAGTGGTAATATAGCCAAATCCACCCTACTTCTGATTCTGTGATACGAATCATTCTGTATTAAACAGCATTGCGCGCCTGAGTCTATCAGAGCATGTAACTTTATTCCACATACTTCGACCTGGATATAAGTTTGAAAAAGCATATTCGCCGATCTAGTCTCATGATCCTTCTCTTCTAGAATAGTGTCACGGAGATCTTCGCGAAACGTAGTTAGATTCTGATAACTGGTGGTATTTTCACTAACTATACTTTGAGTTGGTGATGTCATTTTACAGTCTCTTGACTTTATGGCGGGCTTAAAGCGAATATGCCGCGGATGAAAACATGCATAATGCTCAAAAGCTGTCGGCTTTTTATATCGAGCATGTTTCCTGTGAAGATGAGAGTTATGATACACTCTCTTATTTATTTTGCTCAACTGCCGTTTAACTTTGCTCTGGGCTGCCGGAATTTGAACCGTCAGAGTCTTATAAGTTTTCTCCCTTCTAGTCATGCGCGATGGTTATTGCCGGAATTTTTCCTGATGGATTATTTGATTTTCCATTTGTTTTTGATGGTGTACTAGTAGAAGGTGGTGGGTTATTATCTTTATCTGTATTAAAAGTGGTATTTGGTGATGGTGATTTATTTGATTCGTTTCTAGAACTACTTGTGTTGTTGTCTCTATTGGAGTTCATGTAATCTCGGCCATCATAGAATCTATCTTGATCATGGTATCTACGATCTTTATTTCTATTAAAATTGTTATTATTTTGATTCCTTCTGAACCCATTTTTGTTTCGGTAGTTGTTATTTGGTGGTGGTGACTCTATTTCAAAGTCCTGTGGATTATTATTTGTATTGTCAGCAGTGTTAGAATTTTCTCTTGATTGATTTGGTGGCGGGTTGGTTTGTACAAAATTATTATTATTTCTATGGTTATTATGCTGTATATTGCTTGTGGAGACAGCTTGAACACAATGAAGGTGGTTTTCAAGGTCTTTGAAACTTTTAATGGAGGCGGTGGCCAATGCTAGTTGGACGTGATACGGCATCTTCTTAAGTGCGATGTGAGCTAAGGTAATATCGGGAATCTGGTTGTCTAGCTGCGAATTTTGATAACGTAACCGTGAGACGAATGCGGTATATGTCTGACCACTTCTTCGTCAAAATTGGAGGATATTATTTTAGATAACAATTCTTGTTGTCTATCCAGGCTCCAATATTGTTCGAGGAAAGCTCTCAGAAATTCTTCTAGGCTGTTGAATTCATGTGCACGTCCATGAAGGAAGAGCAGAGGTTCCCCAATTAAAAGAGAGGATAGCCGGAATCTCCATACAGGCCAACTGATTGGAACTAAGTCCTGTACCACTTTTAGTTGTTCTGCAAACGCTTTAGGTGTCATGTGGAATTTTGTGTTATCAAATTTTCCTAATCCACTGATTAGTTGCGACACATTCTGCGTTTCGGTACCGCTACTATCTCACCTCCTCCTCTCACTCTACTCATATTCATTTCAAGTTGTGATATTTTTGTGTGTGTCTGTTTTATTTTACTATTTAAATCGATTTTAGTATCTTGCAACTCGCTGTCTAGTTGGGTGATGGTTATTTGGTGTTGGTTTAATTCTTTTCGGTTTCTTTAACTCTATTGTGAATTAATGTATGTTCGGTTACTAGACTTTCAACTTGGGTTTGAGTAGTACTTAGAGATGTGTTTGTTAGGCTAAGTTGAGTGTTAATTTCTTGTACAGATTTCTCTAATGGCTGGGTGGAATCTCTAATTTGCTTTTCCAAATTCTTGCAGGTGGTGACACACTCTGTCTTCTGTTTCTCTACTGCCTGTTGTATGTCGGTTTTGGTTTGTTTTTCAAGATTTTCTAGTTTTTTGTTTAATCCATCAGTGTGTTCACTTACGTTTTGCATGACCTTGTTTTCCAGTTCAATCGCATGCTTGCTCCAATCTTCACTCAGTTCCTTCCTCAAATTCACCTGCATGTCATCCATTCTTTTGTTGAGGCATACAGTAGTGTCATCTAACTGCTTTCTCATATCCTTCATCTCTTCCCTGATGTCTCTGATCTCTACTCTCAATCCTCCATCCATTTTTTCTATTTGATCCTTGATTCGACTATCCATTCCTTCCATTCGGTTATCCATCTTCCCTATTCGACTATCCATTCGACTACCCAGTTTCTCTTGGGAATCTTTGAGGTCATTACTTATTTTGAGCATGAGGGTGACCAAATCGGTTGGAGTGTCATTCATCAATCTGGAAGTCAGTGGACTCAGTTCATCTGGCGAGAGTTGTGTAGTGGGATTGACAGTGGTATGTGACGGTGTACGTGGAGGCACTTCTGTCGGGACGACCTCTGGTTCCAGGCGGGTGGAAGACAGCTGACGAAGATTTTCAGGGTCGAAGTTGGCGCTAGTTATACTTCCTGCGTCTCGCTCCCTGGGCGCTGTCTCATCAGTGTTGTTTATTGCCTCGGGGTTGGGTGTGGTCGCTTCGCAGAGTGTTGTTGTCTCCCAGCTCCATGTAGGACACAGATGAGTTGGCTGAAAGGTTCTCCATGATGGTGAATTAGGATTTGGACAGCTGGGCTAGTGGTGAAATCCAAGGATGTCGTGGTCCAATGGTGTGAACGCGGCGTGAAGGGTGTAGGCGCGGCGTGGAAATAGATGCGCGGCGCGAAGGGTGTATGCGCGGCGTGGAAATGAATGCGGCGTGAGTGCGATAGTGACTCAAGTGCAGTGAAATGTTGACCAAAAGGATTAAGTGACAAGTGATATATACAGTGAGACAATAAATTTTCCAAGACTTATTACAAATAAACATGCACAAAATAAACAGGCAATGATAGTTAAATCAATAGATATCTGGTAATTACCAGTAAATAAATTTTTATATATGGTAACTATTAATAAATAGCCCTATATTCAATGCTCATTAATAATCTGGCGATTTTCACACTATCACAGATAAACAATAAATAAACAATTAATACTCCTAATATCTTGCCTATGATATCGCTTTTTGGGGATTTTGCTTAAATTAATAGATTAATTAACAAATTAATAAGCCCCAAGACCTTAATGCTCTGGTAAACTAATAATATTTTGGTACCTTTAAAGCTTTAATTTCAAGGTTAAATAAGCTGGCTTTCTTAATAGGCTACCTAAAATAATTATTTGAATGATCACGGAATGTGATTCGAAGCAATAAGTGCATATATCTCTTTAAATTGTTGGCGATATATCTGAGTATACTCTTCCTCGACGTCTCCTCAGGAATAATTTAATAATGAAATCAATATTCAAATTAATTAATTACTTTATTAAAGCTTGGCAATTCCATAAGGTATATTTTCAATTTCAAAAAGTTTTCAACCATCAACTCTGTGATTTCTGAGTTCAAATTTTTGGCTTTCTTAATAAAGAAATCTTGTACATCTCCGTCAGGCCCCACGTTGGGCGCCATGTGTAACAGCCCCACGTTGGGCGCCATGTGTAACAGCCCCACGTTATGGTGCCATGTGTAACATTACTTTGTTGTGGGTCATGTGTGTAACGCTATTATTTTTATGTTGTATGTCCCGTGACGTCAGGATCAAGCAAATATAGTCAAATGTGTCACAAGATAAGGGAGAGCTAAGTGATGGACTATAGTCACGCATCAAAGACAAGATCTCAATCCACTTACGTAACACACTTGGCTAAGCATACTCCTTACGTGACTGGGCGTGTCAAAATTTGGCCTTGCAAGGGCTCATCCAGGATACTGATATTTTCATAAATTAAATAAATTTAATGTATCAATTGGGATTGCCAAGACAGGTGCAAGAACGACTAGAAAACCCAGTAATTAGGTGAAAAAACTTGGAGTATATTCTCCTGTTCCTTTAGAACACACAACTTGGACAATTAAATGAATTTTACAAGTTTCGTAAATAATTGTTAATAACAATAAATAGTTTGTTACAAAAATTTATGTTTTCGGTAGAGCGTAGGTGTGGGTATTTTGCCTGGCAAATAAGATTGTACAAAATCTCTAAAATTATGAATGTCTTAAATACTAGACCATGAGCTCATGTTTCTATGCTTCACGCAGTATGATAATTTTTCCCCACTATTTCACTTTAAAAGAGGCTTTTCGCGCCTTTGGCCAAAGGATTAATAAAACGGATCACTCACAGTATTGGCGATGCTTCGACGTTGGTTACCGTATCCTGGTTTAGGCAGCCATCTCAGGGGTAGATTGGATTCCGTGTGTCATCTCACGATACTGCTTGGCTCTGGACCATGGTTTATAACATTTCCGCGACTTTACATGAATTTAATCAATTATACATTGCCACAGCTTAATATATCACAGCTTGAAAACATTAAGATTGAAAATGAAACTGATTACATTTAAAACAGTTAGGCTGCACGTATGTGCTCAAAAGTGACTGCTCTCTAAGGAGTCTCAAACGGAAGAGAGTTACCCTTGCTAAAATTCAAGGAAACAGAATTTTCAATAGAACATTCTAGGATTTTTAATGAAATGCTGGGCTGTGATTGGTCAATTTAATATCGTGTTTTTGACGTCAGTACAATGCACAAAGTAGTTCCAACATTTAGCTACAATAACCATTTAAATAATATGCGATATATTATATATAATACAAAATAACATATAGGACGTTAAAATCCTTTCAATTTTTATTTTTATTTTTGGAAGATGCCTTTAAAAATATTCTTTACTTTTCAACTCCACTGCCAAATTCAAAAGGTGAACTGAAAGTTTATTGCTAAATTAATATACATCCAAATATTTTATGCTATAAAAATAACTGACTCCTAAAATAGTATAATCTCATATACAACAAATATTTCCAAAATATATTGCTATGTTCGTGAAACCACCGAAGATATGAGACCTGTATATACATTATTTCACCGGCTTGGGATGATATTTTGGTGAGTACAAATAATAATATGCATTATTTAATAGCAAGTTAACATATGTGGATTAAGTATTTATACATTTTATAAATAATTGATGAATCATAATTTTACCAATGATTTTATTGGCATTGACATCTTTCAGTAGATGATCCATATAAGCAGCGGTGTGTTTTGATATTATTGTATGAAGGTTTTGGCCATCTTCAAGATTTGGATTTTTCAATTACATAAATTAACATCAAAGAATACAAATAAATATACAATGTGATATGAGTCAGAGACTTTTGGTGGTGAGTCGGAGCTCGCTTCCTTGTTATCATTATTTTATCAATATTGAGTACTGCTAAATTAGGTCAGCTTACCGTTAATTGTGCTATCTATTATAATACCAGCACTTAGTGGTCATTGACAATATTTTATTGAGGCTTTATTTGGTTGCCAGAATTTGTATCGTGACAAGTTATAAGCGAGCGTACAGACACCAACTCTCTTTTATTAATATATAGATATAGATTATTAATGATAGACTGATATGTCAGTCAACTGGCCACGAGACAATTAATTTATTTAAAAATTTTCAATATTGATTATAAGAATAAATTGGTGTTTCCAAGGCTAACATTCGAGACATCAGGCACTGACAACTGACAGGAACTAGCAACGTGTAAATACGGCTTGGTAGATGAAGAAAAATTTACGATTGAAGCAAAATAATGTTAAATTGTTCTTGGTTTTCAGTTTGCAATTATTTCAGAGTTGAGTTTAAGCCATGTTACGGAAAAGAAGGTACACTAATTTTCGAATCATGATTTTGTTCACAAGACTCATATCAGCAAAATAACAATCCAACAATCCAGTAAATAAACGTCTATCAGCAAAATGACATAATAAGGAAAAGCGAATTCAGCAATAAAGTAAGAGTAACATGTCATAGTTGATCGGGACTCAATACTGTAGGCTTCTATTGTGTGTATAAAACAATCTCATCTAACTACTTAGTAAATGTCTGTATTCATGAATACTTTTAGGCTAGGCGTACACCGGTTAGTCAAGACAAGACAAGACGAGATTAGTCACGTTTAGTCACAGTAATTCACATAGTTGCTTATGAAGCAGCACACAGTGATGCAGTGACTAATCGGTGTGTGTTGCTTCATAAGCAACTATGTGAAGTACTGTGACCAAACGTGACTAATTTCGTCTTGTCTTGTATTGACTTACCGGTGTACGCCTAGCCTAACTCAGTAGATGGAATTGATCAATGGTCAGCTATTCAGTTAAGCTACTCAGCAATGGAATTGATCAATGGTCAATCAAACTTCACTTCAGTATTTCAATTGATTTGAAAGTCTCCACTGTACTGTTCTTTTTCATTCGTTTGCAATGAACAAACTTTCTATAAGTTAATAACTTTTTTATTTATTGCAATTTTGAACACAACACATTGTATTTCCCCGCCCGGGGAAGAATTTTTTGTGCAGTAGCGTTCATCGAATTTCCTTACTAGCTATTAATCTGTTGTCAATATTTGCAGTAGCAGAAGTCTTCAGAATATTATATGGCATTTATTAGGAGTTTCGTTCATTAATTACATTGTATTTCAGTAATCAGTATCTCAAAAACGATTGACACAGACTTCTTTTAGGGTGATGCCCACATGAGCCCTGGGGCTTGTGCATGGGTAATGGGAGGGTGATTACGATACATGACGACTACTAAATGAAGCAATATTGTAAAGTTCAAGTATATCTTGAAACTAGTTTTCTTAAAACAGATAACATTCTCATTATTCAACTTAGTTGAATATTTGTCAACAATAACTTGAACATATAGTGAATTCACAAAACAAAAAAGCCATTTGCATTGCAAGAATTGTCAGCATTTGCTAACAATAGCTAACATTGAATTATCTGTGCACTTACTGTACTATATCAAGTGTGTACATTCACATAGTTGTGGCAAGTGCTTGAAACAAGCGCTGTGTGTGTTTGCAGCCATACCTGCGTGACAAGATGCTGAAATCTGAGACGAGATGGGTTGACCAGCTTCAACTTGTACTCGACGTTTCCCACTTGAGGCTCGGGAGGCAGCTGTGTGTCCTCTCCGTCCCTGTCGGGCTCAAACAGTCCTAAGAATGAGTCCATCTAAAAAAATAAATGAAACTCGTTATTGAAGTCATTGAACTACAAAATTAACCTGCAAATGGAAGATAGTCCAGATAAAATTGAAGACAGTGAGATAAGACACATGACATTCATGGAGTACTAAAAACTATATCTCATCCAAATTTAATCATCTCATCTAATATGGTGCCTCAACACGATTTCAATGAGGTCACCCAACCACTTTTTCCAATTTTGTATTGTATTTATATGTTGTATTATTGTATTTTTTTTGGAAATTGTGTGTAAATAAATGAGATGAATTGAATTTGATTTAGAAAAACTGCACTGATAAAATTCAAGATTGATAATGAAGATAAAACAACATTAATAGATACTGAGTATAGGTTTTAAAAATATAACTATATCAATGAACATATAACTACAACAATAGATACAAATTATATGTTCTGAAAATATTTTAAAACACTGGTTTAAGGTTCAAAATTCTGAGAAATTTGTTTGCCAACAGACAATAGATTCGATAAAATATTACAGTAACTAAGATTAGAAAGTAGTGGATCATGATTATGAAATTGAAATGAGCTCTTGAGAATAATAATGCTATCTATTGACGAGTTAGTACTGCATATTGCCCTGGACGAGTTGTAGTATCTATATTGGCAGATGAGAAAAATAATACTGTAGTTCAAGAATAGTGATTTCTTCAATTTCAAGGTCAACTACAATACTTTCTGTTGTGAACTCTATACATAATTCGGCCAGTTGAATGTGAGATTTAATATAATTGAAAAGATAAGTAGCAAACACAAATAATTAATGTGGTACACAACAGATAAATTGGAGGAAGCGCTGCTCTTATCTGTGTGAATAATGCAACTATGATAGAAAATAAAAATGAATATGGATAAACTTGTGATTAGTTCTGTACAATATAAATTTTTCCATCTCCATTCTAGCTGTTAATACATTCATTTTTTAATGTCAGAGATTTATGATTTAGAAAAAGATTTGTTGAGACTTCATTGAAGGACATTTAAAGAGTTACTCAGAATATTTTTTTTAAATAGAATTAATCTGTAACTATCTCTTTCTTAGTTTCAAAATTTTGTGTACTGGTACAAAAATTGCATTTTTTTAAAGGAATTTAGAATCTCCCATTCAGGTTAATTTGCAGCTACAGTATAAAGAGTGCAACTTAAATAGTGAGTGGGTTATCCAATGTCATTTGGTCTTTTCATATTATTTTATTTCTACCAACCAAAATGTTGGAAGCAAATTACGCTGACAAGCCAATTCATGAAGGGTGAACCAGGATGTTGAAATCGACTTGAAAATACATATTAGGTTTCAATAAAATGTATTATTCATAATAAAGCTCTAAATAACACCAAAATGAGTACTTTATACTATTGGTTTTGTTTTCCCCTGATTTTGTTCATCAAATTAAAATAGTTAAAAAATTTGAATAAAAAAATAGGCTACACTGAACTGAAAAGCTTCTTTAATATTTGCCTTAAATTTAAAAGCATTACATTAATACAGAAAGTACTCCAATACAATGTTATATAGCTTCAACAACAATAATAGAATGATTTCAATTATCAATATTGCTGCCAGCCTAATAATTTCTAACAATAGAGCCGAGGCTGAAGAGATTGATATTTAAAACCATTTGAATCAACAGCAAATGTAATATCAGAAGAGTTGTGATCGGAAACCAGTTTTATGTCAGAGGTAAATATCATCGCGAATAAATGGATACAAGCGAACTGAGTTCTCGAGGTCTCTGTAGTTCTCTGAATAAATCCAGAGTGAGCTAGGTGAGCTCACTCCTTGCAGGAATCTCCTTCACAGCTTCGAGGAGCTCTGAACTCGATCAGCTGAGCTAAGTCGTGCCGTATAGCTGTAGCGCTTACTCAACACACATAGTGTGGAAGTTGAGGACATCTAACTAGGTTACTTTCACTATCAGTTGTATTTTATTAGAAGTGAGCAAGATAGCTGCAGAGAGCTTAATATACAAGGAGGAAGGCCATTCTATTTTTACAGCATTGCTAGTCTATTGTAGGAGGATGCAGCCAAAACTTGGACAAAAGAAAGTTTATTATTAACTAGATTGACTCTGAACTCACTGGAGCCAAGCCAACACAATAATCACCAACCTAACTTATGCAAAACAGGAGAAAAAAACTTGGCTTACACGGCAGTCAAGTCCATGTTTTCTTACATTTTATTAGAAGTGAAGAGTAGAATGACTATATATATTATATTATGATACTGATGAAATGCGACCTATTTTGATAAT
Organism: Laodelphax striatellus; assembly: GCA_017141395.1. Lineage (NCBI taxonomy): Eukaryota > Metazoa > Arthropoda > Insecta > Hemiptera > Delphacidae > Laodelphax > Laodelphax striatellus. Next base: position 28,445,650 of record CM029534.1, read on the forward strand.
AGTGATTTAAATAGTATCTTGAAAAGTTATCTCCTGTTGGCAGTGTCTAAAATTTCATTGATAATAATAGACTTTGATAATATATTTTATTATAATATATATATTATAATTATTATATATATTGAATTATCATATATTATTATATTATATTGTGTTAGCCTATATTGTATTATATTGTCTAATATCCATATATTTATTAAGAAGTTATTGACACAAAGAGAATGATAAATACATGAGAAGACTGTGTATAAAAATAAATTTGACTTGAAACTAGATCAAGTTCGAATAAATCTAGCAAAGTCAAGCAGGCTAGCTTAAGAGAATCAATCTGAAAAAAAAACAACAATATTTCTGGTGTAAATAATACGATTGAGCTGGTGGGTTAAGTGGAAGAGGGGGCTTGTATGCCTCAACTTCACCCACACCACTTTTGTAATGTGAAAGTGAAAAATAAAGTCATTTATCATCATCATTGAGGAAAATTTTCAATACATATTAATATATTTAAATCTACAAGGAACTAAAAATTTAATTGCTTATTGCTAGAGTTACTTTTTAAACCAATCATTTTATTAACAGATAATGTATTCCTAATTTGCAATAAAAAATTAATTGAAGGAATGAAAAGAATTGTAAAAAACAGTTTCAATATATTTGTTTGCACCCAGTATAAAAATAAGAAGAGTGAGTGACAAGAATGAAAAATTGCATGTTTAATGGTCGTAAGTAGAACATGTATTTGTTTTGGCGAGGATGCAAGATACAGGAAAACCGCGGAATTCACCTAGTAAACTGTGAGATAAGAGTTCTAGCTGAACTTTATGATACTAAAGAAATGCGACCTAATTTTAATAAAAAAGTGATTTAAATTGTATCTTAAACAGTTATCTCATGTGTCAAAAATTGAATTGATAATAACACACTAAGTTAATCTAGTTTTGTATTTTATTATGTACAACTTATTTCAATTTACACGTGTATTTTTGATTTTATGTCAAAAATAATTCATTGAATCTCATTAAGGTCAACTTATTGAATGAAGTATTAATTTAAAATAAACTTAAAAAATCTACCAATTGTCAAAGCTTCCTTCTGTGTAGGTACAGAGCTTGTATTTTAAATGCATCTTCACTGAATAACAGCTTTGAATAGTAAGTAATTCGTGATCTAAAATTATTGACTTCAAAATAATAAAAAATTGCCGACCTTCAAAGAGCAAGGCCATCTCCAGACCCTGAAATCCTTTTAAATGTCATTTGAAACTGATATCATACTCGCTTTGATAGAGTACAGCAGATGAATGAATCCCATGATTTTCAACGATGATCAATCTTAGAATTGAGTTCAATATAAATAACTTCAAAATTCCGTGACAGTTTCATACAGTGAAGAATATTATAATATTGAAATTTTTGTAAAGCTTGTTCAATTTCTAGTTTTGAGAGTTGTGAGATTTTGAATTTGACTTTAATAAAATTGATTAATCAAAAATATACATGTCAAAATATCATACAATCAATAATTATTTACATAATTAATCAGAAACATGTTCTGAGGGTTATTTTAGACATGGTTTAATCGATGGAGATGTGTTAAATCATGGTTTAATAAAGATGGAGATTGTTCAATAATAATAGTATGGTCAGATAAAGATCAATAATGGTTCATTCTATTAGAAAACGAATGATTATAATATGCCATATTTAAGAAAATTAGTTCACATTGTAAGAATTAGTTCTATTATCTTGATAAAAATATCCGATATAGTATATTTAATAAATAAGATAATATTTTATTTACAATATTTAATAAAGAGTATTATATCACAATTATAATCACGCTGTCAACCATACCGGTTTAGAATTGAATTCCCATTAGGATTCAAAAATGAAACGTGTTCCAAGTATAAGATTTCAATCTGACGTAATCAATTACCGCACTCAGTGAGCTCGGATTCGGATAGTACATGAAGTCAGTAGATATGACGTTTCTGGTGATAGAGCATATACTCATTATCGTTCTAGAGAACGTAAGCAATCGATATAGATTACAATAGGTTCTAAATGAATGGAAAAGGCAGACGAACTTGTTCAAGAGTGTTTTTGACAAGGCGCGACATGAAGAGAGCTCTCAGCAAACTAAAACGAAGCCACATCACAACTTCTACATCATTATCATAAACATTTACATGTCTATCACTAATGCAAGTTTAGAAAGCAAATTTTCAATATGAAGGTTGCGGGTTGCGGTTGTGTTAAGCGCTCACCTACTCTATTCTTCCATTATTCAACATATGAAAGCTTTTTTCATTATTCAAACTTGGCACAATACTATTAGAGGGGATATTTTCAGACTAAAACTTCAGCCCAAATACCTTTTCTGTACAATTTTAAAATGAAAACATCTATCTCCACCGCTTTTATTCACGTACATTATTTAGTAGTCAACAGTTAGCCTACATTAGTCAATTACAGTAGTTACAATAATTATTGATGGTTACAATCCATGTCAAATTTATTTGAAATTCTTAATTTCTTGAATTCTTTCATCTTGAAAGAATTTTTAAGATTCTGAATAAGGTATTGAAATATAATTTTTTAGGTTGATTTTTTTTATTTTTTTAAAAATTGATTGCAAATCTGTTTGAAGGGGATTTTTGTTTTTGTTTTTATCTTATTGAAATTGCATAGGCTAATCAATCTGAATTAAAAATCTGAAAATAATTAAGGTGGTGTTTTAATAATTTATAATTAAGAAATTAAAATTCGTAGTCTAGAAGCTTATACTTGAATACAACGAGGGAGGGCAGAAACTAAGGTAGAAATTCATAGGTGTTGAAGAATTTACACTGGCGAAAATGTCTAAAAGCCACCCCTTAGATCACTGGATGGCATTTTGATAAAAGTGTAGAAGATCAGTTTAATATAAGTATACAATCAAAGTATTCTTATTGGTAATTTCTATTCTCAAGCAATTATAAGGCCTTGTAATCAAAATAACCCATCGCATCAAAACCATATCAGCATCAACACCAAGTTGTTGTTTGGTACCATATAGTGCTCAACAATATTATCGGTTAAGAAAAGGAACATATCAGTTAAAAATGGTATTAGTGAGATCAGAGTTCATTTGCGCTGTATATAAAATATGCCAGTGTCAGTGCTCGCTCTCCTAATTGAATGGTGTTCTTAAGAACCTCTACCTCTACAACATAGAATGAAGTAAGCTGTTCTCCTTGGCTGAAGAAAGTAGCTCACAAAAAAATTATAATAATCACACTCTCTGAACGCGTTGAACTCACATTCAGAAATATTTTCAAGCTGCTAGCACCAGCACTTGCAACTGGATTGTAACACTCAAGATATTCTACTGAACCAAGTTCAAAATAAGAGAGAATATACGTATTGCATTTTTTAATTATTTAAGCCAACGGCAACAAGGTACTTTGAGTTTAAAGACCAATGTATTATGAAACAAGCAATGTCAATTCAAAATACCTTGGCAAACAGCTCAAAACCGAGCGGATGGGCGGGAAAATTTGGCACGTTATCTGTTTGTTTACAGCACTAAAAATAGGAGAGTGCAGTGAAATTAGCGAACAGCACCATTAGGCCTCGGGTACGATACGAGCGGTGAGCGGCAACCTGAGCGGCATGTAAGCGGCGGGGGTGGCTACGATACAAGCGTTACTTTTTAACGCTCACGTTACTTTGAACATACGACACGTATATATAGCCTAGTACAAATACGAAATATAGATATAAAGCTATGGATTTATTTGTGAGCGGCGAGCGGCGTGAAGAATGAAATGGGTTTGGAAATGGATTCGGGGGGGGGGCTGAGCGGCGCCGCTCATCGCCGCCCGCCGCTCAGACGTATCGTGGCCAGTCTCAACAAATTCACACGCAACTAAATGAGACCCGAAATCAGAGCGGCGCCGCTCGCCGCTCACCGCTCGCCGCTCGTATCGTACCCGGGGCCTTATCTTTCGCTCAGCTGTTCATCACCAACCACTTCAAATCCTTAAAACAGAAAGGGAACGCGTTCGTAAAGATGTTCTCTCAAAGCTTGTTAAGAAACAACATCTACATCATAACATAACAAACTTTTTTCCGAGGGTGATATCACTGATATCCACGTGAAATAAAGGCTTGAGCGTTGGTAATGAGAGAGGTGATGTGGTGATGATGAATTTTTTCAGGCAAATGGGACCGACAGCTTTACTTCTCCACCGGAAGACGGGAAAGACTTGAATGTTACCTACAAAGCTTCCCAATAAGCCTAAAAGCTTCCCAATAATTAACTTCTTTCAAATATTTTCGTTCAACCAATACATCAGGTTCCTATTAAAAGGTCATGACTTTTATATTCGTATACTTTAATTTACAGTATAATAGGACTTATTTCATTTTTACCAATAATTCAAAATCACCAATTGAAAATTCATGATGCTATTATTAATAAAATAACAGATTCAAAATAATTCAGAACTGATATTGCAGGACTAGCAATAATATTATCAATTTAAATAACGAAAAATCAATAAGCGGTTTCATAGTTGAAAGTTTTGTCTAGATAAGAAAAAATAGAAAAATCAATAATGGGTTTCTGTAAAGATAAGTTTTTGTCTAGATAAGAAAATAGCCAGTTACAGTAGAACATCACGTATGGCACCGCACTTAAAAAAACGTATATTCTCAGATTTAAAAATACAATTATAAATTACCGGATTTAAGATCGTCACATTCGTAACTTCGTAAGTGAATTCTGCAAAGTACGGTATTGATCATCTACGTTTTAATGAATTTCATATAACTAACGGAATGACTCATTATCGGATTATCTCTCCGCTAAATAGGCTACAGAGCTTAGTTTTCTTATCTCTCCAAAAATTTTGAAGAGTCTAGTTTTTTCTTTATCAAGGATTAGTACTCTCTCAGAGAAGAGTGAGAATACAATTACAATTGTGATGGACTGACATAGTGAGCTATTCAAACTTATGTTTTGCAAATTTATAAAATATGCGATTTGAAATGCTCAATTCAAGGTGTTTAATCCTAAATTTTGAGAACTTACACACTTTTTTATGTGTTTAGTAATGAGTACCGGTACAATAATAATTATTGTCTAAATATTAGATTTTTGAATTGAGTAACGTTTTCTATCTTGAGTTTGTAATTTTTTTTTCTTAGTTTTTTTTTCCTGTGATCATTATCAATTTCCTTGATGATTTATTTGTTTTCATATTAATATTGCATTTAATTTGGATTTTATAAATGCCAACCTACTATAGGACGACTGTTTCCTGATGAGGAATATTGTTTATAAAATATGAAAAATACTCTCTCAGAAAGGGAAAAGAGAACGATTCCTCTGTTCACGGAGTCGAGAGACGGCTAAAACAAGATTTTTTCATTGTGTGCGTATAGTAAGAGATGACTCACAGCTGTTTTAGATAAACTTTCTGTCCTCCAGTTCACAATACGTTCATTCAATGTCAGACTGGAATCATGTACTGCAGATAATAATATTATTTCAGTAGTTCTATGTGAATCGGTCTAGCTGTTCCGAGCTAGACTCTCGCACGCACAGGTTTGTTTACATCTTCTCTCCTTTCCCTGAACAAGTATAGTTGGAGAATTCCTTATATTACATATCTAAATGTCCAACCCTTCAACAAATTGCAAGATTGATGAATGGCTTGAACACTATAATAAATATCAAGACTTTTGTACCCTAGACTATAAGCACAGATAAGATAGTAATACATAGTAATAGATAGTAAGATAGTAATAGATTACTCTCTATCTGTGCTATAAGTTAGTATAAGTTTTGTAGTAGTTTTATTATAATTCAGTACATTCTACAATTTTGGATAACTTATGCCGTCACAAGATCAAGACAATTTTCAAGAATGAATTGCCATTTGACTATAATAACATGGCAATCTAAAATAACTAGGCTATGCCCTGTTAATTCAGTAAAGTTACTGTACTTTGATATGGTGGAGAAATAGTCTTCCAATTTTTCATCATCACTATTCATTCAAGTCTTGACAGTGCAATTAACAAAAATAAAGCTTATTATTCATATAAAATATCAGACAAATTGAATATCAAATATTTTATAAATGATGGTGAAAGGCCATAATTGCGGACAAAGAAGATTGTCTTCTCGATAACAACATAATGTGAAACCAAAATAGAACAGAGAACTGTCAAGATACCAATTCATTCGAATGAAATGACATTATGATAATCGAATATAGATTAAAACTTACGACAATGGATAAATAAATTACCTTCAGATTCCAATTCCAAACATTCTACACAGAAACAACACAATTTTCAAACTTATTTCTCTTCCCGAGCACACAACACAGAATACAAACTTACTTCACCGCCATATTAGCAAAAACTACAACAAAGAGCGACCCGGACCCAGTGAACAAGGATCGAGGGAGAGAGGCGAGAAAAAGGAAAGAGCATGCATGAAGTATTGTAAATAGAGTGAGACAGACAGTGTGATGAATGGGGGGAAATGGAGTCTGACGAAATAACGGTATAGATTGAGTGAGGCAATAGAGTACCCTCAGCCTTCTATGTGAGAGCTGTGTTGAATGAATTAAAAAGTGTAATTTTATTAGCATAATCAATAGAAAAATTGTCAAAAATATCGTAAAATATCAATTTATTCCGTTATCAAGAGACCAGTCAATACTCTTGATTCAATGAAAGTACTCTAGTGTTTCTTCTTTCTACTATAATCATATGTTTAAAAAAAAAACCAAGAAGAAGCTGTGTTGTCTGTTGTGGACGTTCTGGTATCCCTATTTGTTGAATTTTTCTTCCTGATTCTATTAATTTTGCTAGTTTTGTTGTGAGTGTGTATATTATTCATTTTGATAAAAAATAAATATTAGTAGTGTGATTATTCCAAGACGGTCCAATAAATTTCTTTTATCATTCAGTACCGTTTTTGTAGTATATTATTGTGATTGAGGTTAGTTTACAATTTTCCAAGTAATGTTTATGAATGCCTCAAGACTTTTCAAGGAAAACTTAATTTTAATTTGAAGACTTTTTAAACTTTCAGAATTATTCAGACATGGGTAGCGTTGACTCAGCATTAATGACTGGATTCATTTGTAGACTTTGTTCTAAAATGAATAAGCTGGTAATTCATATTTACGGCGAAGAAGGTGTGAGATTGCAGCTTTCGAATAAAATCAACACTTACCTGCCCATAAATGTAGGTATAAAGTTTTTTTTTGTTTTTCAATGTTTTATTCTCTTATTTTAAGATTGAAAAGGAATGAACCATGAAGGTTCCAAAAGCATGGAACACTGCTATTATGAACTTCGAAGTATGGTTATGTTTACCTTATGCTAGAATATAATAATTTTATTGCTTTCATCAATACATAAAATTTAAAGGGCGGAACATCAAACGGCTAACACTCAAGTTATCACATTGCATTAAGTTATCAAAAGTTCTGAATATAAAGAATCCAGTTCTGTGGAAGGCCTGGAATGAAAAATTCACTTGGGATGAGATCTGAGCCCGGAGATTTTACTCTTGTCTATAAAATAAATAACCTCCTCAATCTCAATGCAAGCATCCATCGGCAAATGTTTAAAGCGCCATCCATCTGCCATATCTTTACAAATCTTCTGTATATCATCTGTAGTTGTTACTTGGTAACGAGTACAGGCGGTAACAAGTACGAGTATAGGGGCTCCGCCCCCTGGACCTCAGCAGAATCATTTACATAAACTAAAAGAGTGAGCGCTCCGCGCTCACCAGGGGGCTTCGCCCCCATTGACATAGTATGTCGATAAAAAAAGCTTCAAATGCAGAAACGCATTGAAAATGCAAGGAAAACTGCAAAAAACCGATTTCTGGCATCATTTTGGGAGAATATTAAGAACATTTTAACAGATTATTTTTAGACCTTAAACAAACCTAAGTATCAAATTCAACATTTTCTGCCAATCAGTTCTTGATAAGGCTGAGAAAACGCACAAAATCGCTAGAAAAACGCGGATGTTGGGCGTATCTTTGGGATGTTTTCAAAATCCGTTTTTAGTGCGCGTCTAATGGTCCAACTGAACATGCATGCCAAATTTGAACGCATTTGGATCTGTAGATTTTTAGTCTGCTGATGAATGAATCAGTGAGTGGCATTTCGCTTTTATAAGAATGTTATATAGATTATATAGATAACAAGACACAATTCATTCAGTACTCGGTTCTCGTTCAATGCGTTCAATAAAAAAATTCTTTATACATTTCAGTATATTAATTTAATCACCCTACGCTGTAGTGGCAGAAGGGGAAAAGAAAAAGAAGAAGAATAAGTATATTTAATCATTAAACCATCCAAGCGTTCTCTAACGCTCTTGTTAAAGAACTATCCAGTCATCGGGTCGCTTGTTCAATGCGCCCAGTGCCCATTGTAATTGACGCATGCACACAGCACAACACACGCCGGTGACGAGACTGATAGCCTGGACATTAATTTGCTTAGAATAGAAAAGAATAGTTTTATTCACTCGAGAGCTTGTTATAACAAACATAGAGCTTTGTCACATATAACATTCAGATTTATCAATGTCATGAGAGTCTTATCAGTTTCAAGATCTTCACATTCACAAGTTTGAGGCTTCATTTTATACTACTCCAGCAATATCACATGAATCAGCCAAAAATAAAAACATACAAACATAACAGAGTAACAATAACAGATATATAATGATAACAGCTATATCACAGTCATGTCAGAGAGAGTGAGAGACAGTGAGAGAAAGCAATAATATAATAGACTATTTATGGATTTAAATAAAATATCACAGCTATAGGACAGACAAGGAATCACATTGATAAGATAATTTAAAGCTCAACACCCTTGTCTATATGTCAATTTCACCTATCGATAAAAATTCTCCAACAGAGTAGACAGGGTTTCTCTCAAACCACTTTTGCAGCCTAGTCTTAAAAACATTCAATGGAACAAGTCTTACATTAAGAGGCAACCTGTTAAATAATCTTATGCCACCAACAAGCCAGTGGTCCTGTGTCTTTCTAAGTCTACATCTAGGAACATCAATTGAATGACTAGATCTAATATTAAAGCCATGAAGTGTACCTCTTTAATTATAGTTGAGCATATTTCTTAACATATATTAAAGCTGTTAATATGTACAGGCTGTAGACAGTCAATAATTTCAATTGAACAAAAAGAGGTCGACAAGATTCTCTAGGGCCTTTGCCTAACATAGCTCTTATAGCACGCTTTTGACATATTAGAATATCTTTTACAGAGGGAGCATGACCCCATAATCTGAGTCCATACTCAATGTGACACTGAAACAAGGCTAAGTACACAGTTCTCAATTCATCTACAGGAATGATGTTTCTCAGTTTTCGAAGTGCATAAGTAACTCTGGACAATTTAGTGCACACATTATTCACATGGATTTTCCAATCCAATCTGGAGTCAAGATGTATCCCAAGAAGCTTCACAGCTGCCACATCATTTGTAAAACCACCCCTCAGTCCACAGATTATTCTTTGTGTTTTACTGTCATTCAGCAGCAGTCCATTTGCAGCAAACCACTCTGCTGTTTTACGGAAGGCATCAGCTTCAATCTGCTTCAGCATTGGTAGATCAGCATGACTAGAGATGAGAGTGGTGTCATCAGCGTAGAGTACAGTTCGACAGGGAACACGATTGATTGGCTTTAAGTACTTGACTAATCAAGTACCACGTTTATAAACAAAGATCATACTCAACATAAAATACTCTTAGCAAATAATCTTTTATAAAATTGTTGTATAGAATAGGGCTACTGTTCTTTATTTTTGTTTTGTGAATAATTGGCTCTTTTTTATTACACCATTTGCTATTTCAGTCTTGAAGTTAATAGTTGTCATGTTTTTTTCAGATGGATGTCGACGATCCTCTTCCTAAGACGGTGTGCCGGAAATGCATACAGAAAATTGAACTGCAGCACAAATTCATTCAACAGTTCCAAAAGGCTCATTCAAAGTTTGCCAGATCGACTACAGTGAGTGCGAATTGTTAGTGATGGTGACCACTATGTTTTGTAGGCAACTGAACATTAGATACAATTACTGACAATGTGAAAACAATATTCCTTTTTCATAGCAATATTTCATGTGACTTACGCCTTAAATTTTTGCCTTATCCGGCAAAACAGAATGAGACAAATCTTTTATTGAAAGAAAATTTTAAATGATTGATTAATTAGCTCTGAATGATTTATCATCTCCTCAATTGATAACTTTCCAATTAATTTATTCAAATACTAAGTTTGTAGTCTATCTTTATAATTATATTAATTTTCTTATTCTTTCATATTCCTTTGTTTGATAAATATGCTTGAAATTTTATCGTCTTCTCTGTGACAAATCAGTATATTTATTAGCCTAATATACTGAATATGAAAACAATTAATTTATTGAAAGTGTTTCTCTATTTATACAACTGCATTATTATTGTGCTAGCACAATGATGACATTAACTTGATCAATATGCATTTTCATGCTGTATTTATTTAATCTGGATATGCACAGTATACAGGTGTTTAGAATCATTGTACCCCCATTTTAGGTTGTACCCCATTTTAGGTACCTGTGTTTGAGAAGCCAACGTATCGCATTGCTAGCGAAACTGAATTGCAATAAATATAACACCAACATATTTAATGTCATAAATGTGTTGAAAGTTGAATAGATATTATTAGGAATAGATTAAATTCTTTCGCAAGCAATATTTCATAGGATTAATTTATAACAGTCAAAGAGGCTTTTCATCTTGATGTCTGCTCTTCAATTATAGTACTGTAATTAGTTATTCTATGACTGGTGGCAAATATTGAATCAATCAATAATTTTATTTTTTGACAAATTACAATGAATTAAGAAGGCCAAGTTGATTATAGATAAATTATAAATGAGTCAAGATATGAAAAACAAATATAGTATTGAAGAAATACGGTATTGCAGTAACTCAATTATCTCATTATTTCCGCTACATAAATCAGAACAGAATTTTCCATCACTATAAAGAAAGTCTACTTTATTTGAATCTTTATATACATTTTTGATTAAGATTGTTCTTCGTGTAACGAAATTTATTATATAATTCTCTGTGGCTTCAAAATCATTTGAATGAAATGATTTTGAATTCAAATGTTACATTCAATATGGAAATATTCCATTTCAATCTAGTACTCTTGAAATTTATGATAAGGACAGAAATAATTCATAAATGTAGAAATTCATGATGGAAAATAGATATAGTTACATTCAATTTGGTGCTGATTAATATTACAGAGGGGTTTCTCAGGAAAAGTCCATATCCATTAAGTGTTTATCACTAGATTAAAAAAAGGCCTTCAAGGCCAATTAATTCCAATCATTTTAGTTTTTGTAACTTGACAATGCCATTTTAATTCATTCCTCTGACAACCATACTGATTCTTTCTATTTGCTATGATGAGGACTGAATTTCACAGATTGCACTCTCAGATTTTTGTGTTCTGAACCTATACTGATAAAGATAATCGTCTGTCTTGATCTTTTTTAAGCCTAGGTCCCACCAGTGGCGGATCTAGAAATGGATTTTGGGGGGGGCTTGAAACCGATGACCGGGGGGGGGGGGGTAGTTGATTATTATTAGAATGATATTCTTATGATAGGTCTCGCTTTTATTGATTTTATATGGATTTAAACTTAAACTGCACTTAATATCGTATAAAATAGGATTGTATTGCCAAATCTAATGCCTCGTTGAAATTTCAATCAGACATATAAACACTTTAAAAATAATAATAAACAAGAAATCGTACATTATAACCATTTTATAACAAAAAATTAACATTTTTGGAAGTTATCTTTATGTACAAAATATTATTGCATATTATGTTCATTAGTTTTTCTTGAACCGAGAACCATTTTTTCTATCAATGCATCTCGATTTCTCGCAATTTCACTTGATTTTTTGCTATTGCACATTATTTCCGCGAGTATTAGCAAGAAATAGCTTAATATGATGTATTATTAACATAGATGAACTTTGAAGAGCTATATCTCGCAAACTGTTGGGCCGTCCTTAATAGTAATCCTGGTATGAAATCGGGGCTTATTTAAATTGTTTTTGAAATGATATTAGGTGCTGTTATGAAAAAGTTATGCTTCGAGGGTTAAAATTGTCTACATGTAAAAAATTGAGCCATTTCATAGAGGCTTTTGGCGGGATAGAAGGTTGCCGGAATCGAATAATTGGATTCAATGTTCCACGATTATACAACATAGAAAAGAACCGGGCTACCCCATTTCATGCGAAGTAAACCCTACTTTTGATGACAATTTCACTGGCTTATATCACATTTGAAGACATAGAAGTAATGGTGGAATTCCGTCATTCTTGCTAATGAATATTTATATTGAGAGCTTAAAAACTAATTTATAAATAATATATTACAATATTTATAATTTATAAATATTATAATTATATAATATTTGTATGAATTTTACATTCTCATAAGAAATTTCCAGGCGTTTTGGGGGGGGCTTCAGCCCCAAAGCCCCCCCCGTAGATCCGCCACTGGGTCCCACTGTCCTACAGGCCATGCCAGATGCAGACTGTGGGACAGGCTCGTCTGTGTACGTCTGATCTGGTTCCATTCAGAATGGAAAAAGAGGAGGCAATTCAAAGGACTTTGTTCGGAAATGAACTAAAGACCACTCACAGATCACAGGCCGTGGGACAGGTCACACAGGCTGGTATCACAGACGACACAATATACGGGTACATCTGGCCGTCTGTGACATACTAGGTCTGTGGGACCTAGGCTTTATATAGGCCGAGTGCTTACGCCCTTACGGGACAACTTATTTGCACCAGTTGCTAACCGATTGCAAATCAGTTGCCTCGTCTGCGTTTCCCCACTACTATCCTAGAGTCACAAAACAGTTGTAAGCTATATCGCTTCGCAACTGTTATTGCTAACAGTTGTTCCATCTACGTTCGGCCTTACCTTGCACGCACTTCTTTTATTTCTTAACTTGGCTTGCACTTCTCCAACTCTGGACAAACATGTGATATAAATGTATTGTGTATGTTTAATTAATGTAGCTTAATCAACTAGAATATTAGTCAAATATAATTTATATATTAGTCTATATAATTTCAAAATGATTAAAAAATTGTAAACATAATTAGATTTTTCAATAATCAATTTTTTAGTAGTATAACAATATTATTTATCAATAATGTGAAAAATTATTAGGAAATGTAATTATTATGAAAACCTTTAGAAAATCAATACCACCTTGTAATAATTTTTGATAATATTGTTGAGCTTTCATTTGATTGAATTAATATTGTAATGTTATACTTCTGTAGTTTTGGTTAGATGGAACGGATTGAATTCTTGTCATTAGTGTTTGTGTGTTTTTTAATGTGATCCATATTTAAACTTATCCTGAGAGTTTTGAATACGTTTTCGTGATGAATAAAACTAGCCTTCAGTTTGTTCACCGAAACCAGTCAGTGAATGTAAAAACCGAGTGAGCTTGTGTGTGAGTGTCTTTTATGAGTGTATTGCATGACGGCATGTTCACAATTCAGTGTATACAACTAATCGCGTAAACGGATTGAGGGCGAGATAAATTTAGTTATAACATGCCTTTGACTCGGTCGTCCAGCTGTTTTCCGATGCACGCACGCTCACTTTCTTTTCGCGCAGTGCCTCGTTTCGGTGAACAGACTATAGTTTACAGCATTTCATTATGCTGTATTCTTTTAACACTTAAAAATTTAATCTTTTTCTCTACTGGTCTATTTTTCTGTAGCCAATACTTTTATAGTTGATATTAGAATGATGAATTGTGATAAAATTATAGTTATAAATTTTATTTGTTTGAGATTATGATTTATTATGATATAAGTTTTTTCATAATAAACATTAAAAATGGAATTTCGTACACATCTTGTCTCTTCATTGTCCTTATTGCCTATTTGTGCTTCGCTTAATACTTCATGATACCAAAAGATCTCTTTTCTGCATCAAAACTTGAGTCTCTTGAAAAAAATTTTCAATGTGCTTACATATAAAATTGCATATAAGTTATACTTACTTATAGAGGCTACGTTTATTATTATACTATTATTACTATATATTTACTTCACTAGAGCCTCATTCACAGTTTATTTACTGAAAGTATATTTTTAAAATTAAAAATTTACTTTACTATAGTTTTACTTTACTACATTGGTAGCTCATGTACCAGTACTGCTCATCCTCACCATAATACTGAATGCAGACAGACTTCATCGCTCTTACAATTATCTAAGTGCATTACTATATACTGATGTGTGTTCAAGAAACAGAAGCCTGTTTCATAAAATTAAAAGCCCTCTAATACAGGAGAAATTCGGACACACAGTAGACATGAATATGGTCTTGTACTATGTAATAAATTCATATGTCTAGTGTTTCTTTTCCTGTAATAAGGGACTCCTGAATTTTTATTAAACAGGCCTCTGGTACCTGTAAATTGGTGGGTGTAGCTTACTTCACAGTGCAAAAATTGCAATGTTTTCTTTTGTGTATAAATGCATATCTTGAAAACAATTACCTATGAATTCCTGTTCAAATACAATTTGTATTATGTGGTAATCTCTTCATTTCAGGCTGCAAATTGAAAAGCGTTGTGTTCGAATGAAATCAATTGATAGAGAATCCTTTTTCAAATAATGATTGAATGGAGAGAGGGATATAAATTATTACAAGAAAGGAAACACAAATTTCTTATACGCTCATTTTCAAGTTATTATTCATGGAAATAGGTTTATGAACACCATATTTACAGTTACTTTAATATTCACATCAAATTGGCCATTTCTATTGAGTTTTCATTGCATCGAGTCTTTTATTTTCTTTTCTTGGTTACGAACTGTAGGCTACATGGTTATTTTCTCTTCAATTAATAACATGTTTGATGTTTTAACATACAATAGTTACCGTATCGATTTTCTATCAAAACGGTCAAAAAGTATGATTGCAGTTCTCTTGACAGTATTATTGCTACCTTTCTTTGTAAATTACATTATTCGACGAAGTTTTTTCCGTTTGCATAAAATTATTGGAAAAGTTTTCAAATAAATTTTCTAGCATTTCACATCAGTATTTTATCCGTAAGGTGAAAGTTTAAACGCCAAAATGGATATCTGCAACACTTTCATTGGTTGTAGCAAATTCCTTGGTGTTTATCCTGTTCTATATGATTCTAAAATCATGGATGCACCATTCAGGAAAGCAAAGTTCTTCATGACAAGACATATCGTGTTCATCATTCTTACAATCTTTGCTTTAATTACCAAGTAAGTTCTGTGTGTTTTAAAGTTTTTCTTTACAGATATTCATATTTTTTCTAGGGTGATGCTCACATAAGCTTTGGGCTTGTGTGTGGGTAATGAGAGGGGTGATCCTCGTTGAAACTCCATTCGAAAACGTCCGAACAGCTGGCCATTTGATTCAATGCTAGCAATTCAGACGAAAACGGTTCTAGTGGGTTACAAGACTAATGATGAGAGTTGACGGAAACTGAATGGATGAATTTTGACAGAAACGGCCACTCCCGTCTTTCGGAGGGGACGAAAAGCCGTCGGTCCCGACTGCCTGAAAACAATCGTCATCTCTCATCATCACCACTCTCATTACCCACGCACAAGCCTAGAGCTCATGTGGGCATCACCCTCAAAAAAAAAAAAACTACAGGGCTATCATTAGTTTTGCAAAAGTCGTTTAATATCAAAGAAAGGATACAAAATAAAATATAAAAAGGATTAAAAACGATAAGGGTACTTTTTATACAGAAGGGTAAAAAAGTGTAGACACATTAGAAATTAATTTACCGCGTAATATTTATTGCCTTGAAGAAAGGGTATGATAATATTAGCAGCAGCTAGTATGCCTACTATATGATTACTCTACCATACCGTACTTTTTTACTACCTGCTGCTGATAATAGATGTCTATCTATTCTAAACTCTACTTTTATACTAATGTATAATTCTTTCTCCCTTTTGTGCTCAGCCTTCTAAAGAAAAACAATTCGATATTGATTAATTTTATCATTATTACATTTGTTAATATATGATTTAATGGAATATTCATTTAGTTCTATTCACGGGCAATACGTAAAATAATGCTATAGTTTATACAACCCGAAATATTGTTTATTACAGGTACATTCGATACTCTAATTTTGAAAGCAAGTTGAATGAGGAGCACAAGTCTCTTCTCTTGAAGACTTATGGAGTGTTCAATATGGAATTTATACTTCACTCAAATAAAGCTTTATCAATTTTGGGTACTGTTGTTCCACTGATGAATTTCACATTCAGAGATACCCTCACACTACTGAATACGTGCGCAAAATGTACATTTCCATGTAGAGAAGCTAGTTCTGGTTTTATCTTTATAAAATGGGCTCTCCTTCCTTTAATGGTCATAGCGAATATTCAAGATATAGGCTTCGAGGTATACAGTATTTTTCAAAACTGGTAAGTGTAAAATAATAATGAGTTGATTAATGAATTTGAAATCTGACTTAGAGATTGATTGACCTTCAATTCTAATTAGCCTACGTATTATTTTTTATATTTCATTTATAGCACTGAATTTTTATCATGATAGATGATACTTTCCATACATCATCAAATCTTTTAACAGAATAAATTTTTTAAAAAGAATGAATATAATGTTGAATGGACAACAATAATGTGGTTTATATATCACCAAAACCCCAAAAGTTTATGAGTATATGGTAAGGCTGGCGGTACCTACTTATTGAACAAGTATTGTTGAAATGATTGTTTTTGTAATAATTTTAAAAACAAAATGGTAAAGAATGTTTATGTGTTTTTGAAGAAATGAAAGAGGAATTTGCATTACCATACCTTGAAGGTTTTGAATAAAGCCTATACCTCAAGGCTCAAGCCATATTCCTATAATGTAAAACATTATTTACCGGTACTGTTCAAGCAACTCATAAGTTGCAATTACTCCATTTCAAAACGATTGAATTTTCGTTTAGAATCAAAATAACTACCTACTGTATATACCTAGTCGATTGTGTTGTACTATGAAATTTCACAATTCACACGCATTCTTTTTAATGAAATATCTCATGAAAAAAATGAAAAGAGGAATGTTACCTATAAAAGTAATATAAATCACACACATTCTTTTTAATGAATAATATTGCATGACAAAAAATGAAAAGAGGAATGTTATCTACAAAAGTAATATAAATAATTTATAATATAGATAGATAGATAATGAAAACAAACCAGATTAGCAAACATATCACAAACGCATCAATTTTAGCAAAATTTTATGTTTTGTAGGAGTAAGGAACAACTATTGGATAGTTTCACTAGCTTCCTGCGAACTATTACTGGTTTCACTCCATTTTTTGCCACCATGTTCCTATTTGTCTGCATGTTCAGTACAAAAGAAAAGATAAAACATATAAGGGGTGAACTGAAAAACATAGCTTTTATCCTGGAGAGCAGAGAAGGCTCAAAGACAACATTTTTGCCAGACGTGGAAAATATATTTATGCCTTCTCAATTACATGGCAAACAGTTTTTGACAACACTTCATCTGAAGCTGAAAGCATTGAGGGAGCAGCATAATGATTTAATATTCTCCTCACAATCACTCAATAAAAGGTAGGCTTTTTTTGAAAAGATGGCTAAAATTATTTAACTCAATATCATTCGATCATATTCCTCGGAAATCTGTTATAGATTAAAAATAGGACAGAAATAAGGCCTGACGCATTTAAAAGGCGGGATTTTCAGAGATACCATTGTATATTCCAAGATATTAAACTTCAGCAAGATATTATAAATGATCTCTTATGTAGAATATTTTATAATATTATTAAGAGTGCGTACTGTAAGGTGTGTAAAAGCACCACACTAAATACTTTACGACTAAAAATGTTATGCTACAATCTATTTCTTCGTATTTTAACCATAATTTTATATTGAAAAATATTGATATTTTTTATTTTTATGAATATAAGGAGAGCAAGTCCCGGTATTTTAGATATAAGCGTGACTTCCCTTTTGCTTCATTTATTAGGTACCGTACGAATTTTGAATTTTTTGGCGCTATTATATTATTAGGTACCATAAATGACAACTCTTCTTTCTGAACACATCTCATATATGCCGGTACTGTGAATTGATAAATTATTATTAATATTGGTGTTAGCCTAGTTGAACTACCTTCATGACATCAGAGACAATTGGATACTAATTTTAATAGATTAAAATTAAAAGATAAAATTTTAGATAAAATTGGATACTAATTTCTAGTTCCAATTGTCTCTGATGACATATTATATTCTTTTCTTTCAGATTTCAAACGGATCTACTCTTCATGATTGTTGTGACATTCTATTTGCTCTTAATGTCTACTTACGGTCTTGTATTCAATATTAGTAATTTCGATAACAAAAGAGGACTTGGTCTAATTAATTTCTTCATCCTGACTTTGACAATAATTGTTTATAGACTATTCCTGTGCTGGGTAGTCTGCCATGGAGCATCATCTATTGATGTTGAGGTGGGTTTTTTATAAGACGCTACTATCACAGACTCTTTTCATGGTGATGGATATTCAAATTTTGTTTTGCAAATTTTAGACAATGTTTGATTTTGTCTAGGGTTGAAGTGGACTATAATCTTCATTTCATGCAAGCATATCATTATAAACCTCACTGCACATTTTCATTGAGATGCGATATCCAGCTCAAGCTCATATATAATAATTCTTATTCACTTCTAGCTCATTTGATTTCACTTCACTACAGAAAATACAATTTATCACCTAACATAAATATTTAATGTTAATTTTGTGAATCTTATTTCCAGAGTAAATTATTGGAAATGGTAATAATGAAATTATCTCTCTCAAATATTAAGGGGAAACGCTCACAATTAGAGGTATGTCTGTCAAAAATTTTTGTCTTCCAAATCGTCTTATAGGATCTTCAAATTTGCAACATTGCCATTGATTTCAGTTAAAGATCAATATATCCATTTGAAATTGTGTCTCACTAAATTTTTGCTACATTCTTTTGAGTGTGAAGTGCTGATGGCTTCCATCTTTATTTTGATCCAATAAGAATAGAAATCGGACAAGTTTCAAGCAAACGTGAACTGAAAAATCACCATAAAGATTAATTTTGTATAATAAATTTAAGACTAGCTTGACGTATCATCCATGTAATCGACATTATTATTCATCCTTCTTTTTCAAACTATACGTACCTGCTTCTAAACAAATCATTTTTCATGTGCATGATTGAATTAATATTCTTTCAACTATAATATTTAATTTTAACGTAGCCTATTTATAATATTAGTCAAACGAGAACCAAAGGAGAAATTTCACTAATTATTACAGTATCAAGAATTTCTTAGCTGTAGATTAATAATCAATGATTAATTAATAATTATTCAATAATTAATTGCAATAATTATTATTGCAACGCCTAAAAGTTCAAAAGCTTTATCAAACTTCTAAATATATCAAAAATAAATTACATACATCTCTTGATTTTGAATTGATAATCGATAATGAAAAGAGCATGGTAGTTGCCAATGTGACATAACGTCATAAATGCTACCAATGACATTCATCTCTTATTTTAATATTGAGAAATTCATTTACGTACGAGTATTGTGATAAAATTGAATGAATAAAATATTCTTTGTAGATTCAGCTTTTTCATCTTCAATGCAAAAACAGAGAAAATCCATTCAATATTTTCGGAATGTTTGCTATTGGTAAATCATTCATGTTCATGGTGAGTAAAAATAGGTACTGAATTTATTCAATAAAGCACTTTGTAAGTACTGTAGCTAGGTACTGCACATATATTATTATAATATTTGAAATATATTCTGAATAAAAGTACCAATAATTGGATGGATGAGGACGAATCTGATACACAAATATTCAAATGTATTTCTCAAATACATATAAAGAAATCTAATTCTATGAAGTTCCAATTCTTATCAACCAAAAACTCGGTAATACCGAAAAGCCATGTTTCAATGAATTTTGAAAATAATATTTATTTTAAAACTTCAGTTCATATAGAGATATTTTCTAATATAGATATTTATATTTACTGATATATATTTATATAGATATTCACAAGTACTGATATCGGAATACAACAGCAGAGATTTTAACGAAATATAATTTTATGTCATTTTTCCTCTTTCACAGATGTTGACCACTATTATCAGCTACATTGCCGTCATAATTCAGTTCACTTATGAAGCTCAAGCCGGGTTGAACGGAACATTGATAAGCAACAATAATACAAATGCCTCAGGCTTATAGTCTCTAATATAACCAACAATACCAAAGCCTTTGAAAAAAAATTGATCATTGGTGTGAACAACATTGTACCAGAAATATTCCAATAAATAATATATAAGACATGAGATTATGGTGCGTGGTTTAGAAATGCTGTACCCTAGTGAAAAAAGTAATCTGCCTCTGGCAATGTAGGCTATATACCGGTATCTATCATTAATACATCACCTCAGCATACATATAATTCATCATTTTATACATATACTGTGATACTAATCATTATAATACATATAATCATCACCTCATTACTAAGTATTTGAATTAATCCATGCATTTTCAACTTGAACCGTGTACAAAATAGAAGGCAACGAAGTGTTCTCGTGCTTTTAAATTAGAAACTTTGTAAAGTAATGATGACTTTCAACTCACATTTCTCTTCGCCTTTATTTAATTTGAATAGAGTGTACTTTCCCTGGGATTACCTCCGAAACAAAATTAAAGTGAAAGGACTTGTAATGTAATTTACAATCGATTAGGCGTTGAAAGTGAAAAGATGAATTTGAATATTTTGTTAATTATCGTTTACCCTTCGATAGAATAATATTGATGACTGAACTGCTCGGGGATGATGCATGGATGCGTTTAGTAATTGAATGAAAGTAACGGCTCATCCCTCACTAATGGGATTCCACTAATTAACAATATTTTCGTCAAAAGTTGGATTTATATAAGGACTTCTTGTCCAAACCACTGTTTGTAGTCCATCAGAGTTTACAAGATGATCTTGTTCAGTGCTATGCTGCGTTCCATAATTTTCAAAGGTGAGCGATTTTTTTTTTATCATGTTTGTTTTTTATAAAATATATTCTTATACATTCATATATACAGAGTACTTATTCAAATTTTTGGCGAAATATCCATATACTCGGATTTTCAGAGATTGAGAGATAGAAATGTCTATGGTTTGTATTCTTAAATTTATTTGCAACTATTTGGTGTTTTAAAATATAGTACTCGGCTAATATCCCCCATTATCAAGGGAGCTGTCATAAGAAACTAACATGGAATACCCCACCAAAGCTGGGGATCCTCTTACGATTTTAAAATAAAAAGATGAAGAAGAAGCAGAAAAAGAAGAAATAAAATGATTAGTATCATTATATTTGATATACAGAGTGGCCCATATAAAACCGGTCCTGTTGATATAAGGAAGAATACCTCACGGGCCAGTTTTATATGGGCCACCCTGTATTATTATAATGTGATTATTATTGTGATAAATAATTATTGTCTCATAGTTTGAATGCATTATTATTTTTATTTATTGAAAAAAAAATATATATATCATACATCTTTATAACAATGTCATAATAACTATTAATATTGCCATAAATAATTATTGTCGCATGTTTTAACGTATTATTACCATGTTTTATCTTTCTTTATTTTGTGTTTCAAGGATATCAAACATCCTTACATCCCTGCCTAGCTACACCTATGTTACTAAGTATAATACTGCAACTAGTACTGCAACAGAATAACAATAAATCTGTATATAAACTTGGCATACATTTAATTCAATCTTTCCTCTGTTGACAGGTGTTATCCTGAGCATTTTATGCGAGGAGATGATTGAAGCCGCCTATCCATACTCGTCAGCTCCGGCTGCAGCCGCTGCACCTTCAGCTGCAGGAGCCACAGCCACAGCTGCAGCTGGACCTGTCACCGGATTCAGCGGCCCAGGAATAGGAGGAGGCCCCACTGGGGGCGCATCAGGGCCCGGACCATCGGCAGGGGGACCGACGGGTCCAGTGGGACCAAGTGGCCCTCCCACTGGTCCAGTCGGCGGATCTGGACCTGGGCCTCTGGGGCCTTCTGGCCCTGTTGGTCCCGGCCCCACTGGTCCCATCGGCCCTGGACCGTTTGGGCCAAGTGGTGGGCCTGGGCCGGGACCTTTTGGGTTTGGGCCATCTGGACCGGTCGGTTTCGGACCTGGACCTGGACCATTTGGGCCTGGATTCGGCCCAGTGCCTTATGGACCAGCATTCCACAGGTGGCTTCTTGGACTTGCACACTATTATCTTCCTGGTTTTCTCAAGTACAAAGCGTTCGGGGCAAAAGCTCTAAAAAGTAACTTTCTGGGTAGTAAATTTCTTGGTCCTTTCCCTCCGTACCCCTACCCAGTAGCTTTCGCTTACCCTGGACACGGCAATCTATTATTCGCCAACAGCTTCGGCAGCAAAGCTTTAGCCCTCGTACAGAAGCACTACACAAAGCTGGTGGAGCCAGTTGTGATGGGCGTGCTGGGTGCACTCGGAATGTGGATCTTCCGAGCTCTAGTTCTTCCCAAATTGCCAATTATTGTTCGCAAGGAAGTGGCCAGATCACTGGACAGCGGAGCAATGGAGACATTGGCCGACACAGTGACGTCGGCGATCTCTCGAGGCATCTGTATGCAGCACATCGCCTGTGAGTTCGCGCTCATGGTCAGGCCTCTTCCACCACAAGTAATCCAGTGAGTAAACATAAAATGATAATGATAATTCATTCAAAAATATAGAAACAGGTTATAATGAGTTCAATTTACAAAAAGATAATTGTTGATTTCATTATTTATTCATTATAATAATTGTAAAAAATTAAGATTAATATAGTAATTTCAAGAAGCTTTTGTTTCAAGAAAATTGTTGATATCACTAGAGAACTTATTGACGGAGTAATTTGTTATTTTTTAAAAAATCTCTATTCTATTCCATGCTATTATTGTGCAACTTCTTCATTTATTTATAAACATAAACTCAATCTTATTTATAAACTACAACTCAACTAATACAAGAAGGTGATGACATCAATATAGATCTCGATTAAAATCTTAAAAATTATTCATAAGTCAACTGATATAGAAAGGGTACAAAAAATATTCTGATGCCAAAGTTACCGTGGATTTTAAACTTTTTTTTTAATCCGCTCAATTTACTGTAATTTTTCATTCTTGTGTTGACCGGTATACTGTATATTCTAAAAGTTAAGTGTGATTAACATTCACTTCATTATTATTATGTTTTACAATCTATTCAGCAGTAGAGGATAATGTGTAATTCAATTGAAAATATTCTGCACATGATTCTTTCTGTAATTATTAATAATTCGTATAATTTATTCTGTTCTAGGACTTTGGAAAAAAATGTTTCTACAAATTCAGGACTGGGTTTTTTCATTAAAATGGCGAACTCTACAGAGATAACGTCTTGCGAAGCCTATAGCTGTGAGAGAGAACAAATATCATTGGAAAACAGCGGTGACCATTTTACAAGTGATAATCGAGTTTTGTACGACGATTCAAAAAAGTGAAATTGTATTGAAACATCAACCCGGTAATTTGACAAACTACGAACTTCTAAAAATTAGTGAAAAAAGGATTTGTTGAACAAGTGAATCTACAAGTGATCATCCTTGTTGTGCAAGAATAAGCTTGTAAGAACTTTGAGTTCCTAGTTTTATTTATTTATTTTCTCAAAGAAATTAGTTTTAAAATACCTAATTCAAGTTTTAAATTTAAATTATTGAGTTCTCTTGACATACACTAAGCTTCCAGCTCTATGAATGTTCTTGTTGTCATTTTCAAGTATTTATTATGTCAATTTAGTAGGCTATACATTATCATGTTCATAAATTGCAAAATTTAATACAGTAGGCTATTACTATAATGTAATGTCTTTATCCACATAATTTATAAATATAATATTTTGTTGAATAGTGAATAGTAAATTTTTGATTGGAATAATATTTTCCCCATTAATTTTCCCTTGAAAATTTATTGATACAATTCAAAAAGCATTTATGCTACAATTAACTCATATGCATAGACAATATTCGTCGTCAATATACGATTGACAAAGAGGGTAAGTGTATAATGTTTTACACTGAAGAACATTTTTCTTTTTGGGTTGTATTCAAACATTACATGAAACAAATTAAACCTTTATTATATTATTGGTGACTCACCTAATAATCATTAACAATCATTGATAAATTGATAAAGTTCCGTGTAAAATTATGTTACATGTTTAGTAATATTTTTATTGATTAAAACAGTGGTAAAACAAAGTGACTCCAGTCGAGAGATAAGGAGGATCCAATCTCAGTTGATCCGTTAACTTTTTCTATTCCATTCTTCTTTCATACTTCAACACTTCAACCATTATTTTGTTTCTTCTTGTATTACTTTAAATTTAATTAATTTTTCCCAGGGAACCATGAATAATATTCATGGCCTACATAATTTTGAAGGTATATTTAGAAGGTATAAAAGAAGAAGGTATATTTTGAAGGCAATATTGAAGGTCAGGTATGATCGATGTCTCAGTTTTCGATGATCTATCTCAGGTACTTTATAAGGCGAACCTCTGAATTCCTATATTGTTCTGGGGTCTTATGATATTTGAATCATTCATACCGATAGTCTGATTGTCTTTGGATAGTAGGCTACCCCAAAGGCATAGATAAACTATAGAAACTAAATCCATTCCTATTTTGTGATAGTACGGTAGGTGTGATACTACCTACATTAAAGTGTTGACGCACCGTATTCCCCTAATATTTAATTTCATGCATACAATTCATATTAATCAACAGCCACCGAACTTCATATTTATCATGAATAGACAGTTTGCAATTTTGATAAGACAAATCTCATAATTTCATTTCTTACGGATGAAGAAGTATATTAGTGCTTGCTTTCTAGGAATTGAGTTCCAATTATAGTCCAAGTTTCCTTCTCCATTAATTTGAGATTATATGATGACGATACTTGAAACACCAATATCAATGTTCTTTCAATTCATCCTTGAATGGATATTCTGGATGATTCTCTATCCTGCAACAGAAATAATAATAGCATTTCATCTTAGAAATAATGTTCAAATCATGATAATTTTCCGGTGACACAGGGAGCTATCTCTACAGTCTCTACATTGTAAACGAAAAATAAGAATGCAACCAAGTTGTACCGTTGAGGTATGTACCGTTTGTATGATTCATTAATAACTATTATAGGCCTACTCAATTCTATTTTGTAGTCACATTTACATGAAGACATTTTTCATGGCCGAATTTCTGCATGCGAGAATAAAAAATGAGATCTGTTCAGTCTTATTGAAAGATGAAATAGATACTTGCCCTTTGAAGAAGAGGAAATTCAGAATCCTGCCTTTGTGTCCGATATCTAATTTCTTCAAATCGGCCATATCATTATCAGACAATTGGAAATCGAAAATCTGAAAAAAAAACAAATGAAAAGCTATCATGACTTTCAATTGCAATTTCACAAGAGATTATTCCGAGTTATAATATTTTAATAGAAATTTATCAATAATATTGCAAGTACCAGTAACCAATAATAATGTACTGTATTTAGTATATAAGTTACTTTTCTATGTGATTGTTTAAGGTAAATGAGAAAAGCTTATGAAGATGAAGAACTAAGTCTTATAAGTCTTATATCATGATGATAGGAAACTAACTACAGTTTTCAATAAGATTTTTATGTGATCAAGGATCTTTTGAAGATTATTCAGTTAATATAGAGGAAATTGAGTTTTATTTCTTGCAATTCAAGAGTGAAATAACTGCTCTCAGCTTGTACCTTTTGTGCTACATAATAAGTGGAGTTTTGGCATCATTATTAGACTGTTTGTGTGGGCCAACCTGTGTGAAGGCCCTGATCAAAGTACAAATTTTGGAAAAAATGGAAGGTAGTTCGATATTGTGGTCTCCAATGATGATACTCTACATACCTCGAAGTTTTCTTTGAGGCGAAGAGGATTGGTACTTTTCGGAATAACTGCAGTTCCCAATTGCACAAGATGTCGCAGGAGTATTTGAGCTGGCGATCGTTTATACGTTTCAGACAGTTGCAGTACTGTTTCATTAGATAACAGATCAGGGCAGGTAAATCTGGAACAAGTGAAAAATTTAATGATTTCAGTTTTGTGAAAATAATATTTTCTTAGAATTGTTATAATAGATGATATAATACAATTGCTCGATAACAACTTTGAAAATTTTCACTTCCACGTGATGAATTTTACAAGATTTTACGGGATGAATTTTATAAGATTTATTAAAATCTTGTTGAGGATTATTGTGATATTCCATTATTATTAGATCATGCAGATTCATCGTTGTCATTTAATGATTAAATAATAGAAATTGATCACAGAAATGAGAAAAAATGAAATAATGATACACCAATGGACACATATATATGGTAGTATAACCAATAGAAAAATTGAACTGGAAAATACCGTAGTTATTCTGAATAAATTTACTATAATTGAATGCAATAAGTGGTGTTTTGCTAACCAAATAGCTATGAGCTTATTGGGATTTCTTCATTCAGTGATCCATTTAGAAAAAATGTGAAAAAAATAATATTAAAAAATACAGAATCATAACTTAAAGCTGCTTTGGGAAAATTGTAAAAGTCATTATTGTTGGATAATAAATTTTTTTATAAAGCTATACAATCAATCTTTATTTCTGTGATAAACTATTGATGTGAATTCTAATACTTTATTAATTAATTCTAATATAGTATATTAATTCTGGAAATTTCAATTTATAATGTAAAAGAAATAGGATTAATATAGAATTGGAAAAAACCAATTGGCAATTAGAAAATAATAAGCATTAAAAAAAAAATTCTTGCAATAATACTGTACACTTGTATAATAGGTAGGCCTACTTATATATTTCAAGAAGTTATAAATATTTTTATTTCTTTGTATTAATTATTTACAGCAGTTCAAGAAGTATGGATAAGTACAACAAAAATTTTATAATAATTATATTATAGATATTTTTCTAGGCCTACTAGGTTCATTACAAAACAATGATTTTAATTAAAAAAAGAAAACATCAAACTCACTCGCGAGTCTTCTTTTCTACTTTGAAGTTTTCAAAATCATAGTTAATATCATATAATCTTATCAATTTTGAAAATAAGGAAAGTAAACCGGAATATCTGATGAGGCAATTAATAGCTATGAGGTATTGGATTTGGAATGAAAAACGATAATTGCTTACTCAAGTTGGTATTTGGTTTTGAAATGCTGTTTGGATCCTGGCGATCCGAGAGGCGAATAGGCGGTCAACGCGATTCTCCTATTGGCGCACACTTCTCTCATTTGCTGCTGCTGCATTGCCGCATGCATTTCAACTTGCAAGCAAGCGGGTGCTATGTCAGCATTATCGCAGAGATGCTCCAGCTGCTGCTTGTTGAAATTTGAAACACCAATCGAGCGCACTCTGCCTTCAGTGACGTGTTTCTCCATTTCCTGTACTAATTGAGATTTAAGTTATTATCATCTTAAATAGTTCATTTGAATAAAAACTAACAGTCTTTATATAAACTTAATATTTATCAAAATAAATACCCGTACCTACTTAGATATACGGTATTCAATTCATTTGAAAAGAATCAGGGCCCGGTAGTAGTTACCTCCGGGCCCCCACCTCCCATTTTTTTTTTATTTTACTAAAAAAACATATATATTTTAATGTTGGGCCCGGGCCCGTCTGCATAATGTCTGATTACGATAGGTAGATAATACACCAGTTACATTCTTCTACGGTTCTAATCAGATTGCAAAAGTGCATATAAAACTTTTCCCAAATTTTGAGATTTCGATTGAAATCCGGGCCCCGCTAGAAACTCCGGGCCCGGTGGGAATCCCACCTTTCACAACCCTCTCTCGTCGGGCCTGAGAAAAATTCATTCAATTCAGTTTGAGGAATTCATATTGAGAGATGGAATATATAGTTCCTTGTTTAACTCATAGGTTGCTGCGCTGTGTTCCAACTAGATTACGAAGTGATTGTGCGCTGCGCAACCTATGAGTTAAAAAATAAACTTCTTTATAAAAAAAAAATACTCTTTTTTCTTACACAATTGCTTTCTTAAAATTATTTCTTTTCCACTTACAATCCTACTACTCTCTAATAGATTAATTGTCTTTGTTAAAATTATAAACGAGCATAGAGGGTTCTTAGTTTTGACTTGACGCTCATGGCGTTGTGGTTGTCCTTTTGTGTTTGTTTACGTTGGTTACGTATGGTTGGATTATTATTTGAGTTACGGTATTTTGTGCCAATTACTTTAGGTACGCTACCTACTTATTATTCAAGTTAATACCGGTATTTGTTTTATAAAAAATTGATTATGATAAACATAAATGAAATATTTAGAATCCTTAGGCCAGGTCACATACGATTGTGGTTTGCTTTACTTCACTTCACTAGAAGAGCTACACTTAGATTGTGGTTTGCTTGACTTCACTTAAAGGAAGATTCTATTGCTAGTGAAGTGCAGTGAAGTCAAGCAAACCACAATCTAAGTGTAGCTCTTCTAGTGAAGTGAAGTAAAGCAAACCACAATCGTATAGTATGTGACCAGGCCCTTAGTGATATAATATATTGTGTGAGTATATATTTTAGGATAAAACGCGTCTTATTCTGTAGTTAGAAGTTGCAAAAAATGGTTTTTGCTTCAAAAAGAAACTTGATTAGTTCTACCATAGAGAAAGCATAGCAGTAGCGGCAAGTAAGCTTGGCGCTATGCTTTCGCTATGTTTTTACCCTCCAAACAGCCAAGTGATCTGTCTCCTCCAATAAAACAGCTCCATCGTCAGCGGTGGCCGGAGCATCGCCGGCCTCATTCGCCTTCATTGTGAATGGCATGTGAATTAGATAAAGATCGACGTAACTCAATCCAAGACTCTTCAAAGATCTTTGCAAATAGGCCGAAACATCACTTGGTCGATTGGCGTAATGTGGAAGCTAAAACAAACTACATACATTTAAGTACCGGTAGGAGGATTTGAAGAAGTTTAATCTGTTATACCCTACATATAATATTAATAATACAGCTTATTTATATGAGATTATAGTAGTGGATCTTCAAGTCACTATTCCTGTAAGATCCTTAAATAGTGGATTTTTTGGTCAAAATAGAAAATTCAGTATTTTTGAACATCATCAGTAATATTATGTTCTTATGAAAAAATGAGTAAATTCGAATGTGTGTTTATCCATTACAAACCTTCATTAAATTGAAGTATCTATTGAGATGTCACTGATTCTCAATATTAAAATATCAAATACCGTACTAACAGTTTTGGGGAAATATTCTAATGAAGATGATTTAAAAAAGCTTTCATTATTGTAATGGTTAAAAAATTATTTCCAACTTGTGTATAGTAGTACACTATGTAAGCATAGGTATATTATATTATACAACATTAACATTACTGATTCTCATCAGAATAATGAAAGATATAAAAAATATATAAAACTATTCCTATTTAAAAGTATAAGTATTATTTGGAATACAAAATATTCAATGTCAGTATCTTCAGATTCTCTAAGGGGGTTTGAAATTGGAATGCGGTACCTGTATCTAAGTGTGAGTCACGTGGACTCAAGACCTAAAATCTGACAAAATTAAGACATTTTTATTGATATTTTGAAGTACCAGTAGCTCATATCTTATTTTCCTTACAGAAATTAATAAAACACTGCTGTACAATAAGTACAAAGCGTGAAACAAAAATTAGTTTCTCAATCAGAAGATCTCCAATGCATTAGACTATCTACTTGATTTTATTTATAATACAATGAAGAGTACCTATAGTATTTTTATACTAGAAATGAGAAAGCCATGAATATCTTGAATTGATATTGAAACTATATAGGCATAGCCTACTCTTTGGAAATGAAAAAAAAAGGTTTACATACAGATTAAAGACATGATCACCTTGGAAGTGACAAAGAGATCTTCTCTTCGATTGCCGTCTTGCATCAACCATTTTTGAAGAGCTTCTCCAATAGCTGCCTCATTTTTATAGTTGTAAGCAGTGTCAATATGCCTGTAACCTATTTCAAGTGCATTCGATACGGCATCCCTTACAATTTCAGGTGTTGCCTGTAATCAATTTAAAATTTGGATAGAAAATATTAATCAATTTTATTATTATTATTCAAATATTTAATACAGCATAAGTTGAATATACTTTCAAAAAATATAAGATATTCTTGTCGCAAGAAGTAACACCTTCAACAAATACCGTACTATCGGCCAGTTGCACGAAAAGTGAATTCAATAGACGTAAAATAACATATAACGAAACCAATGCAACGAAATTGCTACTGAACTCCTATCCGTTTTGAAAATAGATTTTTTATAACCGGCCCTACAGTCTGATGGTAAGAGGTGATTAATGAAACAATGATATGTGTGGATGGCATGTTTGTTTGTGGAAGTCTAATAAAACTTATTCAGAAGCGCCTAATCAGACTAGGCCCATCAGTCCTAGCTGAGCAACAAAATTTTTTTGACTAGGATACTCTCACGCTTTTGGACAGAGATATTAAATATTTACAAATATTTTGAGGTACCTAGTAGTTTAAAATTGCTAAGATTTTTCATGTAGTAATAGTTTTTAACACTTATTTATATTACTTACTAATCACTTATAAAAAAATAAATAGGAATAAACTAATAAAAAAAATTTTGCACATGGTAATTTATTTAGAAGAGTACTGTATTATGATCACCCCGGCACATTATTATAGTGGGGCATTATAATTAGGATTAGAATTTCTTGAGTCGGGATTCTCTTTGATATCTGTATTATATGTATCTGTATTTGTAAATAAACTCCTCTGAATGCACATTATTGGCATTCAGAGAAATTATTATTATTATCCAAATGTTTGAAATTTTGGCGCAATTTTTTTGTCGCTCAGCTAGAGGGATTGGGTCTAATATCTTACCTATATAAACCGCAGCAATTGAACTGGTAGACCAATTACAGCTCATCACACGGTAGAAATCACCTATTTAAAATATCAGTACCCGAATTATAAAGTAGTTTATTTATTTACAAAATAAGACCGGGTTTCCTATTTTAAAGCAGTCTAATGCTAGTCCTATCATGTAATTAATTCAACTATGAATAAAATCTGTTTCAAATACAAACTTTTAGTTTTTTGTAAATAATATACCTACTTGAGAAGAGTGGAATAATACTGTCTCAGATATAAAACAATTAGATTCCATTCTTATAGTGCAGTGTAATTAATAACTCAACTTATACTGTATATTGAATAATTAATGAGTACAGTAAGTTAATTACTGTACCTATATCACTTTTTGTCAGGTCTGAATTACTCTTATTCATGCACACTACACAATATTTCAGTTAAAATAGTGATTTGAAACCTTTTGTTTTGTGTTGGCTTGACAATAATACCTAATTTATATTTTTTCATATATAATACAGCAAAATAAAGCTCGTTTACCAAGGAATAATAAATTGCCAATATTCATTTCACACTGTAATTTAAAAACGCCAGATATATTAATTTTGCTCATTGTAATCTGATGAGTTGAACATT
The DNA here is from genome assembly GCA_017141395.1 of Laodelphax striatellus. Taxonomy (NCBI): domain Eukaryota; kingdom Metazoa; phylum Arthropoda; class Insecta; order Hemiptera; family Delphacidae; genus Laodelphax; species Laodelphax striatellus. Next base: position 28,477,551 of record CM029534.1, read on the forward strand.
TCCCACAATTATTTAATACCTATCTTATAAATTTTACAAATTAGGTATGGGGTACTTACCTGCCATGTTCCCAGACCTACAACGGGCATTGAATAGCCACTAGAGAGTAAAATCTTATCCATAACTTTTGAAAATGTACTTTTACATTCCATAAAATACGAGTTCACTGAATTATTTTGCACAATGCCCGAGCAAAGATCATGATGATAAGTAAAAATGTTATTATTTTTAGTCTACAACACACTTTAAATAGAAGCTTTGATAGGGGTTTCTGATGATATAAATTCAGAAGCTGAATATTCAAAAGGATTTTTTCGTACAACTGTCCAAACAGCTGATATTCGACTACTTTTAGAAATAGCGCAAGCTATTTATAGCTTACAGACGAGAGCAGTCGATTTTCTATTGGGTTAGCGCAACAAGAAGTAGTCTACTGGTAATCCATTTTTCATGAATGACAAATATTTGAATGTTTATCATTTTAAAACATAATTTCATGAATGTAAAATTTCAATTGAATTAGAATTAAATGTAAAATTTGATTCAAAGAGGTTCGGAGCTCACTTAAAGTTGTTGCAGTTAACAATATGTATGTTGTTTTAATTTACCATAAACTATATCTATCAAAAAACTATATCTATTTACTATACTGTTGCCCGGTTTTTCAGTCGCTCAATAGACAGTTTATGGATCCAATAGCACTATTGAATCAATAACTATGTGTTTTCAAATGCAAGAAAAAGTTATTGATTCAATGACTTTATTGAACGACTGAAAAACCAGGCATGTATCTATCTAAAAACTGAAAAAAACTTCAACAAATATAAGCTCCGAACTTGTAAGGCAACTTGTAAATAAGGCAACACAGTAATAAAACACAAATGTAAAATGCATTCGTCTTTTTATTATTTCTACTTATACAAATTGTCTGACATTTGAAAAATTCAACTGGGTTGATTAAATTAACAGGAACCGGGTCTTCATGTAGAATACCGATAGTCAATGAAATTAGGCAAGATTTAGTAGTGTGCGAGATTTGATTCAATTGTTTGATGCTGAATCACAAAATTATTCAATTTTTGTCACAGTCAAGAGAGTAATTCAGTACTTGATATTAAAAGAAACTTAAATATTGCACATTCGTGTTTTATTCATGTAGCACGCACTTGTAGAAAATGTGCATATATGCCAAAAATATTATGTTGACCAGAATAGTTTGGAAATGTGATGTTTAAAGGAGACACTTCTTTTTAAATTCTACATTGAACATTTCAGCAAATTTTTTATAAGTATCTTCGGTCATAAAATATTAATTTCTATGCAACTAATGTGGATACCAAAATACGAATCCGGTATGGAGTTTGCTACAAGTTATGTTCTAGAATAGAGTTTTGATGGAAACGTTCAGCATCACGTATGTCAACGTTCATGCCTCAATGTCAATGAAAAAAATCACATACAATATTATTGTAAAATTGCAGGTTGTTAAGAGCATTACTCTAGAAGTTTTACAGCATTATTCAGATTGTATGGACTTGAGTTGGTCGATCATCTTAATACATTGTAATAGTATTATTTGTATTAATAGGGGATGCTGACAATCACGACACAATTCTCCAATAATAACTATTTTTTCAACGATCACCATAAACAACAAAGTTAAAACCAGATCTAAGACTTCCATTTCTCGATTACAGTTACATTCAATCACATACCAAAAACGAACGTTTCAGTGAAATGTCTCATATTTCAGTCATGAAAGTTTTTCTCAGTCGCTCAATAGCATACCTCAGTATTAACATACCTTTGAATAAATTTATACAAGAATCCTAGAAAGTTTCGCTATATTTTTTCGCCTGTATAATTCAACTTTAATGAGTATAAAAACAAATATAAAAATACTATACAGATGATCATTACAAATATGCATTAGAGTATTAAAATAGATCAATTAAATTAGGATATTCATTTTAATGAAATGAGAATTACATTATATATTATTTAAAGCAAGAATCAACAATAATATACAATCAGTCCAATTAGCCTATTTGTGTCTTGAAACAAAATATCAATTCTAAATTACATTTTTATCTATTCAAGATATTCGTTTTGAAATGTATTGATACTCGTAAAAGAAGGATAACAATCCAACAATATTAAATGAAAATTGGAACAAAAAATTCCGCATAGTAATTTATCTTTTTTGTTGATAGTTTTGAGTTATGTGAGTACCCATTATATAGCTGAAAAATTTTTCAAGAAGTAATCAATGAAAATCAAGAAACTTAAAAAATTTATTCAAATTCGCACCAGCAACCTTTCACCTCAACGATGTTGCTATTCCATAAAGTCATTTAAATTGAACACTTCTGTAAATATTGAAAACTCTTCGATAACTAACTGGCACTAATTTCATTAATACTGATAAAATTTATTTTGGTTCTTTAATTCGAATGTAGAAAGTTTTTGCCTACATTATTCTTAAAATCTTATTTGGTTCTTTGGTTAAAATTAAGTCGACCATACATTCATTGATCACTATGATTAATCTGCGATGGAATTACGGAAGTGATAACTTTCTGATAAATCATGGGAATTTCTTAATAATTGGTGTTAATTTAATAATTCCTTCTTCTATACAGCTCCAACTAATTTATTGTTGAATCTTTAACTTTTCATACGGAAATATTACATACTTCTTAATACTGAGTTATTGGGATAAGACGTTGTTTGTAGAGATATTCTTGACAGTAAGTTCAGAACAATATTAAATCTGAGTAGATTTGAAGGATTCAGAACGTAAGTTTCAAAATAATAATGTTGATAATCGGAACTTGAACAACTTTCAAGGCTATATTATAGAACAACTTTTTTACTAGTTTATGTGAGTAGATTCTAATATATTCACATCAATAGAAAGTCAACAATAAGAAATTTGAAAACAAGAGAAGATATATTTTTGCTTTGTAGTAGAAGTAAATTAAATTACAAAGCCTCAATTATTGATATACATGAATGAATGATATTCGACTACATTATTTGGATTAATTATTGAGATTCGACACCAAATAAAATTTGAAAGGTTCATTTCAGTCATTTGGATAAATTCGTAAAGTAATTTGGTTATTCATAACTACAATAAAAGTCCAAAATTAAAAGAATAATATAATATTTTATTTCTTCAATACGACCTGAAAACAAAAATATAATTTCGATTCTATAGAGCATGGAAAATAAATAATAAAAATATATTTTACAACAAAATTTCCTGCCTGCCATAGACTCCTTCAACCAAATCGACTGACAGTATAGTTATTGGTTTAGAATTCAAGGAATTATGCATTGCTGAAGTAATAATAAATAGATCAATTACTAGTAATTGTAAAAGTACTATCCACAGCTCACATAGATATACATAGAATCTTTTAGTGACATATTTTTAGAAAGTTCAAGAGATGCTTCAACTGATAACCCTGAAGATACAGATCTTAAATATGTATGTTGTTTCATCTAAAAAGGATTAATTAAAATTTAGCGGACAGTTGATAATGAAGAAAGTCATGCCACATAATCGTGTAACAATATTTAAGTAAATAAAATTGATTATATTCATGGGGTCTCTATGTTATTTTCATTCATGCTAATGTATTATGATTATTCAGCCATTCAGAAATATTAATTACGTATAAAAACGTTCATACAAACAACATGAGAAATTTATCAATGGAAACAATACCTGCGAGTAGAAAATTTCTATAAAGTTGCAGTTAACAGTAACCAACATTATGGAATAGCACACCGTCGCTTTCAAGAGGCGCGTGTTTCATTATCAGGCGACCAGATCGCTAACTTTCACTAGAACATTCGATTCATTTTTATATTTTATACAAAGACACAAAGCAGATAGAGTCTAAATGAACAGAACACCAATAATAATCGACCACGAACAGTGTGCATCTCGCAACAGAGTCAATACACTTTCGCAGCACTGCACTTATGCTGGAGGGGGGAGCGAGCGGGGCCAGGAGAGGGGGTCAGAGCAGGGTGCAGCGCGACAGCCAGTTCTGTGGCTTCCGACTTGGCTCCGACGGCTTCAGCTGATGGCCTCCCTTGGGCGGATTGCTCGCCTCCTAATCAAAAACAACTACATTAGAAAACAATGAACAGAATATATTACTTCACTTGGGTATGACCTTTTCCCAAATTAATGCTGAATTTGTAATTCAAACTTTCATTTTCAGCGAATGCCTGTTGTTTAATTACTTGATCATGTGTATTAAAATGGATAAACGGCTGCAGTTTTGTAACTGGGGAACGCTGTTATCGATGTTTAAATATCGATGTATCGAATAGTGATTATATAGTTTCGATGTATCGATTTTCAACATCGATAATAGCGTTCCCCAGTTATGAAACTGCATCCTGGTAAACAAGAATGTATTTGCTTAGACACCACCGGTAAAGAGAGAAGCCTCTGACCTCTGGCAAGAAATGAAGTGGCAATGTATTTACTAAAGGACAGAGAAAATGTTATTGAAATTAAATGGAAAGAGAACAGCAAGCTTTACTCAACAAACATTGCTTTCTCAACAAAATTGTTGTCTTCACAAGGTTCAAAGAGGAGAATTCTTACTTTTTATGTCATTTTAAAGTTGTAAAGCCGGTACTCCCAACTCATTATGTAGTAACGAATGAATTATCACCAAACACAATACAATTTGTTCTATAATTAGTGTAATTTATTGAATAATTCAGTTTTAAAATAAAATTCTTTGAGGTAAGGCTCCTTTACAAGTAGGGCAGCCCTCCCCTTCTCATCCACCTGTTGCTTAAGAAAACAGATGTTTGTCTTAAGAAAACAGAAGTGGTCCCGGAACCAAATATACCGTAGCAAGAGAGTGTATTCAATTCTAGTTTATTAGTGTTTGAAATGAAATTAAATAACAATATTCTTGTATGTTATGGGTACATCTCGGAGTCCAAGCATGTAGCCTGTGCATACTGAATAAAGACTTGTCAAAACCATAAATTTATGAAAACAAAGAGATACCGGTTTCAGTTGTTACACCATTGTCAATCTCTGGTAAACTCTACTACATAGAAAATGTAGCCTGTCCCTTTGTTTTACCTAAGTCTTGTACAAAGAATCAAATAGTCATTTCATTGGTTTGTCTCACTCGATTCATCAATAATTCACATTGAAGTGTGCAGCTCAGCGGGTTGCAATGAATAATAATTAATTCCTATTAGGGACTAGAACCAAAAATGAGAGTAATGTTCATGTTATCAACTACCTCTATCAAGAATTGAATATACGACGGCAAATCAACATGCTAAAATCACATTGTTTTTTTTATTATGAACAATCAGGATCAATCTTATAATCTTCAGGCCTGAATAATTGGATATTGAAAGAAAGGGCAGAAAAATCGTGATCGAATATCGGCGTCAAATACGGTCGAATTTCAAGTAACTATAAATTCAAGCTAATTTCTTAGGCGCCGAAATTTCTGCTCTTTCAGTCTGCACTATAACAAGTCGTGTGTTCTATTACGACTGAAAAAACGCAACCGACATTCGGTCGCGATTTTCCTGCCCGTTTAGTATGCGCCTTAGATTTTCTTCATTCGTAATAGTTTTGAAATTTACAGATGAATTGAACACTGAAATATTATTTCAACCAAGTTTACATGCAATACATTTAAACTCATTGTTTTGATTCCATGCAATGTTGCCAATGTATAACAGAAAAATGATTTTACAATCATATTTTTTCAACACAGAACATGCTTCCACGCATGTAAACAAGCGTTTAATATGTATATGCCAAAAATATTGGAAAATCTGAATACAGATATTGAATTCTCAAAATTGATTTCGATTAAATACATATTCAACAGTGACAGTATTTTCTAAAGAAGAAAATATTCTGTACATGTACTAGTAAAGCTGTTCTACTTCCACGCACTCTCAATTAATAAAGTATTTTAGTTAATGTACTGGATAAAAATTATCCCGAATAATGAACCATACATGAAACATCAACACTATAATATGCATAAAACATCACAATCTTGATGGAGACGATCCAACAACTCTAAATAAACACACAGCCAAATAATGATACACCAAACTAAAACAATAATTTCTACAATCTAACAATCCAGTATTATATCGGTTAACTGAGTCTAGTGACAAAAAGACCAACAGTATGCTAAATGAATTTTTTAAAGAGTTGATTTAATATGTTCTTCTTTCATAATATGAAATAGGATTTCAACTTCAACTACTACCAACGAATTCCTAAACTCTCCTAATAAATATTCTTTACAATTCCTAAATATTTAGGGCATTGTATACAAAAATTAATGACAGAGCATTCGTTTTAACTAAATCACTTCACTTTGGGAGTTCATGATACACAACTCCTTAGTTGAAAGATACTGTGTATATGTATGCCCGTATTAGCACTGCATCATTTGATTATTGCTGTGAATAATAATTTTAACAAAACGGTTCAGCCTGAAGAACAAATAGCGCTTTTTATTGTGTTCGATAACTTTCCAGTGCGAAATTGTCACAGTTATGCAAGCACAAATATGACAGCCTTTGTATTTCCATGCTTGAAAATCACACCAGCTTACCCGAATGGTCAGTATCAGTGAGTTTTCATCCTTTACGCATACCTTGAGCTGTTTTCTGTGTGCTTGCCATTATTATATCATAGAGATATTAAATTGAAGGGATGTTTAGTAGAAAAATCTTTGTAGCCTACTTCTTGCAGAAGTATGCCAATATTTGACAATAATATTTGGCTTCTATCAAGATATAGGTACCTTAGGCTATATATTATGTTGTGTGAAAGTTGGTTAGTGACTTATATTTATCATGTTAAATTGATGAAGTTCCCCAATAGTTCAACATTTTGAACAATAATTGAATATTTTCAAACAAAATAATAGGATAGTGGTAACGTTAGTTTTTTCGATCAGTCAGAAGCAATCATTTCATTTGAATCCAAAAATAATGCATAATTCTCATACAGCTCATGCCACAGCTCAAGCCAGTAAAAATTTAGCCAAGAAGCAGTATGAGATTTCACAAAACTATAGGTTGAAATATAGCTCTGCATTGCTTAGCTGAAAATGCTTCAGAATTTATAACTCAATAATTATTCAAAATAAAAAATAAATAAAATTTCCATACAACTACTAAGAAAATACTAGAGGATGTCTACTCAAAACATGCATTTTCAATCAAATACTACGGAAAAAGCTGGTTGCGACGATGCTGTTTACAAATAACGCAAAAATATTTAAAAAAAATAAAAATAAAATAGTCCACAGAATAGCACACACAGAACGAGTACTTGAAATACAATTAACTCACGAACACAGGATATCTTTACCTTCTTCAATGTCAACAGGAAGGATTTGGAAAAAACAAAGACATATTAGTTTATAAAAATCGATAAAAGGAAAAGTATTTACGAAAATAAACAATATTAAAATTAATGTGATCAAATTAACTTTAATATGCTTTAGAAAGCAAGAAAGATTTCTAGAACAAAGAACTAGAAACAGTGGCGGATCCAGAGACAGGGTACGGGGGCACGTGCCCCCCCCCCCCGCAGACGAGTGATAAATGCACTAGATAAATGAATCCTGGATCCGCTCTTGACTATAAATGTTCTGTTATACTCTTCATTACAGTAAGAATAATAATATAATCACTTTCCACCAAAACTATAAAAACATTCTGTTGAATAACATTGCTTCTTCTCGTGAATCTAATCCCCAAAAACTTTATGTATACTATTATGTATATAAAATTTAATATTTCAAATGCTTCAAAACTCAATAAAACAATGAGCTAGATTGAACAAAGAAGAAGTTCTTAAAATACAACAAATTAGAAGAAAAATTTTGCTCTGAAAAATCATTGTTTGGCATCAATAATTATTTAACGTTCATACCTGAATACATTCTGAACAATAGTGAGTAGGAAGCAGCGACCACATAATACAAATACATAATACATTTTGTATTATGTGGTCGCTGGTAGGAAGTATCGGACTAAGAAAACAGATTTTTAATGGAATAATCAATATTCTCTACTTCAATAAACAAAATATCATTTTATAAGTGATTGGGTAACTATAAAGTCAACTTGGTGTAAATTTGCAATCATAAGGCCACGAAAACAAAGCGATCAAGTCTTGCTCCCGGTGAAATACACCAATTTTATTCTACCTTGAAGCTTAAATTGAAATATTAGTCTCTGCTCAACACAGAAAAGCCAATTTACCGTGCCCAATCACCAATATGAGTAAATTGTTTCAGGTGAATTAGGAATTCAATTTTGTGCAGTTTACAACTAAGTGCTCACCAAGTCTATTTTAGCACCAACAATACAAGATCCGGGATCAGATTACCTATTTAATTATGCAAAAACGAAATTGAAGTCGAACTATGAATTTCTATAATTTGAGAGAAGTATTTCGAGTGTAATAAGATTATGCTTACCAGTTTCTTTTCGGTTTTCGTTTTAATATCCCTCGCCAGTGTGAAAAATGCTTCCTCTACATTGATTGATGCTTTTGCGCTTGTCTCCATAAATTTGATGCCATATTCAATTGCCAATTGTTCTCCTCTTTCTCTTGTCACCTGAAAATATATAGAAAGATTGGCCAATAATGAAAATGAATACTTTAGGAAACTTAAATTTATCGTTGGTTAAGTAACAAACATTCAAGACTGCTCTTGGATGGGTGACCGACACAAAAATAAGGCGAGGTGGAACCTACCCGTAAAGGTCTCCCCACCGATAAAAAGCCATACGATTAAAAAAAAAACGCTGAAATACTTCTTCAACATAGATTTTACAATTTAATAATTAAATTAGTTTAGCTTGCTGTTAGATTATATAAGTACGATGTATATCGATTTCTATCAAGGAAATCAGAAAGAACTTCAGGTTATTTGAGTTCAGTTACAAGGGTACATGAAATACTTATTCACAAGCAATATGAGAGAATTGATTGAAACTCATTCCACTATTACAGACTTTTCCATTGTTTTTCAAAACCAAAGATTCAATTGAATAAACAAGCAATTCTATTCATCAATGAAAACTATTTAATTTTGATTGATTCTTGTGAGGATTTTTTTAATTTTTTTGTTTTTCATACAAAACAGAGATTCCATTGAATAAACAAACAATTTTATTCATCAATGTAAATTATTTAATTTTGATTGATTCTTGGAAGGATTTTATAAATTTCTTTTTTAAATCATTTATTGACAACAGGATTTTGTACAGTATCAATGAGTGGAAAAAATACCATAAAATGATTTACAATAGTTTAGTAAAGCAATATGTGGGCAATATCCGATGTAGGCTACTGTATTTGAAATCCGGAAGTGAATTTGAACTTGAAAACCACTTCCTCTTCATGAGTGATTTTGCTAATTTAAAACGATTGAAAAAGCTTTAAAAATTGTACTTGTAAGCAAGATAATTTTTTCTATAGGCTAATATTTTTTTGACAATTTTTTATTCATATTGAAAAGATTAATTTAACTAAAGGTGATGAAGCAAAATTGAAACTACTAACCACAATGTGGAGATAAAACTAGAATTTTTCGTCACTGGATACGGCACTAAAAAAAGGACGTCGAACCACAACACGAGTAGGGTTGGTTAATACTCACTTGTCTTTTTTCAGTCAGTTCGCATTTGTTGCCGAGTAACATTTTTTCTACATCTGCTGACGCGTTCTCTTCAATGTTTCTGATCCAGTTCTTGATATTTTCGAAGCTCTTCTCATTTGCGACATCGTAAACCAGCATAATTCCCATTGCTCCCCGATAGTAGGCTGTTGTGATTGTCCTAAACCTCTCCTGACCCGCTGTATCCCTGCAAAAATTAATCCACATTAATTTATTAAATACAAACTAGAAAAAAAAACAGTAACACACACTTTAGAGCAAATAAGCAAATATTAGAAAATACTGCAACAATATTTGTAAATGAATAATTTACTCAACTTTATACTGATTAAAATAGGGATTTGTCAATAGGTATATGAAGATTCGGTAATAAGTTACAATAATCAATTGAAAAAAGGAATGAAATAGTTTTTAATACTGGTTTTTTTCTTATACCTTATTGTTATTTTGTTAGAACTCGGCCCCTGCGCTCAAGCTGTTGCCTTTGCAGGGATCTTCTTTGTTTAATAGTCATATTCTTTGATAGATAGTCAATTTCTATTTAATTTATTTTGTTTTGAAAATTGTTTTGTTTGTATTTTAATTTAACTGTGTGTAATTTCTTTAAGGAAAAATGAATTGAATTTGAATTTAGTCATCATTCAACAATCAACATAGGCCTACTTCATTATATAATTACTTCTGAAAAAAACATCTAACGTCAAACACTGAAATGCATATCATGCTTTGTTGCGTTTCAACAGAGAATGTCTAGTGTGCCTTAAAAGTCAGCTCTCCGATTCAAGGTTATTTTAATGGATGGATTTGATCGCATAAAAACATTTCCTAAATGACAAATAATTATACCCTTAGTTATTTACTTGAAATAAAAACTTCATCCTCAACCACAGGGTCTTACTAATACTAAATAATAAAGTATTATAATGCTTTCAATTATGTTATGTGAATTTAATTTCGCAGAATAGGAATATATAATTCAATACTTAAAAAGTGAGAACAAATAAGGGGAAACTGAGTGGAGTACACTTAGTGAAACTAAGGGGAGTATCCTTCACAATTTGAATGAGTTTACAGTGTTACAAAAGCAGAATTGAATAGCACATGAATTATACACCCACTCGAATTTGAAGGAAGAAGAGGTAGTACAGTAGGCTGCATTATATTTATGTGATTACTTGTGATATGGGGGAATCAAAGACCGATTTAAGAGTGACTCACAACATCATGGCTTCGACCTTCATTATATTCAATCTTCTCTATCGGATGCGGGAATTCTATGATTCAGAGAATGAGACGAAATTTCCTAGTAAGCAATGTGAGTTTTACTTCATAAATCATCATTACATGTTAAATTGGGATGGGTTAGAGATAAAAATGATTACATTGATTACAAATAATACGAAAACCTGTTAGGGATCTTCCACAAAGAAACGTTCACTGTGATATTGATAATAAGGTTGAAGGATTGATCTTTTCGTGATAACATTTTATTCGTAGAAATACGTTCACTGTAATATTGATATTGAGGTTGAAGAAATGATCTTTTCTTGAAATCATTCTCTAGCTTCTATAGCTAGAGTGATGCAACAACTTTTTGAAGATACTAATCAACAGTCATCAAATACAGTAAATGCAAAAAAGTGTTTACACTTTTAAATGAAAGAGAGAGTGGAATCGAATTAGCATGATAAAAAGAGAAAAACAGCGGAGCTAATTGTAAATTTACGATTGACTGGTTAAGTGGTACGAGTACTAATGCTGCTGCCAGAAAAGCTAGATCGCAACGACCGAATTCCAGAAATTGGACCGAAATTGCGAACTTCGACTCCTCAAATCTTGAACGAAATATTAAATAAAAACTATTAATGATCAATTCATGAGTTAAATATTTTATAGAATGCGATAAATGTTTCAAGGATAAAATTATAGCATATCCGATCTAAGATTACTTATTATTCAAGATTACTTACGAAAAGTGTAGGAGTACAGTGGGCCTATAGTTTAACCCAGAAAATAGCACCAAGAATATAAATTTGAATTTTGAAACAATAATCATCTTAGTGTAATCTGTGTAAATGATAAGCACTATGAAAATGAAATATATACATTTAAAAGTACGCAACAAGCTACTCCTATTTGCCGGAAAATACAGTAATAAGATTGTCTTTATCTCTGTGAAATTTCAGAACATTGTGAAATGGATCTACGAGTATTTACAGATTTGGAGAAAATTAAGTAGCACTGGAAGTTACATAAGTTATGCTAATTAAATGAATTTACATAATGAAAAATTATCAAATTTAAATATTAATAACCTGAATTTTAGTTGCTTTGAAAAAGGCGTCTCGATAGAAAAAGAACTGGAATCATAAAATTTTATCTGAATTGAATGGGAGCCAAAGTTCCTTTTAAATATAACATCACTTTGGATGAGTGAATTTTCCACCATTTTCGGAAATTCCTATGAAAAATCTTCGAGATTCAATGTGGTTCTGTATGAAGTGCTACTTGAACACAATGAATAGATAATAATCACCAGACTTTTCCTCATTCTGTATCATTTGAGAAGACGGATGTAATAGCTGGAATAACGGAAACTATTTACATGTTTATTTATACAGATTGAACGTGATGAATTGAATCGGACATCATTCAATCTGTTCTGCATCATGACCATGATTTCGAGAGTGTAATTTTCGCTTCAGTTTTATTCCTGAGTAAAGATCATAAATTAATGCACAGTCACAGATGGTTCTCTCATAAGCCCTGGAGAATGTAGATTGATTTTTATTGAATGAGTGCAGCCTTTTAGCAGGGATTATCATCAATGCGAATTCAATTCATTTATAATAAAATACATTAAATGAGTTACAAATAAATAAGTTATAAGGAATGGTGGGTGGTGGGTACTTTATTTGAAATAAACGTTTTACTTTAAATATTTTAAAGCGCTGCATCTAGATGGGAAAAAATTGTAGATAAACAACGGATTTTTCCTTGTAATATGAAGGCCTATTTTTCTTAAATATGGAAAATAGCTTCCAATGAATGATGTCTTTCCACGGTTAGGAATTCCTTTAGCTTCAAGATTTCCTTTCACGGATAGTCAGAACCGCGTTCTCAACACAATTGAAACATGTAGAAATGCTCTTTGAAACAACATTATCAAATTCACGAAAATTATCAAATGACTTGGAAATTGAATGGTTGTTCAAAAGAGTTGCACGAGGGCGGCTGAGTTGAAATACGTAGCCGCAAAGCTCGACGCTTGACGTGAAAGACTTATTATTAACTTAAACTTAATGACTCTACAAAGAATGATCGGGGTTGAACACTCCAGAGAGTCATGGTAAACTGAACTTCGGGCTACAAAATGTGATTTCGAATGGTCTTTCCACCAACCATCTGCAAGCCTAACATCTTTCAAATTTGGTCATTAAGTTTGGTCTTCGCCATCCTATAATTGGATTCAAAAAAATTAAGATTTTTAAAACAGCAAACAATAAACTCACCATATTTGCAACTTTATTTTCTTTCCATCAAGCTCTATCGTTCTGATTTTGAAGTCGATTCCTGCAACAAATAATCTTGATTAGTTCGAACAAATTTCGTCGTTGGAAAAAATGTTGCTTCCCATTACGTTCAAAATATGTATTCCTAATAATACATAAATTATCAACCCGACAGTAATACCTATCTAGGTTCAAATAATTATCAAGACCTTTGTAGTAGTTTAATAAGTTGAATTATTTAGCCAACAGAAATTCATATCTAGCTTCTATCTTCTAATAATATTATTAAGAAATTTGCAGTAGTTTACTACGTTAAATTCAATACCATACATAAGATTCATAAGAGCTAAAAACAAACAGAAAAGAGATAAGGGTAACTTTACACGCTGGGAAGATTAATCCTGAGAATAAGATGGTAAATATTAGGCAACAGGTTGGATTTATCATGTAGGATTTCTTCGGAGGGGCGATTTTATGTAGGATGTTTCAATCATCAAGGATCATAATTTTTTCTTCAACATTCATGATTACCGTACTTCATGAAAAATATAAAAATATCCATCATTAAATAAACGAGAATAACAGTATAAAATACAGTACATTTATTACTGTACTTTATGAAAATAAAACAAAAATCAATCATTGAATGAACGAGAATAACAAGTGGAAGTTTTTGTTATGAACCACAAGATGCAAAAATGTGGGTGATAAAATTATTTCGGCTGCAATAAAAAACAAAGGATAAGATAATCCACTTGCTTTTTATAGGACGAGACAGCAGCTGTATAATCCTTCTTACTACAGTACCAGCTACGTACAAAGTAACCATCGGAGTTGAAGGGGTCTTGGCTTTAATTGAACAAAGTTTTAATGGTGGAGTTTCTCGAACGGAGAACAAAAAACGAACACCATGTGTGTGCTTGTGTACGTGTATTCACATGTTGTGAACAGTTGTTTCCTGGAAGCTTATTCTGATAGGCTCGATAATATTCTGCTGGGTACCATAATATCATTCCAACTCACACATAGGAAAGCATTCCAGGCAAATGAGGGAAGATTACTGACTGATGGATGTCTCAATACAACGATTTTCTCTCAAAGTCGTTAGTGTTTCTTGGCAGCACTGTGTTCGGTGATTAATGAACGGGTTTGCCTAAACACAGTGGTAGTAGCTAACTGACTAGTTACAGAGATAAGAAGCTATACCGCTCAGTGGAATTACAGAGATTTGTATTCCGTATACCCCGAGTAATAGTAAGAATGAATTTATTCATATCAAATATGATTAGGAAAATTAAAAGGTTCATAATTGAGAAGATTTTGTTTAATTTTTTGAAGTACAGTAATAAAATTGGATGAATTTAAATGCATTGATTTGAATAAATATGAAGACTGAAATCTTATTTCATTGATTGATTTTGATTCATTCGTGTTAATGTCATTTTTTATTATATTATATGACATTTCCTAACTAGATAAAAATATGAGAAACTGTTGAACAGTTCAACTTATATGACTGTAGTACATTTGTTGTTATTTGTAATATTAATGCACTTATAACAGACTGATCACACATACCCCAAATGAAGGCAAAGCTGTAATTTTTTATGATTTCTGAATATCACTATTGGAGTAAAAAACAGTGATAAAAAGTATATTTAAATGTATTCTTATTTACTGATAATTTGTTCTTATTGTTTATCAAATTGACAATACTATAAGGAAGCCACCTGCAACATCCAGTTATGAAATAATGTAACATATTGAGGAGGATTCACACTAATATGATTTTATTATTCCTTTAATAAGCCAAAAATTGACACAAGAATAATAAATATAATAAATTATCAAAATAGTTGGGATTTCAAACTTATTAAAAAAGTTAAGGTCGAGTTATAGAGGAGACTCTATAAAGTCACCCTCATAAAGGACATTTTCATTTTATGAAAGAAAGAAACTAACAAATAAATAAAGAATGTATTTTATTCCATTTATACTACCCTTCAAATAGAAGATAAATTTTACCAAAATTTCTTCAATAAAAATTCATTTCAACTAAATTCATATTTGTTTTTACAAAGTCTAATTATTTTTGACATATCAACATGAATATGGCAATTCTCGTTAAATCTCCAACAAACCAAGATTTCCGTGTTACATCATGCTGGTGATTTACATAATACAAACATCTTGCATTTTCGTGAATAAAACTTATAATCATTTGCGGCTAAAGATAGAATGAGCAAATCCAGCTTTCATATCCAACTGACTTAAACATTTTCGAGTTATCTTTTTTCATTAAGAACAACAGTTGATATTCTAGTATTGGCCTGAAAACACGTCTAACACACTCAGGGCAACTAATATTACTGAAGGATATTGAGAAGGTTCTGGTCAAGGATAATCAGTTCTTTAATCTGCCGAACTGGTATCTAGTAACAGAGCACCCCACTCAGCCCATCTCCAAGCTCAACAAAAAATCACGGAAAACACACTAACTTGAGTGAATTATCAGTGAAGAAGCAACCTAACAAATTGTGATAAATATTCATTTGTTAGATTTCTTTTCTGATACAGTAATTCCATAATTACGATAAAATAGTTAGCATCGATATAGTCAAAGAGTTAGTTTAATTTATTTGAAGCAAATAATATACGCTACCTAAGAAATTATTAAGTGGATACCAAATGATAGTTGAAAATTCTGTAGTAAATATTAGGTCTATTATAGACCTTGAATATTCTTACCTATCCGCAATATCTATTCAAACTTATCGGGTAACTAGGTATTTTTATTTTACAAATTTCGTCCTAATCAAATAAGTAGGCTATTTAGGTATTTTATAATTTTAGAAAAATGTTCAAGAAAATTATTATTGATTTTAATTAAAAATGACTTATTATTTTTTCGCTATCAATAACAGTAATAATGACTATTGAAAAATAAAATTTAAAGAAAACTATGTGAGAAAAATTTATAAAGTTTTTTTTTATAAATTATTTTTAGCATTTTTTCATCAGCAGCTACAAAGTACAATAATTATAATATTGGGGAAAATGTAACAATGGTAGAGATGATATTTCTAAAATGATAACTTTTTCAATTTCAATAAAACAGACTACAATAATAACGAACAAATAGTAAAATCGTTCCATAGCATTTCAGGGTTAAACTTTTCTTTAATATTAATCGTTCATGTTCCTATAATCAAGACAGTAATAATTTTATTTTCTAACAATAATCATTGAAAATAGGAAATATTAGTAGGTACTTTAGTGATTGTACTTGAAGAACGTCTTTAGAGAGCCTGGATTGAAGAAATCTGATAAAGTGTGTAAACATATTACATCAAAAGGCACTAATTGAAAGACGAAAACAAATCTCAATGTGTTTTCAAACAGAATGAATAAACGCAATAAAATTTGCTGAACAAAGCTAAATTTGTATGGGAAATTATTAATTACAGTTGTGCCGTTCTGAATATTGGTGCTAATAATATAGATAATTTATTTATTAGTGAATCTGTCATGTTGACTGAAATTCAATTACCGCAAATACAGTACAATAATAGGCACAAATTTCAATTATCACATTGTTGAATGTTCTTGTGAGATTAATTAAATATCAAAAAATATATTCATATCCAAAAAATGAGTAAAACGCTTTTAATAAGTATTTTGTTTCCACATTTGTACATTACTAGTCTATTAATAAATTACTCAAGAGCAAATGTGGTTTTCTACACGGTAATGAAAAATGAGAGAAATAGTGTAGGTCTAGTGTATCTATTTGAAAATCGCAACACATAACCATCTTTTAATTATCGTAACATTTTTAATAGAATTTTCTGCACTGGTGCAGGAAGAGGCCATTTTGCGTACTTTTCTTGCGCAAAAATATACATTTTTTCGGGTGACTGGGGGAAAACTGTTTCTTTCTGTACTAGAATTAGGCTACTAACTTTGGCTCTAGGTTACAAAAATAGCTATTCTCTTCTTTATTCAATATAGTCGCCCTCTTTATTTCACATCCTAACTGTATCACGTGAGATTGGGTTAGGCCATAAAACCTCTTCGAACATTTGATGAGTGGGTTCATCCTCTGTGCGCTGTTCTGGGTCGTTCGAGAGAAATAATCATTGCAATAACCCGTAATTTCCCTCTATTTTGTTTCAAACTGATGCAACCGCAAAGGCCATGGCCGCACTAATTTGTTTATAGATCAGGAAGACGCCTCATTTGAAAGAGATGAAAATTTATTATTGCTCTAATATGTTTAAACCATATTAAACAAGTATTGAACAATAGAAAGTACTGAATAACAGTTTTTAACAAGAGAAAATCAAAACTTGAATGTTATTTTTACTGACTGATGATATCTTTGACTGATGATAAAAAGCAGATTCTGCGGAACAAATTCATAACTAAACATTGTTGCAATTCAATATTTTTGAGCCTATTCATTATAATGAAATTGATAAATTAACTCAGAGTTTAAAAGTGGCAAGTCTCCGGGCTTAGATGCAATTAGTGGTAGGTTGGTTAAACATTTCTACTGCAACAATTCCAGTTCTCTGTGACATTTTTAATTGTAGTCTAGCTTTGTGGAGTTTTCCTTGATGTGCCTTTTAAAAATGGCTAAAAGTTGTGCCCATTTATAAAAAGGTTCTAGAACTGATATAGCTAATTACAGGTCAGTATCTTTGCTTTAAGTTTTTCCAAGATACTGGAGAACTTTGTATGGAAGAGAATCTCATTATTTCCCTCAATACTAATAATTTCTTTTATAGCAGTCAATTTATTTCCAACAGGGTCTGAGTACTGAAATTGCTCTCTAAATCATTATATTATCAAACATTTATAATAGCTTAAATAGTCGTGGTAAATTGAGAGTGTCAGGGCTCTTTCTTGACATTAAAAAGCATTTGACACTGTAAATCATGATATTCTGATTGATAAATTGTTCATGTCTGGGGTTCGTGGTGTCCCCTCAAACTGGTTTAAGTCTTATATTTAAAGAATAGAAAGCAGTGTGTTAGTATAAACAATAAAGCAGTCAATTGGTCATAAATTTAATAACAATTGCGGGGTCCCCAGGGATCAGTGTACTAGCCTTCTTTTATTTGTAGTATATATAAATGACTCTTATTCTCACTAAAATTTCACATGGTTCTACATACATCATTTGCTGATGATACTATGCTGGCTTATTCTGTTGACAGTATAAATGAACTACAAATAATGATACAGTCAGACTTGAACAATTTGAGGCTCTGGTTTGATGGAAATAAAATAGTATTAAATGCTTCTAAAACCAACTTCATGAACTTCTCATTATCAACAGTTTCTTGAATTTCCAGTCCCTTTAAAATACTTCATGAGATTGGATTGTGACGTAGAGCAATGCAATTGTAATTGTATTGATAAAACAGATTCCATAAAGTATTTGGGTAAGGATTTTGGATGAAAAGTTAATATGGAAAGAACACATAATGAATTTAAAACGTAGACTACTTTATTTAATAGGGAAATTTTATAATCTTCAACAATTCTTACCTAGATATATTCTTCGTCAATTGTATTATGCGTTTTTTCACTAAAAATTGGATTATGGGTTATCTTTTTAGATGTCAACTTATACTTTCCACTACAATCCTCTTATAATTCTACAAAAATCCATTATTCGTATCATTTTTAGTGTAAAAAGAAGTATTCACTCTCTCCCGTATTTTAGAACTCTTCAAGT